>OX419623.1:16487460-17087460 GCA_948473465.1 Lithophane ornitopus | reverse complement strand
AAAGTCAATCGCTTAATGTTTGGAGTCAAAGTAGCACCAAGCCTTTGGCAGAAATTCATGGACCAATTACTTCAGGGACTAGACGGAGTAAAATGTTTCTTTGACGACATTATAATTCAAGGAGCATCAGAGGACCAACTCTTAACTCGTCTAAAAGGAGTCTTGCAAAAACTGAAAGAGAGTAACCTCCACGTTAACAGAGAAAAATGTCATTTTTTTAAACCCAACACTAACTACCTCGGACATACAATCGATAAAGATGGTTTACATAAGAACAAAGACAAAGTAAAAGCCATCGTGAACACTGAAAGACCAACTAATACAAACGAACTACGAACCTTCCTGGGTATGGCCAACTATTATAACAAATTTATACCGAACCTTGCCTCTTTAACAAACTCACTAAATGAGTTACTAAGGAAAGAGAAAGATTTTCACTGGACCTCTAAATGCGAAGACAGTTTTAATAACATGAAGTAGGAGATTTTGAGCGAAAGAGTTCTGATTCACTTTGACCCAGGAAAAACACAGATACTAGCTACTGACGCTTCAACAACAGGCTTAGGAGCTGTTCTCTCTCACAAATTGCCTGATGGCTCTGATAGACCAATCGCATTTGCCTCTAGATCACTTTCATTTAGTGAAAGGAAATATAGTCAAATTGACAAAGAAGCTACGGCGATCTACTGGGGCATAAAAAAATTCTTTCACTACTGTTACGGCAGAAAATTCACGTTAGTGACTGACCATAAGCCCCTTACCTCAATTTTTCATCCCCACCAGACATTACCAGCATTGAGCACAATGCGATTATTTCATTACGCACATTTCTTATCGGGATTCAACTACGATGTGGAATACAGAGCTTCAACGAAACATTCAAACGCTGATTACCAAGTATCAAGATTCCCAGTAGAAATAGCAAAAGAAACCTCAATAAACCAACATTGTTCATACCAACTACAGCAGATTAAGGTCCTAGAAATTCGACCAGAAGTTATAGCTAATGAAACTAGAAAAGACAATGAACTTAAAACATTACTGGAAGCACTACAAGCAGGTCGCTCATTACGACAATATGGCTACGGTGATAATGAATTAACACTTCAAGACAACTGCATATTGAAAGGAACTCGAATGGTAATACCCAAAAGTTTACACATACGTGTACTTGACGAACTACACCAGACACATTGGTATACTTAAAATGAAATTACTAGCTCGCAGCTACATATACTGGAAAAATATAGATAGATATATCGAGAACAAAGTAAAATCCTGTAGAGCCGATTAGAACAAAATGAGTCACCAAAAGCACCTCCACACCATTGGGAACAACCTACAGGGCCATGGCAACGTCTTCACATAGATTTTGCAGGACCTATTTTAGGACATCAACTCAATAGTCGTGGATGCCTTTTCAAAGTGGGTGGAAGTCTTCCCAACAAAGACCACAACAAGTGCTTGGTGCGTTGTTAAGTTGAAAGAATTATTCTGCACATTCGGCACACCATACATACTTGTCTCGGACAACGCACGGCAGTTTGGGCCTCAAGAATTCAAGAGCCACCTTTCCAGCTGCGGTGTAACACACTTGACGTCAGCCCCGTACCACCCAGCCACTAACGGACAGGCTGAACGTTACGTGCAAACAATTAAGAAAGCACTACGCGCAATGGAGAGGGGCGATCTTACGGATAAGCTCCTTGTCCTCAAGACCCGGCTCAGACGCACACCAACCCTGAACGGACAGACCCCCTATGAGTTGATTTTCCGTCGGGATGTGAAAACAAAGTTACACGTAATGTTTAGAAACTCATCTGCCCCGAAGGCGTTCAACCGAAACAACACACCACCTCCCACCAGGGCTTACTCCGCAGGTGATCGAGTCCAGGCTAGAGCTTACTCAGACCAGAGACGTAGATGGGAGTTCGGCACGATAGTGGGTCGCCTAGGCAGGCTTCATTATGAAGTGCAGACTGACGGTGGCGTCGTGTGGCGTAGACACCTGGAACAACTGCTTCCAGCCCCGGGGGTAGGACAACCAGGAATAGCGGCCGAGGACTGATATGTACCTACTGGGGCCCTATTATGAACTCTCGATTTCCAGGCAGTTTATGGCGTAAACAGAACTGCCTTGCAATTTCGTATTATGAACACGTCAAACAAGCCAGTCAGCGGTCACGTGACACCCTAGCCGCCTTCTGCCTGAATATTGCCTGGCAATACCGTACTACGAACGTTCGTTTGGTTCGTTGTTTTTGGCGAAATTATTCGAGCGTTATCCAGTTAACATAAAAAAATATCAGGTGTGACGAATATGTACCGTTTGAGTTTCTGAAAACTCTAGAAAGTGGCACTTCTGAGTGATAAAAATACCGAAACAACGATAAAATTGTAAAACTCCCACAACTTTTCCAACAGAACATAAGTTAGGCGCCGACGAGGGCGAGAACTCTCATCCACTGAACTATGTATAATAATTACAACTGCCTTTTAATATCTCGTTTATTTATTTTCATACTTAATTATACATTTTTAAATATTTTGTAAAAGTCATTTAAAATATCGTTTGAAAATATAAAAATAGGTCCACCGGTGTCGGGAAAAGGTCCAAGCTACCACCACTGGTTAGGGCTGCAGAGACAGGAACCTCCTCACAATGCGAGCCATACATCCGCCTTCTGAATCAGGCCCTTGATCCAACTGGCTCGAGAGCTGTTGGTCGAGGCTTTCGGCCATCAGCCAGGCCATTGGCCGTTCCGACAATCGGCACAATGCAATGATAGCCGAGCTCACATTCCACATATCAACAACTGCCTCTAACAATAATAGGTATTGGTGCCGATTCTCTTGTCACAAAATTCTCTAAACTAAACTAAAAATAACTAAAATTTAGTTTAGTCCTGTCAAACGGTCAAACTCATTCTGAAATAAACTTTAAAATTATGGATTTTCATCTAGTTTTTATGTTTACTTACATACGAAACGTGATGGCATCTGGCTTTTTATTTTTTTAAGAATTGTTTTTGCACCCTTTCACCGCACAAGGCGGGATTTTCGCGGTAAAATAATTTAATTTGTTTCAGCGTGACGCTTCATTGACAGACTAGCTGTAAATAATCGATTTGGTGTAGTTTGGTTGTAAATGTGTGCGTTCGAGCGTGTAGTATGCACAGAGCTTGGTGTAGTTTTGAATGCTTCACTTTATTGTTCGCAGCGCTCTGTCTAGATTTTTTACTTCGTCTGAGAGTTCTGCCTACGATGTCCAAGATATTGGAAAAGATTATAAATACAAGGCTGGCTGCATATTTAGTGCCACGAAATCTTTTGTCAATTAACCAATTTGGTTTTCGAAAAAATCTATCCACTGCTGATGCTGTTCACAAACTGGTTAATCACATAGCTCAGAAACTATGTGTGTGTGAACTGAGGGACCAAACTGGGAATCGCAAAAAAAAAGTCCTATGATTTACTAGTAGTCCTAAAACAATTGTAGAACGAATCTGGGAATTTGTAAATCAATAGGTAGGGTAAGTGCTCCAGTGAATGAACACCCCCCAGTGAATGAACAAAACGCAGTTTTATCCAAAAAATAAGAAATCTGAACGTTTCTACCATGTGTAGTATTTTTTTTCATAATTGCAACTCTATTTCCCATTTAAGTGGTCACATTAACGTTTAATGTCATAATTCATTTCAAAATGGCGAGCGGTTAAAGTTTAAGTCAATAGTGAAATTTTTATTTGTTCGGGCTGGAGTTTAGGACTGAGGTAAGTGGAATCTTTTTTGATTTGACATTGTAATGTAAATAACGGTATTTTTGATGGGTTATTTGTTTATTATCGTAGGATAACAGTTTAATATTGTGTTTCAAATCCATTTATTTGCGATTTTTGTCAGTTATATTAAATTATTAAGTGTCCCAGCGTTGGATCAAAAAATCGTTTAAATTCCAGTGAATGAACGGGTGTTCATTCACTGGGTAATCGTAAAAATCACGTTTTGGTTGAAAAACATAACTTACGCTAATGCTATAAGGTTCATGTTTTGGGAGCTATTTCTTAAATAGATTTCCGATCTTTTGGCCAGTATTGGGACAGGTATGGTCATTTACTGGTTCATAAAATCCAGTGAATGAACACTTCATATTTTAAGACAGATTTCTCAAGAAATTTGGTATTTCTACCTACCTACTTACCTACAGGTAGTAAAATAATATTGCAAACGTTTAAAATTGTTCATTTTTCTCTTGTCCATTTAGATTACCATGGATCACAAAAAGAAGTACAATAGGTTTCAATACAGTCAACAAGCACTTGAAGCAGCTCTTAAGTCAATTGCTAATGGAGAACTAAGTATCAATAAAGCAAGCAATGTGTACAAGATACCAAAATCGACTTTACATAATAAAATCACAAACAAGGTACCTTTGCAAAGAAAAATGGGCCCTCAGTCCGAGCTTACTGTAGATGAAGAAGCTAAGATTTCTGACTGGATTATAAATAAAGCTAAATTAGGTTTTCCAATGCACCCAGAAGAAGTTTTCGATACTGTTGAAAATTTTATGACCACTAATAATAGGAAAAATAAGTTTATCGGGAATAGACCAGGAAAAAAGTGGCTTAGTTTATTCTTAAATAGGCATCCTGAGATTACAAAAAGGAATGCGGAGATTATATCCAAAGGCAGAGCCGCAGTTACTGAACAAGCTATCAGAGCTTGGTTCAAGGAACTCGAAGAGTTTTTAACAGAAGAACAAGCATTGGATATAAAAGACGACCCCAGTCGTATATTTAATGCCGACGAAACAGGTGTAATGACCTGCCCGAAAACCGGAATAATATTGGGGCCCAAAAATTACAGAAACACTTACGAGATTTCGGGTGGGAAAGAAAAAGAATCATTTACAGTTCTATGTAATTTTGCAGCAGATGGGAGGGATGTTCCTCCATTTGTCATATACCCTTACAAACGAATGGCCAACGATACAAAGCGTATGTAGAAAAGATACAAGAAGAAAAGAGATCAAAAGAAGAAGACAAAATCAATGAAAAAAAAAGGAAATTAGAGGCAAAATAAAATGAAAAACGAAGAAAACTGGAAGAAAAAGAAAACAAAAAGAAGGATAGAGAAGAAAAGCTTTCACAAAAACGCAAAGAACAGAACAAAACTGAGAAACACTTACAAACACCTAGTCCGGTAAATAAAGATAAACAAAATGATGAAATTGGAATGAATGACTTACCAGTGTCAACTAAGGATCTTCACGGAAAATATGTTATGGCCAAATTCAAAACTGATAAAAGAACACGTCACTATGTAGGCAAAGTCCTTATGGTAAACGATCAAGAAAATAAATGTAAGATAGATTTTCTAAGAAAAAAAGCGGTACCTATGTGATAACATTGTTAGTTTCGTAAAACCAAATGTACCTGATGTGTCTGAAGTAGATTTTGAAGACATAGAACGTGTGAGCCTGCTTATTCCAGACGTGGATTGATCTCTTTTAATAATGTAACATTTAGAGATATAGAATAAGTAAAATAATCAAAAGGATGTCAAAGGAATCCTAACGTCAATAAAGTTAAACGAATTAAGACTGTGATTAGCTTATATTTCGACTCACTTATTGTGATTTTAGTTACGTATGATTACTTGTTATTTACGCAGTTTCAGTACTTCGGTGAAGTTAGTTTGTACCTGATTATTTAAATTGAAAACTGATTAAAGTTTAAATTTGTAAACAATACATGACCAAGAAGTTTTTAGTTACCTAGTTAATTAGGTATAAGCTAAATATTGTTTTTACTTTGTAATAAAAGATTTTAACGTGCTTGAGAGGTCTATGAATGTTTGTAGAATTAAGGTAAGATTTAGAGGTTTTGTTTTGAGAAGATTTTATTTTTATTTTTTCTATTAAGACATTGAAGATTTTTAAAGAAATGTTGATTTTTTCACCGCATTTATTGGAATAATAAGACTGTAATAATGTAATTAATAAACGAAGAATTTTGTTCATTCACTGGTTTCATTTCGTTCATTTACTAGAAAACGCCGTTCATTCACTGGAGTTTTGGGGTATTTTCCGATTTACTGCTTATTATAATAAAACTGTGAATGTTATGTTGTAAAACGTACCGAAAAATGATTTTTGAATATATTCTTAACACTGTAAAACAAATTCCGGCCGCTTTCATTAGTGATAACCCACAGTAAATATTTTTTAAAGTTCGCAAATTGCTTAAGTGTTCATTCACTGGTGCCATTACCCTATATTAAAAACTACAGCCCTTAAAGTGTGGTCCCTCAGTTCTTACAGACCATCAGCCAAATCTCGGAAAGTATCTCAAAAATTAAGGTTTTGTGATTACAGACATTTAGTAAAGATTTTGTAAAGATATTTACTAAATAACAAACCACAAAAGCATTAAAGACAAAAAAAATATAACGACAAAACTGTGGTCCCTCAGTCCACACAACATAGATAAATAAATAAATAAAACCGTTATTTTTCGACATAACGTTTTAGTAAAAGTCTTAATACATTTTGTAAAAAAGAAATGGAGCAGAAATATCGACGCAATTTGAAGATAGCGATTAGTGCGTGTGCTACCTGCTTGACGATAGGATTATTGGAAAGTCTAGTGCACTTAACTTTTAGTAAAAACTTTCTACTAAATAATAGAATGCTATGTACGTTTGCCCCGCACGGCCCCCCAAAATTTGCGTTTTAGGTGTGCGCCAATGGAATGTACTCGTCCCTAGGAGTATATGTACCGGTTTCTTTTTCAATGTAGGTACCTCTTTACTTTTGAAGAAATATGCATAAAAAGGGGGCCTTGCCAGCCAAACGTTTTCAGCACGGCCCCTTGTAACTTGAAAAATATATAACGTATTAAAAAGTTTCTTAAACTCAAGGAATGCCTACTCTATTAAAAAGTTATATGTACCGCAAGAGATGTTGTGAATTCGTAATAACAAACAATATATAGACGTGGATAGGGGGCCGTGCTTGAAAAAAATATAAGTAGTAAGAAAATATCAAAAAAAGACAAACCAACCTTTGCCAAAAACTATTAAAAAAATATTGATGTTTCGCAAGTAACATATTATGTAACGCATTGGATTCTCATACAACTTGCTAAATTTGAAAAATAAACCAATTTTATTTCATTCAGCACGGCCCTCTATAGTTGCCTATATCTTTTTAAATATGACATGTTTGTTAACAAAATTCGATATCCTGAATTATAATTAGGAGTACATTCGTTCCAAATAAATTACGATTCTGCTGTATTCGTTCTTTAAAAGATAAATTGGATCAAAAATATCATTTATTACAACTGATGGGGTGACCATGATTTCATACAAATTGGGTACATAATATATATTCTATACACGTTGTACACACAAAACTTTTTTTTTAAGCTTTCCCGCCACTGCTCCCGTGCCACTTAAAACTCTTTTTTTCACTGTGATAAAGTCTACTATTGTTTGAACAAGTTGTGTTCATAACCGTGCGTTTGCACTGGCGAAACATTTAAGACAAAACATGCGGAACTCTGTATTTTCAATTTTTGACAGGAACTAGAGATTTGAACATGTTTTGTCTTGAATGTTTCGCCAGTGCAAACGCACGGACAAAGAATGCTAATAGACACGGACCACAGATATAAAAATATCGGCTAGTTCTAGCTGGAATTTTGTAGACTGTGTAAACACAAATAATAAACAAAGGTGTATCAGGTGTATGTGTCTTATGCCATCTAACCTCCAGTTACTCAACTACTCATTTGCGCATCCTCTCGGACCGCCAAGTCACTATACACAAGACTTTATGGTTTCTCACGAAACCCCACATTTACCAGAGTTGACTGCCTACCGCGTACTCCCGGACTATTGTCTCCAGCAGACACCGATTTCTAATGAGCTACGGCTTCAACCTCTGATCCAAACTATTATCTTATCACACACACAACTTAATCTCTACTCTGTTTCATCAACAACTCACTTGACTCTCCCTCAAAGTCAGTAATATAGATCCCCGACGATGGCATGCGTCTTAGCGCTTGGAATTCAAGGCTTTTATGGTTTATCCCTTTAACGCACACCCTAACTTTTTGTTGAAACCTTAATATTTTGTTATACATTTATTTTCTGTGCCGTAAATCATAATGACATGTTTTAGAAAAAAAACCTGAAATTCGTTGGTTTTCGAGAAAATCCCGAAAATCTTGTGGCCAGTAAACTGGGCATTAAACGTTCTGCGTCACTTACAATCACTGCAAAATCACTGGCCAGTAAAACTAAGGAAATCAATTTTATTTTTGTGAAAGGATTATAAAAAAAGACTTTAATTATGTATTACCTAATCAGCCTTTTATAATAGAACAGATATATACTTAACAATCAGTTTTAATCACAAATAGAATTCACATGACACATTTCTTCTAATTCTCCCACGTAATTATTGGATATACTATTCTTATACACTGATGGAGCTCCAATCTTTTATTACTCCACTTATATCTTCATTTAGTAGATTCTCTCGAGGCTCTTAGGAAGAAATTAACTCGTGATACCTGGTCGTTTCGGTGATGGTGGCGGTCGAGATGGCGGCGCCTGTGGAGGTGGCGCTGGTAGGATAGTTGGTAGTGGCAGAAATAAAACCTCTGTGGTGGTTGTGATGAAGACGATATTCTAGAACCTGATCCTTGACTTCGAATTCGTGTGCTTAGGATGCTAATACTAAAAGTGACACTTTCGTCGAAACGAGCATCAGAATCACCACAGACGTCTGTTCTCCAGAATGGTCAGAAGGCCAGAGCACACAGTACATTTTTAGGCCAGAGCACAGAGTACTTTTACTATGGGCCAGAGAACTTGCCCTGGCGCCCCTTCATTAGCTAGGCTCCGTCGTAGCACGAAGTCAGCTGATTGTTAGTACTGCCACTACTCGGGTCGCGTGACGCGCTTCGTCTAGCGACCGTCTCCGATATACCTAATACATGGTTACATATGTTACTTGCCAAACATCAATATTTTTTTAATGGTTTTGGCAGAGGTTGTTTTGTCTTTTTTTGATATTTTCTTACTATAATTTTTTCCAGTACGGCCCCCTATCCACCTCTATATATTATTTGTTATTACGAAATCACAACATCTCTTGCGGTACATATAACGTTTTAATAGAGTACATTCCTTGAGTTTAAGAAACTTTTTAATACGTTACATATTTTTCAAGTTACAAGGGGGCCGTGCTTAAAACGTTTGGCTGGCACGGCCCCTTTTTCTTGCATATTTCTTCAAAAGTAAAGAGGTACATTGAAAAAGAAATCGGTACATATACTCCTAGGGACGAGTACATTCCATTGGCGCACACCTAAAACGCATATTTTGGGGGGCCGTGCTGGGCAAACGTACATCTAAAATTGTGCATTGCTTTCCTCTTAGCTGAGATAATGTTATTATAGTCATCCTATGAAAATAGATAGAGTAGTGTCACCACACAATCAAACAAAATGTGGACAGTACTATTATACTTTAATTAATAATATGGAAGGAATGAAAGGAGGTTCAAGGAGGAGAGAATGTGAGTTAGAGACGTCGGATGAGTATGTATTTATTAAAGATTCATGAGATAGATTAAGTTTTTCTAGAATCATGTCTGCCAGACGGGATCCTACTGAGGTAAAGTGTGAGTTACAGGAGTTGAGTGTTTCTTTTTCTCTATTGGGGCTCAATAATTGGGAGCTCTCTTTTTTTCTAGAAGATATGTGGCCTATTGATTTAATTGCTTTCCAGAGATTTTTTGGATTATCTTTATTATCAACAATCTGTTGGTTATTGTAGTCAGACCTGATTTTTGAAAGAAGTTTGGAAAAAAAGTTTCTATACCGAGTGTATATTTTATTTCGGATAAGGTCATCAGGGTTAGATTTACAGTCATTATGGAGTTTGTCACGATGAATCATACATCTTACTAATCCCGGGGTGATCCATGGTTTGATGCATGCCAATTTTCTACCAACTTTTACTTGGCGCCTGTGTTTGTTTACAGTAGAGGAAACAATGTTCGTGAATTCTGAAGTTGCAGTATTAACATTTGTATCTTTTGTGATAATTGACCAGTCAACGCTATTTAGGTCAGCAATAACTGCTTCGGTGTCAGTTTTACTTATCCATCTCTTTGCAGTACTAGTTGAAAGATTACGTAATGAAATATTAGCGACAACTATATCATGATCAGTGATTGAGGACTTGCAAACGACCCCAAAGAATTCGGTCTGAGTCTTTATAAATATGTGATCTAGGCACCCTTTATCCCTAGTTGGGCTAGTTATGGCAGAAGGTAGACCATGGCAAGACATGAGACACAGGTACTCTGATGACTGACTGTTGGTAGGGTTGCAAATATCAATATTAATATCGCCAGTGACAAATTAGTGTTTGTATATTTGCCAGTGAGCTCAGTAATGTGTCCAGTGAGTTCAGGAATGGATCAATATTACTAAAAGAAGGAGATCTGTAAATGCCTAAGATTGCGACTTTATCATTGATGGTTATGAGAAGTCGATCTGCGTCTAGTATTGTAGGTTCAGTTGCTATAGTGTTGTAATCAGTTTTAACAAAGCAAATTACACCTCCGTTTTTGTTTTGCTGAACCGATGTGCGATATACATTATATCCTGGTAGAGGATCTATAATACTGCCGTCAGACAGCCAGCATTCCGCTAGAATGATAACATCAAAGCAGATTGTAGTTCACTGCAGCATAACCGCAAAGTTGTCAAAATTGTGCTGGAAGCTTCTGATATTGAGCGACAGAATTTTGAAATTAGACTCGGTATTTTTTATTAATGTTTGGCAGTGATCAATAGTTTCAACGGTGTGACAGTTTACTTGTAGATTTTCGTCTAAGTCTTGTACTATGTTATGTAATGCCATTAGCGTAGTGTTTTAATTTTGGGAAAGAAAGTTTATTTAAATTGGCTGTCAGTGACCAACAAGTTATTATATTCCATTTGCCAAAATTAACACAAGGATCTTTTGAGTCCCTGACACTGAGGGAAACGTCGTTTGTACAATAATGAGTGTCTGGATATGAGTAGGTACGCGGTGGTGAGTGTGTTTAGTAGGGCGTGTAATAAGGTATGTGTAGGTAACATAATTTGTATATTCAACATTTTTAAAATTAAGCTTCTATAGGATGCAAAATAATTAAAAATTAAAAATAAAAGTAAACAAAACATATTTTTAGAACTCACCATATGGTTAACAATTAAAAGCGAATAAGAAAAATATGTATTTCTACAATGCACACAACAGTTATTAGTAATTGAGAGTAAACAGGAACAAAAAGTTACTCTGTGAGACACGAAGTATTTAACAGATAAATGAAGAAAAGAACAAAAAGTGCTTCTATAAGGCACTAAATAGTAAAAATTTAAAAGTAAGCAAGAGCAAAACAATAGGTAAAGTTTTCTAGTACTAGTTGTCAATATTAAGTGAGTTTGTTTGTAGAGAGGTTGTACAGTTTTGTGCACCAGAAACATGACGATGAAGATCATCCAGGCTAGTGATATTGATGGGTGGAATTCCCTCCCGTTTACGTATGGAAATATAACCGTTTTTAATCCAACAGAATTTGAATCCCGCATTTTTGCTGACTTGGCGAGACTCACGAAATAAACGACGGTTATCTGGTGTTAAGCGCTCATTAAAGAATATGTTTCCCTTGGTTCCCTTTATATCAATGTCGGCGCAATTAAGGTTACGTCTGTTTTTAGCAGAGCTTAAAAATTCATTACGTTTGTTTCGTCTCAGAAATCGGATCACTAGTGGTCGAGGAAGCTTATTGTCGGACTCGGTTATTATATCGGTTGTGCTATTGGTGTGTTTTTGGCGGCGCGGTCCAGCTCGCGTCACGTAATCCAAATCCTTTTCGTCAAGATCAACGCCAATTGTCTGTGTGATGACGCGAACTATGTGAGTCAGGCTTTCGGTTGGAGTTTCGTTTATTCCTATGATTTCTATTTCATTTCTTAGGGACTGCTGGGCCTGAGAGTTGAGTTGTTCTTTAAGTTGTAATACAGTGTTTTGTAGTTTTGAGATTGTTAATCTTTTCTTCGGCACAGGCAATTTTGTGCCCGTATTCGTCAAGGCGGCTATTACACTGTGTAATGTGGTCGGTCAATGACCTCATTTCAGACTTCATCTCTATGACACTTTCACGGATTAGCTTCATTTCTAAAGCTAGGTTGTTCAGAGCATTAGAGTCCACAGTTACAGGTTGCGAGACGGCCTGATTGTTTAATACAGCTTTTTGGTTCTCAGACGTGTGTTGGGGTGATACAGTGTGTATATGAATGCCTGGGTATACGAGGTACCCAGCTATCCTTGTTTCAGAGCTATCTTACAAATAGAACACAGAGTGCCAAAATTGGAACTTACTTCAGCTCTGACCTAAATGTAGCTTTTGGTGTGCCACAGGGCAGTATTCTTGGCCCCAGTTTATTTCTAATTTACATGAATGACCTGTGTTGCCTCAGCCTAGAAAGCGGTACAATATTTTCCTATGCGGACGATACAGCACTTGTTTTTGCGTCAGACAACTGGGAAGAGGCATATCGCCTTGCACAGAAGGGCTTCGATACAGTTAGTGAATGGCTTAAGAATAACTTGCTTACTCTAAACGTATCGAAAACAAAAATAGTAAATTTTTCGATTCGAAATTCAAATGTGTCTGTTACAAGCTCACTAAACGTTGGTGCCCAGTTTACACTATCTAATGGTAGTTGCGACGGCAATAGCACCCTTGATCGCTGTAAGATTGAACGAGTCACTTCGATAAAAGTATCTTGGCATAGTGATTGACTGCAACCTTACATTCAAAGAGTACATAATACACCTATCAAATAGAGTGCGCAAACTAATGTACATTTTTAAACAACTACGCATTCAGCAGATGCTGCTGTCATGAAAATGACATATCTGACACTGTGTCAGTCAATTTTGGTGTACTGTATCTCGTCCTGGGGCGGGGCAGCCAAATCCCATTATATTCAGATTGAATGTGCTCAGAGAGCAGTTCTTAAGGTGTGCTGTTCCAAGCCAAGATTTTATCCCACCGTCAAGCTCTATGAATATTGCCAGGTCCTTACGGTAAGGCAATTGTTTGTACTGACCACTGCTATTAAGCAATACTCTATTTCAAACTACTCACAGCAAACAATTCGCCGTAACCGTATACTTGCCTTGACTACTTCTTTTAAAACTTCCTTTAGTCAAAGATTCTTTGTTTTTCTTGGTCCCTATCTTTATAATAAATTGAACCAAATTCTTTCATTAACAAACATAATTGTAAAATCGCTTTAAATGCCTGGCTACAAAGCCAAACATATACTGCCACAGAAGCTCTGTTTAACGTATTAGTCTAATCAGACTTATCCATTAAAACTCTCTCTAACACACACACACACACACACACACACACGCATACACTCATAAAAACTATTCAAACATACTTTAACTTTTAATTTGTTCTACCTTTATTGTGTGTCTTTTTTTAATAAGCTCACTAATTATTTGAAACATTTGTTATTTGCTGTGATACCAGATGTAAGCTATCAAATGTGTAACTTTAAACAGGTGGGGACCTGGTGACCTGTATTACAGGTGTTACTACCTACCACAGGCACCAGCGACCCACAACCAAACATTGTTGGCTACTGCTTGTGTGTAGGTAATATTGTTTGTACTTTTTGGCTTGTGGAGAGAAATAAACACTTTTTATTATTTATTATTATTACAAAACGTGATGCTACCAACTGTGCGCGTTGCATACCCGCAAGAACACATTTACTTCGTGTATGATAACTGCGCTGTGCATCGCGCGCGACTTGTGCAAAGTTGGTTAAACGTACAAGAAAATGGAGATCACCCATTTAGTAGGGCGACTCGGGCTAAAAAAAAAAAGTTGTCGGCCAGGAATGAAATACATTTTATTTGAAAGGTTACAGGAGTAGAAAGAAAATTGTATGGTGACAACGTTATAATTAATTTAGGGACAAAAATATAGAACGGTCTTTAAAAAATAAAATCGGGTTTGTTCGAACACTTTAACTCGAGAACGGCTGGACCGATTTTCATGGTTTTTGGTATTCATAAAATAACAAAATGGAAAGAACATAATGCAACGGGCGGCCTTATTGCTTGTTACAAGTAAACGGCACAGAGCACGGGGGAAGTGAGGGACGCGCGGAGCGTGCAAGATTAGAACAGGTTTTTACCTGAACGCGCAAAACGTATTACTTGTACCAAATATAATTCCTAATAATTATCCAAAACGAATTGTTGTTTTAATTTTTACATGCATTTCGGCGCGCGGGTGGCCAGACTGAAGTATTGGTGAAGAAGACCTACTTCTTACAGGGTCCACGTGGTCTTGAAGGTTATTATTTGCCATTGTTTGAAATAAAATCAAAATGATCGTTAAATGAATTTAATTGAAAAAAACAAATGACTATAAATAATAATGATTAATATTAAACTATTCTGATATGGATCAGGCGTGATCCGTGTCACAATTAGGTTGTGGACGGGGCGCTCGCTAGACTCAGAATGGCGCTTCGCTCTGGTACGCCATGTTATAAAGGCTCGTCCCTTCCACAACACGCCTGATCCACTGAGTGGGGCGATGATGTCACTGAATGTTGCGTTCCGTTTTACGGTGTTATTTGCTCACGCCGACACGGCCATTCTGCAAAAAGGTCGTCCCTGACCTTATCCTGTAACAAGAGAATAATCTCGCAGTATCCCAACATCAAACAATGGTCACATGACCAGGTCGCTTACTGGGTAAACCCTCGCCTATGATTTGTAACGCACATGCCTGGAGTCCGTCTATCAGACTTCCAAGCAATGACATTAATGAATTTGATTCAACAAATCACTTTACACTATGGTTTGGAACTGGAGGATACACCTCACCAAACGTAAGCGTAACATTAACCAATTCGGAGGTCACACCTCTTCATTATGTGTAAAATTACAGAATTTGGTGGTACACACATGCTTGTAGTAAGGAGGGCACTCTGTCCATCTAGCAGACTCACAAGCGATAACATTAATGAATTTGATTCAACAAATCACTTTACACTATGGTTTGGAACTGGATGGAGCCGAAACTTGTTGAAGGATTGGTGAAGATGATCGAGGACCCGCAGGGTCACCATTGGTCCTTGACTGACATCTGCCAATAACATATTTTGAAAAAGTAAGGAGGTCCCTGTCTTCAACTTACATTTACTTTTTGTCAATAGTAAGGAGGCCCCTGTCCTCAACTTAAATTTACTTTTTATCAACAGTAAGGAGGCCCCTGTCCTCAACTTAAATTTACTTTTTTTTTTTTTTTTTGCAACAGAAGGAGGCCCCTGTCCTCAACTTACGTTACTCTTTTATAACAGTAAGGAGACCCCTGTCCTCAACTTACGTTACTAATAATTGTAGCATGCATAAATCATAATAAAGTTGTAATTCAGATTCGAATGTCGGCGAATTATATCGAGCCTGACGCTTTCACATTCTGATGTCCATGTAAACTTAGTGTCCTTTTTGGTAAGATTGTATAAAGGAATCATACGTTCTGAAAAAGATGGTATGAAACGCCTGAAGTAGCCAGCTAGTCCGCAGAACTGTCGTACTTGCTTTACGTTCGTAGGTACTGGTGCCTTTTCAAGAGCTTCCACCTTTCTTGGACTTGGACGAACAGTGCCATTCGAGATCAGATTTCCGAGGTACTCAATTGATGTTTTGAAGAAAGAACACTTCTTGGCATTCACTGTAAACCCTGCTTTGGTCAAGGCGTCTAAAACCTTATCCAGTATCCGTAATCCTTTACTGTATGGCTTCGCTCAGTAACGATAACATTTAAGCCAGTGCCCTTTACAATTTCGGCTCCAATCATAACATCGCAGGGAGTTTCGTGATCTTCCACAATGTGGAACGTAATTTCAACGAAAACATTGTTTATGTTGCAAGTCGTGTTGATTTGTTGGTAGGATAAAATTGGTACACTTTTGCTTCCAATGCCCTTCAACTTAAAAAAAAAATCTTCGCGTTTACCTGGTAAAGAACAGCTTACCGACCGTCTCATCAGGGAACGAGCAGCCCCACTGTCATATAATGCAGTAAATTGATGGGTACCAATACCAATGATCATAGGAGTGAGTATTTCGTAGTATTCTTGTGCTAGATTCACTTTTTTAGCTTCATCGCTCATCTTCTTAAAACATTTTTCTTCGACATGACCAATTTTGCTACAATAATTGCATTTGGGCTTTGGACGTTCCGTTCGATTTGCAGACTCTCGACTAGTACTTTCGCTCAGTAGTGGCTTTGGGTCGTTTGCTTTGTCATTTGTTTTGCGGCAAGCTATTTGATAATGCCCAGTCTTGCCACACTTAAAGCATACTATGGATTCGTCCCGAGTCTTAAGCTTGAGCCGCTTGGCTGGTGGTTCGTCCTGACGTGTTTCTCGTGGCCTGATTGTAGCTGCAACAGAAATCAATTCAGGGACAGTTGTGCACTTACTAGATATTAATCGCAAGCGGAGATTCTCATTATCCACGCAGCCAATAATAGCTTCCACGGCGTCAGTATCCTTATTGCCGTTTATAACACGTTTCCAAATGTGCCAGGCGTTGGTTATTGATTCTGCTGGATTTGATACATCAAATCTGAAATTGCGTAACTTAAGTATGTCATTGGAGTAACGTGCTTCAGGTTCGAACGTTTGTATCAGCGCTTCTCGCATCTTGCTCCAAACAAGCGACTTTATTAACCAAGCATCACCAATAGCCTTGGCTCGACCTTGCAATAGGTTAGCTATCTTGTTGCAAATTTCATAATCAGCCAACCCCCAGTGCGATTTGGCCTGATCAACGTGCTCACACCAGTCTCGAATCGGAATATCACCATCTGGGTTGTAAGGTGCGATATAGATATCGCTTAACCTTGGTCGTTGCGTCGGAGCCACAGTTTTATTTATTATTCCCGCAAGAAGCTCATGATTGGATTGCATACTAGCTTGCTGCTGTCGTGACAGACTTTCCAGAATACCAGCCAAGGTTGACAGCATCTGGTTTGAGCTAGAGCCTTCTGTTCCTCCATTGTTAAGGGCGGATGGAACCGAAGATAAACCTCGGCCCATCCCACTTCTGATTTCGGCGCGCGGGTGGCCAGACTGAAGTATTGGTGAAAAAGACCTACTTCTTACAGGGTCCACGTGGTCTTGAAGGTTATTATTTGCCATTGTTTGAAATAAAATCAAAATGATCGTTAAATGAATTTAATTGAAAAAAACAAATGACTATAAATAATAATGATTAATATTAAACTATTCTGATATGGATCAGGCGTGATCCGTGTCACAATTAGGTTGTGGACGGGGCGCTCGCTAGACTCAGAATGGCGCTTCTCGGTGGATGTCGCTACGTCCCCGTAAGGGGGCGTGGCGAGCGGGATCGGGGCTTCGCCCCCTGCCCGCGGAGGCCATACAGTGACCCACTACTGTGGGCCCGTCGCTAGATTGGCCTAGTTCGGCCTGCGGTTGTTTGTCGGACGCGTAATTTATAACGCGTCCGTGTGAGTGATTGCTATGTGTTTTACTGTAGGCGCGCCACGACGCTATTCCATAGCGTCGCTTTCTTCACGACATCTCGGCGGTCTGTCACCGCCAGGTGAGACTCCGCAGAGAGGCCTGGCGGGTGGCGACCTGCGACTGAGATGCCGACTCGACACTCCTACAGTATAAGGGTGCTAGTAACCCCTCTCCCCGGTCACAGGTCTAGCCGTTCGCGGTTTGAGGGAGAAACGGTTATGTGAGTATGAGCGGCTTGTATTGTAGTGTACCGCCGCTCATTGATTGCTTGCGTCGCGACCCGCATCGCGCCCGCACGCGTAGGGTTTAGGCGTCTGTTTAGTGGTGGATGTCTGTTATCAGCTACGCAGTATGCCTATATTAACTTAGCACACACTACGTAGCATATGTGTGAGTGCATATGTGGAGTCTTTTTGTTACGAGTGACCCGCGTGTAACCTGGATGCGGTTCACTCGAGGCGTCAGTCCGGGGTAGGGGCGGCAGTGTCCGCAACCAGGTCGCGGGGCAAGCGCCTCGCGTCAGGGGGGCGCGCATGCAGTGGTGCGATCTGCCTGATATGGGACCAGGCAGACGCGTCGGCACGCGCGAACATCCCCGTCGCTAGGCGCCGCACGAACTCGTCCAGGCTCTCGATCCCGAGGTCCCGGTGGATGATGTCGTTCCTCACGAAGCGAGGGGCGTCAACTATGGTTCGCAACGCATAGTTTTGTTGCGTGCGGAGTTGCTTGCGGTGGCCCTCACTCGTGAGGGCGAACCACGCCGGGGCGGCGTACGTCAAGATTGGGCGTATGTACAGCTTGTACACGCTCAACTTGACGCGCGCCGGGATGCGGGATGAGAGCACAGGCCTGAGCAGGTTGCGGGTAACCCTGCCCTGCGCGACGATATTGCGGACATGTTGCCCCATTGTGAGCCGACGGTCGATGGTTACACCCAGGTACTTCACCCGGGGCGACCACTCGATGTCGGCTCCATGTAGTTTCAGTGGTGGTGGGAGGGGCGCGAACCCTGTGATTAGCGCCTGCGTCTTACCCACGTTAACCGAAAGCCGCCACTTCGACAGCCACTCGGGGAGTAAGTCGAGGGCGCGCTGCATCTTGACGGCCGCGTACTTCGCATTAAGCGATGTAGTAATGTACGCGGCGTCGTCGGCATACAGCGCGAGCATCGAGTCTGGAGTGGCGGGAATGTCGTCGGTGTAACGTGAGTAACACGCCGGCGACACGCAGCTGCCTTGCGGCACGCCCGCGCGCACAGGGCGGGCGCTAGATAGCGCCCCGTCGACCACCACCCTGAAGGTCCTGTGGGAGAGAAAGCTAGACACCACCTTGACCACGCGGCGGGGCGTGTCCGTGGTGGCCATCTTATACAGTAGGCCCTCGTGCCACACACGGTCGAAGGCCTTCTCCATGTCGAGGAATACTGCTACTGCGTACTCCTTCTTGTTCTGCGCAGTTGTGAGGTGGTGCAGTACCCTCGACAACTGGAGCGTCGTGCTGTGTTCGGCCCGGAACCCGAACTGCTCCGGGCGTGGCGCGATGTGGGGTTGGAGATGTCGCAGCAGGAGGACCTCGAACACCTTGGAGACCGTGGGCAGCAGGGTGATTGGCCGATAGCTCTCCGGCTTGAGAATATTCTTTCCCGCCTTGGGCAGCATGATGACGCGCCCTTCCTTCCAGGAGGCGGGGAAGGTCCCGGTGCGCAGTATCGCTGTAAACAGGCGCGCCAGTGCCGCTACTGCACGGAACGGCAGGTGGCGCAGCGCTGCGTTAGTGATACCGTCCGCACCGGGGGCCTTTTTCAACTTAGTTTTTAGGATGGCGCGTCTGACCGCGCCAGGCGGGAAGAAGATAGGTTCTTCCTCGGGAGCTATCGGACTCGCGAAATAGTCTCCCAGGTGTTTCTCGACTGCTGCGACATGTTCGTAGTCGCTGGTCGGGTTCGGTTGGAATTGACGCTCCAGGTGTATGGCGAAGACCTCCGCCCGGTCGTCCGCCGTGTATTTAAGGGCCCCGCCGCTGTCCAGTAGTGGTCGCACCGGGGCTGGGGTATTCGAAAGTTGGCGGCAGAGTTTGTGTACCGACGGCCAACTGTCAGTGGTCGCGTCGATACGTTCCTCCCAGCCCGCGGCGGTGTGGGCCTGTAGCTCGGCCTTCACCTTCTCCGCGAGACGGTTGAGCTGCCTCTTGACGGCGATCATCGCGCTGATATATGCCGGCAGGGGCGGCAGTAGCCCTCTCCCCTGCGGCATCGTCGTTGTCGCCGCTTCCAGGGCGCTTTGTATGCAAGCAGTGACGTCACCCGCCATCTGATCCACGTCCGCGGAGGTGACGATGGGCCGAGTTGGCGTGGTGGTGTCTAGCATCTCTCCGAAGGCTGTCCAATCCGTGCGTCGGCGTGGCGCTAGCGGCTTCATAGAGGTCGGCATTCCCGATAGGACGACGAGTACCGGTTGATGGTCCGATTGTAACTCGTCGTCTATCACTTGTTGCGTGATCTGGAATGGCGCTTCGCTCTGGTACGCCATGTTATAAAGGCTCGTCCCTTCCACAACACGCCTGATCCACTGAGTGGGGCGATGATGTCACTGAATGTTGCGTTCCGTTTTACGGTGTTATTTGCTCACGCCGACATGCAACATAAATCTTCGAACCCAAATTGTTCTCGTCTATGGTGCCATAGTAAAAAATAATGTATTCTATACATATTTTTTAAATATGTAAGAATTATCGAGGGCCACCCAAAAAAAAAAAAATTGCCCAGAATGGGTGATCTCCTTTGACTGTGATTGAATGGCCATCAAAAAGTCCTGACCTGAACCCCATTGAAAACCTTCAGATGAGTCCCAGTTTAGCACCATATGACCCCATTCATATGGTGCTAAACTGGGACTCATCTGAAGTCAAGTCTAAATTGAATTTAGATGATGTCGTTACCTCAACATGGGAATCGTTTCGTGGCACTGACTTGTGTTGTAATATGGTTGCTAGAATGAGGACACGATTGCAACAAGTAGTTTTTATGTGAGTGATGTTATTGTTAGTGAGATTACAATTTAAGATACCTGTATCTTAATATCGAACTTACTAACATGTTGACTAATTCATATCACTAATAAATAAATTACCCACTTGAATACGAAAAATAACGTTAATTAGAATATGTGTCATGCACAAAACTTTGTAATAATTTGTAGATAATTATAATTTTAAAAACCTAGTCAATAAATATTGTGGATTTCTTATTACAAATTGTTTAATTTTTACCTCCATATATTTTTTCTCGAATATTGTTCTTATTACCTACATATCAGATAAATTACAAAAATAAAAGTTCAACAAAACGAAAAAAATGTTTTTAAAATGCAAAATATCGGACATAGGTGAGATTTGATCCCCAAGACATTTGAATCGCCAGTCGTATGTTTCCGCAACAGTTTTTTTTCATAGTTAAATTTTTGCCTTCGTATTCATTGCTTTATATTTATAATGAGACGCAAATAGGCAAACACTAATTAAAAGGCGAAGTAATACCCCCGTGTCACCCGTTCATTTTACGCACACCAACGTTTATGTTGGTGTGCCCTGCAAACCGAACTAATTTGCTGTGTGTACCTTTGTTTTCCCCTATGACTATGATTGGGACCCCTAACGTAAGAGGAACTCTGACCGCGTCGCGTAAGACACCGCGGCCGATGATTCCTGAACAGAGAGGTCTCCATACCGGGGGCACTCACTCCTCCCGCGCGTCGTAGGAGGGCAGACACTTCGCCTACTGTGGGTGAGGCGCTGTGAACTTTCTTTGCTGCCCTGCCCTCCTCACTACCGGCGTGGCGAGACGACGCCACTCTCCATGAGAGGCCTCCAACGTCAGAGCACGGCGTGGCGTGCGACGCCTTCGCGGCCCCCTCGAGTCCCTCTAGAGTGTGACCTTAGGTATTAAAAGCCGTTTCCTCCTTTGGACAGGAGATTGGACAACCTCTCAAACCTGCTCGACGTAAGACGCCACAGCCCTGCTCCAGTCTCCGCTACTACTTTTATACTATAGTGTCTTGTTTAAATCGTTCAGGCGTTATTTATTTATTTATTTAGGTTAGCCAACAATTGTTTACACAATACATTTTAAATAATTTGGTTAATGGAGTAGATACAAGTATAAATGCAACAATTACTTACAGGCTAACACGACATGCACCATTATTGGTTTTACATAATTAATGCTAAAAAAGATATTTATAATAATAGATAATCAATCATTTTTGCTCATTCATGCGCAACAATACCTAATAGTAACAAAAATAACATTCTAAATAATACAACAATAAAAAAATAAAAAAGGATTGGTAACAATAGCATTAATAAACTAAATTAGAGCAACAAAATAAAAATAATAAAATAAAATAGCGAGATCATTGTGAGAATAGTGCTCAATCATTATTTTATAAAATTTCCCTATGCTGTCATGTTTTATATCAGTAAGATCACTGCAACTGTTCAGGCGTTTACATAGGCGTGAGATCGGTGAGTTAGCACCCAGAACCGTTCTGCGCAGGGGTGTGTATAGTGGTGTGATAGGATTTCGTGGATTACGGGCTGGGGCACGAAACTTTAGGAGACTCAGTAGGTGGGCAGTCAATTTTATTTCTAAGCAACTTATAGAGAAACAGGGCATCAATAACTTCTCTTCTAGTTGATGACGAGTGCATTTTGAAATATTTGAGACGAGAATTATAAGAGAGCAGCTGTTTACTGTTACCTCTAGAAAATGCGAGGTGCCACAAAAACCGTTTTTGAACTCTTTCCAGGAGTAACTTATGTGTGGCGTAGTGTGGTCTCCATACAACACTGCAATACTCCAAAACCACCAAAATATTAGGCGCAATTACAACTGTAACAAATCTTAACAATTATCATGTCCACAAAAGCCACTATTATAGACTTGAAACCAAATTGTAGGTATACAATGTCAAATAATAAGATAATTACGTCAAGGTCAATGTAAAAAAAAAAAAAACATGGTAATTTGAGAGCAGTCAATAGACTCTTACATAATTATACCGTTAATGAGGTACCAGGGAAGCCACATGTGCAGAAGGAATTACTGCCAAACTTCCTTGTCTTCAACGTAGTCTTTAATCTTATAATATGCTTTTTTGATAAGGACACGTTTTATGTGGGTTTTGAACTTTCGATCCCTAAGTTCTGTAACACACTTTGGCAACTTGTTATAAAAGCAGATACTGTTTATAACAAATGACGTACTAGTTTTGGTTAATCTAAATTTAGGTATCACAATTATGTGTGTGTGAACTGAGGGATCAAACTGGGAATCGCAAAAAAAAAGTCCTATGATTTAGTAGTAGTCCTAAAACAATTGTAGAACGAATCTGGGAATTTGTAAAACAATATAATTAAAAACTACAGCCCTTGAAGTGTGGTCCCTCAGTTCTCACAGACCATCAGCCATATCTCAGAAAGTATCTCGAAAATTAAGGTTTTGTGATTACAGACATTTAGTAAAGATTTTGTAAAGATATTTACTAAATAACAAACCACAAAAGCATTAAAGACAAAAAAATATAACGACAAAACTGTGGTCCCTCCGTCCACACAACATAAATAAATCATTTAGTGAATATTACCGAATTAAATGAATAAAACCATTAATTTTCGTCATAACGTTTTAGTAAAAGTCTTAATACATTTTGTAAAAAGAAATGGAGCATAAATATCGACGCAATTTGAAGATAGCGATTATTAATACTGGTCCCTCAATCCTCACCTCCACTGACACAAGTGCGTGTGCTACCTGCTTGACGATAGGATTATTGGAAAGTCTAGTGCACTTAACTTTTAGTAAAAACTTTCTACTAAATAATAGAATGCTAAAATTGTGCATTGCTTTCCTCTTAGTTGAGATAATATTATTTTAGTAATCCTATGAAAATAGATAGAGTAGTGTCACCACACAATGCAACAAAATGTGGACGGTATTATTATACATTATTTATTTATTTATTACAACATGGAAGACTTACAGCTAAAACAACAAAAAAAAAAAGGAAACAATAGTCGCCAGACAGTCTTTAATTAATATGACATAAGAAGAAATGAAAACAAGGTTGTATGGTTAAATTAATATTAATATACATGACGTATATGTATTGAACGAAAAATCAGATTAAACAAGTTACTCAAATTAAAAAAACCCAACTGCAAAAATACATAACTGAAAAGAGAAAAACATCATTTGGAAAGAATTGAATAAAATAGATATATTTAAACATTGAAATGAAATGAAATTGTTTATTCTGTACACAGGATACCGGAATCACTTTTACACGTCATATTAAAAAAAAAAAAAAGCTGTCTGAGGTCGGCGTTTCCTATCTGACTACTCTGAGAAGAAAGGCCGAAACAAACTCAGAGGTCGCAGTCTCTTTTAAGGTCCAGTCCAGACATAATCTTGGTCAGGCCATAAATGAGGACCATGTAGATTAATCTCTTAAATGGTCTTTTGAGGAATGAACCACACTGATTTGAGAGGACCAGTCCAGACAGTGCAAGCAATTGTCAGTAACCGAGGAGCTCAACTCAGAGTTTAAGGAGCTCAACGACTCGAAGACCAATACCAAAGAAAGGACATTTTTTGCATAGATCTGCTAACAGACTTTATTTACGTCATTATGGTAGTATATTGATAGATAAGATAAATGTCGATCTGTTCCGTTTATTTTTCATAATCTCTGATTTTCAGAAATTGGCTATTGTAAATTAATATTACATGCCCGTATTCAAAGTCTTCAAATTACTCACTTCGAAATGTTAGATTGTTTTATCATTCCAAATTACATAACAAATAACTTGTATATATTTTTGGAATCACCTTTTAAACCCCTTTATTTTGATACCCTACTTGATAGGATTGGAAGATTTTTCTATTTTTTAAACATACATTTTGGCGCCAAAAATCTGCCACTTAATTTTTTTTTATTTTAATATACGACAGTGACTCGCGCAATAAAGACGAATCTAACGACATAATTATCATTCATCAAAATCGGTTCAGCCGTTTTATAGTTAAAAGGAAACATAGAGACGGTCACACATATATTATGGTACATTCAGGTCAAACACAGAACCCTACTTTTTGGCTATGCCGCAGTCGAGTAAAAACTATCAAATGATAATAATAGTTTTATTTAAGGCGAAAGCTTCAGGGTAGCCCGCGAAATTAAAATTTTCTTACGTTTTTTGCTATTTGCAGGTCAGTCAGTATCCAGGTTGAATGTAGATCTAAATATGATTCGCGGCCGTATCAAACATTAATTTAGAGAATTACAACGTGCTTTTTTATATCCCATAACTCCAGGGTATTAATGAGACCATGTCAAAGGATAAACACTAGGTATGTTTTTTTATTTTTTCTTTTTTGTATTAATATAATTCGACAAAATTTGTCCACATTTTGTTTCATTGTGTGGTGACACTACTCTATCTATTTTCATAAGATTACTAAAATAATATTATCTCAGCTAAGAGGAAAGCAATGCACAATTTTAGCATTCTATTATTTAGTAGAAAGTTTTTACTAAAATTTAAGTGCACTAGACTTTCCAATAATCCTATCGTCAAGCAGGTAGCACACGCACTTGTGTCAGTGGAGGTGAGGATTGAGGGACCAGTATTAATAATCGCTATCTTCAAATTGCGTCGATATTTCTGCTCCATTTCTTTTTTACAAAATGTATTAAGACTTTTACTAAAACGTTATGTCGAAAATTAACGGTTTTATTCATTTAATTCGGTAATATTCACTAAAATATTTATCTCTGTTGTGTGGACTGAGGGACCACAGTTTTGTCGTTATATTTTTTTTGTCTTTAATGCTTTTGTGTTTTGTTATTTAGTAAATATCTTTACAAAATCTTTACTAAATGTCTGTAATCACAAAACCTTAATTTTCGAGATACTTTCAGAGATTTGGCTGATGGTCTGTGAGAACTGAGGGACCACACTTTAAGGGCTGTAGTTTTTAATATATTGTTTTACAAATTCCCAGATTCGTTCTACAATTGTTTTAGGACTACTACTAAATCATAGGACTTTTTTTTTTGCGATTCTGAGTTTGGTCCCTCAGTTCACACACACATTCAAAATTTCATGTTTAATACGTGTATTTATATTATGGAAGTCGCTTCTTACTTTGTAGAGTTCTAAGTTTTTGCGAACATACAAAATAAGATATAAAGAGAAGGCAGAGTTAGTATTATCAACTTCTTTGAATTTATTTCTAAGGGACTCACGAAGACCAATTTTATAGATCGCGCCAATTGCCCTCTTTTGCAAGATGAAAATTTAATCTACGTCCGCTGCCGATCCCCACAGCAGAACGCCATAAGGCATAATACTGTGGAAATAAGCCAAGTATACTAGCCTAGCTGTGGCTAAATCGGTCAACTGCCTTATCTTTCTTACTGCATATGCAGCTGAACTTAATCTGCCTGAAAGAGCTCTAATGTGGGCGCCCCATTGCAATTTCGAATCTATAGTAATTCCTAGAAATACAGTTTCCGTAATAGCATCTAGTTTCTTGCCATCAAGTTTTAAATTTAGTCCTACTTGAGGTACATTAGGTAACGAGAACTTAAGACATTTAGTTTTGTTCGCATTAAGTAAAAGGTTTTTTCATATATTTTACTCAGTGCTGTGTGCAGTGCACAGATATAGGTCTTCAAACTTTTTCATTTAACGATCTGAAAATTGGTACTACTTTACTATGTTTCATTTAATCAGGAAACGTACCGCTATCTAAACATTGATTAAATATGTTTTTTTAAACGAAAGGGGCAATTGTGACAATAATATCTCCAAGAACCTTAACGGAAATCCCCCATAAGTCTTCAGTGTTTTTTATGTTAAGACTTTTGAATGATTTTTTAATTGTGACAATAGAAATGAGCTTGAATTCAAAACTTGGAATGTCCTTACCTACTGAAGTTTTCTTTTAGAAGAGATTCAGCTAATATAGATGATGAGGGGAGCGATTTCGTAACCTCTAATGGGATGTTGGTAAAGAAGTTTTCTAGTGTTTCAGCAATTTTTAACTTATCTGAAATGGTTTCATTTTCAATTTTTAAAGACAACTCATTCTGATCTCGCTGTTTTGTGTTTCCAGTTTCTTTGTTAATTATCTGCCACACAGCTTTTATTTTATTATTAGAAATACTACTTTTGTTACATATTAATTTAGATTTAGCTTGAGCGCAGACTCTTTTGAGTATCTTAGAATAGTTTCTGACATAATTATGAAGGGTTTGATCAGAAGTAAATGATTTCTCGTTGTACAAATTATATAAAATATCTCTGCTTTTTCTAATGCCAGCAGTTGCCCATTCACTAAATTTTGGTTGAGTATTGATTGTTACAACGGGACACGCTTTATTGAATTCTTGGCATACAGTAGAAAATAATATACCGTAGTTTATATTGGGGTCTTGCGAATCGAAACTAGCAGTTGTTAGATTACTACAGACATTAATTTATTTATTTTATTTATTCATTAACATTAATTTATTATTTCATTTATTATTACACCTAGAAAAAACAATTAAATTGAGACCTCTTGGTCTCAATTTAATTGTTTTTTCTAGGTGTAACTTTTTGTCTAAGTCAAATGATACTAGTTGACCAGTATGGTCAGACCTGACGCCGCTAAGTAAGGGTGAGTCTTGTATTTCACAGTTCGTAAATACATTGTCAATGCATGAAGCTGAGGTTGCTGTTATTCTAGTCGCTTCATTAAAGACACATTTTAAATTGAATGATTCAAACAAAGATATAAACTTACATTTATCCGGTGAGTTAACTAATAGATCAATATTTAGGTCACCAGAAATAAAAACTAATTTATTATCTTTAAAAAGTTATTTAGTATTTCTTCCATAATTATTAAAAATGATGACAATTTTAGGCTGGTGGTCTATAAACACATAAGAAAGTATGGCCTTCAACCTCTGCACATGTTACCTCACATAAGCGATCAACAAAGCGAGCAGTGATATCCTTCCTTTCCTTATATCTGAAACAACTATTACATAATATCAAGGTACCACCCTCTATTGAGGACCTGTTGTATGCACTGGCAACTGAAAAATTATTTACATTAAACATCATCCTACCTGGTTTTAACCAAGTTTCACAAAAACATAAGATATCCATGCGATATTTATCTATTAACAATTCCACGTCTAGGATTTTGCCAGAGAAGCGATTAATATTTTGGTGATACAGTAAAATATTCTTATTATGCTTCTCTTTTGTCGAGTACTCGAGTCTAAAAGTTTAAAGAATCTATTACAGTATTATTAGAAATACTAGATATACTATTTCGTCACTTAAGCTAATCTCAGTTAAAACATCAATAACTGCGTGTATATTGTAAGCTAACAAAGTAGCCAGTACATGTTGACTTTTCTTGGGAAGAAACATTGTTTCCGAATTAATACAAAGTCTCTAACAAAATTGTTAGTATCAAAATACAATAAACGGTCACTCTGACGACATGTCAAAATATGCATTAGGTTATTTAAACTACAAATATAATCGTTTTCTTCAGCATACAAATTATCTGAATATGGCAATGCACATAATATTAATTTACTTAATTTTAATTTAAGTAGAGTGTCGTCACACCATTAACTATGTCCCTTTTAGTGATGCTCAGACTGTTTCCAATTAAAAGAACTACAGTAGTCTGCTCATTCATTTGTGTGTTTTGTATTTTATGAACAAGCTCATTAAAGTGCAGGTTATGGTAACAACAGTTAACTATGGTATGTTTAGATCGGTTATTTAAAAATGATCCAAAATCTATCAGAATAAACCAAAACGTTACTTTGAGCAGGATTGACTGTTTCAATAGTATGAGTTAAAGAGGGTGAAGAGGCAGGAACAACTTGCTGTGACAAGAGAGGTGGCGGAGTGGGAACACAACTACAGGTGAGATTGTTTGTCAGTGACTCATACCTCTCTGCATTTAGATGCTCAAACTTAAATTCTTGAATGAAGCAATTAGGTAGCAATTATTGATACAGAAAACTTTTAGAAATTCTGCGTCCTTCATGGTGAACACAGAGGCAACCAGCCAACCTGACATCAGAATGGCTGGTCAAAAAAATATTCATTTTTCTCTGAATGTATCGTATGTAGCAATTATTGAAGAAATGTAGCAAATATAAGCAATTAGGTAGCAATTTTTGAATATAATTTCAGAGCCGCTTGCCATAGGCAACCAGCCATTCTGACGCTAACTTTTATGCGCCCGGTGCGAGCTGCTATATCCGCGCCCTTGAAATATTTTCTAATCATAACCGGTTCTGTCAATAAACAGGATTGTCTATAATAAAAAATAATAGGCATTGTTAGTGGCCCTGGTCTGGTCATTTCTGCGCCCCTCCAGGGTCTGTGCCTGGGCACCGCTGGCACCGCCCGGCACTGCACATCAGGGAGTAGGTACCTATACTTCCCAGCCGCGCCACATAAATTTCATCTTTTTTCAATTCATTTCATTATTCGTTGAGGTACAATTATTTTCATTACACGTTCCGTATAGTACATTTAATGTACGTTTGCCCCACACGGCCCAAAACTTGCATTTTAGGTATGCGCCAATGCAATGTACTCGTCCCTAGGAGCATATGTACCGGTTTCTTTTTCAATGTAGTACCTACCTCTGTACTTTTGAAGAAATATGCAACTAAAACCCAACTACGACTAAAAAGGTATAAACAAGACACCACAGACAGACAAATTAAAAATCCGGAGTCACACGTGTTAGGGCATAAATCGAACCGATTACGTGTGACTCCGGATTTTTAATTTGTCTGTCTGTGGTGTCTTGTTTATACCTTTTTAGTCGTAGTTGGGTTTTAGTTTTTATTACTTTAATTTTTTTTAAATTCTTTTGGGGTTATAATATATATATTTTTGAAATGTGCTCATTAAGCCCTTTCATTTGATACCCAACATGGTACGAATAAACAATTTTTTTTTTTTAGTTCCTTACTTTATGTCCTCTAGAGTGCGCCATTTAATTTAATGTGACGTCACATAGCCTATAACCAGCGGACGATCAAGACGCTTCCAACGATACCTCACTTGTCAAATTGTGATGAGTGGTTTAGAAGATATGAGGGAACAGATGAACATACATACATACATACCGGTCAAAATCATAACCCTCCTTTTTTCCGGGTAAAAATAGGGGGCCGTGCCAAACAAACGTTTTCAGCATTGATGTATGGAATTCCGTACCAAGTTGCATCAAAATAACACGTTTATCTTGAGGCGTGAGAAATTTTGGTAGTACCACTGTTTGTCATTCTCCTTTAAAAAGCTATATTTTTTACGTAATGTATGCACGAAGTTCAAACTAAAACCGACATCTAAGTCGATTCCACGTCTGAGGTGGGTGATCCACAATTGTGAACTGCACGATTTGAAAAAGACGCTGTAGTATAAAAAACTGGCTGGTCAAAAAAAAAAAAAATCTCTGAATGTATCGTATGTAGCAATTATTGAAGAAATGTAGCAAATATAAGCAATTAGGTGTTAAATTCATGCTAAATTTGAAAAATATTTTTTTTTATTTCATTCAGCACGGCCCTCTATAGTTGCCTATATCTTTTTATTTTAAATATGACATGTTTGTTTATAAAACTCGACTTCCTGAATTATGTATAATTAATGTACAAAAAATTTCAGACACAATGCGAATTGTTATATGAATAAATAGATAATAATAATAATTCGTTACAAATTAATTGCGATTCTGCTGTATTAGTACTTTTAAAGATAAATTGGATCAAAAATATCATATATTACACCTGATGGGGTGACCATGATTCCATATATTAGGTACATATTCTATACACGTTGTATACACATAACATTTTTTTTAAGCTTTTTCTGCCGCTGCTCCCGTGCCACTTCAAACTCCTTTTTCACTGTGATACAGTCTATTATTGTTTGAATAAGTTGTATTCATAACCGTGCGTTTAGACTGGCGAAACATTCACGACAAAATATGTGGAAATCTCTATTTTCTGTCAATGTTCCATACAATTTTTAACAGGAACTAGAGATTTCAAATTTTTTTGTCTTGAATGTTTCGCCAGTGCAAACGCACGGTAACCAAGAATACCTAATAACCGTGCGTTTGCACTGGCGAAACATTACAACAAGAAGGAAGGGAGATTGACAGAAGATAGAGATTATAACATGTTTTGTCGCAAATGTTTCGCCCGTGCAAACGCACGGTTATAGACACGTCGACCACAGATATAAAAATATCGGCTAGTTCTCACTGGAATTTTGTATACTGTGTAAACACAAACTAAATAATCAACAAAAGGTGTATGTGTCTTATGCCATAAAGTAACCTCCAGTTACTCAACCACTCATTTGCGCATCCCCTCGGACCTCCAAGTCACTCCCGGACTTTATGGTTTCTCACGAAACCCCACAGAGTTGACTGCCTACCGCGTACTTACGGACTACTGTCTCCAACAGACACGAGTGCCGATTTCTACTGAGCTAAGGCTACAAATCAACTTCTGATCCAAACTATTATCACACACACAACACACACAACTTAATCTCTACTTTGTTTCATCAACAAGACTCACTTGACTCTCCTTCAAAGTCAGTAATACGCTGATCCCCTGGCATGCGTCTTAGCGCCTGGAATTCAAGGCTTTTATGGTTTATAGGTCTACTCTCCTAGAACCTCTACAGCCTGATAAGGGTCCTTATACTTTGGGTAATTAAATACTGCAAATAGGCCCATCATCTGTGAACTCGCGGCATCAGATCAACTCTTTATCGAAACGAAGTCAAAGTCAAAGTCAAATCATTTATTTCAAATAGGCACATAAAAGGCACTTTTGAACGTCAAAAACAGAGAAATAGAACTGATTCTAGTTGCCCCTTCCAAAAGGTAGTTTTCGTATGGAGAAGAATGGACAAGAAACTCCACCGTTACTCTTTTAAAAATGTTTTACAATATTTTGTATACATGAATTATATAATTCTTTGTGAAGACAATGCACCTACTACTGGATTACTGTACCCCAAAAGGTAAAAAGAATTATAAATGGAGCAATGACAAGTAAATTAATTATGTGATAGATACATGGTGCTCACATATTTACAAACATTGTAAAAGTAAACGATATTACAATATTCCTAACATTGATTCACAAGTAATACTAATAGGTCAGTGCATGAGTCTAAGTAATCACAGAGTGTAAAAATCGATGACATACAAATATTAAAAAATATACCACTAAATTAGCAACCAGTTTGATTTTGTCAGACTCTAATTTGTCCTATGGAGCAAGACCAGCATGTTTCCAAGCATTCTTATCTTAGATATAATCCTCTAGTTTGTAATATACTTGTTTACAAAGTGTACTTTTTATATGAGTTTTAAATTTTCTTTCATTTAATTGCAATATATCACAAGGTATTTTGTTATAGCATTTAACGCAGTACCCCATAAAAGATGTTTGTACTTTAGCTACTCTGAAAATGGTTGATCTAGTTTATCTTTATTTCTAGTATTAAAATTATGTCTATCACTTATTTTATTAAAAAGATTTAAAAAAAATCTTACATATATAATATTCTCATATATGAATTGGCAAGGTACTGTCATAATATTAATTCTTTTAAATAGTTCCCTGAGAGATTCGCGGCGACATAGATTAGAAATGGCTCTGACGGCTCTCTTTTGCAAAATAAAGATGGATCAATGTCAGCAGCCCGACCCCACAGTTAAATGCCATACGACATAATGCTGTGGAAGTAACTGAAATAGACCAAACGCGCGGTTTCTACATCTGTTAACAGTCTTATCTTTCTAACAGCATAAGCGGCCGAGCTTAGCCGCCCCGCAAGAGATTTTATATGAGGTATTGTAATTTCTCGTCTAGCGTGATACCCAGGAAAACTGTTTGATTAATAAACTCCAGTTTTTTACCATTCAATATGATGTCACATTCGCTACTTCTAACATTAGGTAATTTAAATCGAATGCATTTGGTTTTTTTTTTATTTAGTACCAAATTATTTACCATAAACCAATCTTGAACCTGAAGAATAGAGCTATTCACGTCGTCAAGATTTTGTGACCTTCTATTATTTAAAAAATCAATGATGTATCATCTGCAAATAACACCATCTTCGGTTGATTTAGAAGTAATTGGGGAAAATATTAATATAAACTAAAAAGACGAATGGACCTAATATCGCGCCTTGAGTAACGCCCATTGACATTTCAGACCCTAATGAGTTTACGCCGTTTACTTGAACTTTAACTTTTCTATCTTTCAGATATGATCTTAGTAAATCAAGAGCTGTATTCCTAACCCCATAGTGCTGTAGTTTCAGCAGAAGTGTCTCATGGTCGACGCAATCGAACGCCTTCGAGAGGTCGCAAAAGATTCTAATGACATCTTGTGCTTCTTCCCAGGCGTTAAAAATGTTGTTTATTAGGGTGACATCGGCGTCAGTGGTACAACGCCCTTTGGTGAAACCGTACTGTTGTTCATGAAAGATGGAATTTATATTAAAGTGACGTAACATTTGATTGAGCATCAACTTTTCACAACACCTTACTGAGAACTAGCAGAATTGACACAGGCCTATAATGTTGGGTTCCTTACTATCACCGGATTTGAACAAAGGAACTACTTTACTGTGTTTCATGAGATCTGGAAAGACTCCTTGGTCTACACTGGTGTTAAATATGAAAGCTAAATAGGGCGCAATGGTTTTGATGATAGATCTACAGACTTTTACAGACATTCCCCATAGATCTTCTGTTGATTTAATTTTAAGATCTTTAAAAGCTTTTATAACTGCCTGGGGGTTTGTATGCTGTAACCTAAACTCCAAAGGGCATGCATTTACATTCTTTCTTAGTAAGGCAGCAGAAAGCGCGGGTGAGGAATTTAAAGCTTCAGTAGTTTTAACGGGAATATTACCAAAAAAGTTTTCAAACTCCTGAGCTATTTCTACATCTGAGTTGATTGGGCCATGTGCAGTCTCTAAATTAAATTTAGTACTACGCTGTTTTTTCCTACCTGTTTCATTATTTATTATTTACCAGGTAATTTTTATTTTCTCATGAGCTGATTTTATTTTATTTGTAAAGAACTTTAGGTAGCTATTTTGCACTCATTTTTAAAAGTTTTAGAATATCTTGCAACATACTGATTAACTGATTCCGTGCGGAGGTCTTTTTAGCAATCTTTAGTGCCTGGCGTCAAACAAAAATTCCGTGATGCCTCTGGGGCACCAAGCGCCAGAGACTTTGATGATTCCCCTGGGGAATCATCCGCCATGAATTGTAACTTTTAGCTTGTTCTCGTATTTCCACGTGTTAAAGAGTCATTTGCCATTGTGTATCGAACGTAAGCGGTCAGTAAATTCGTTCAGTGCGTTTAAAAGTGACGATCTGTGTGTTTTTATGGAAATGGAAGGTAAGTGACTAATTTCTATCAGGTGTTGTAAACCTTTTTGCATTATTTTATGGATTTATTTATTCAAGAGTGTTATATAGAATTTGTTCACGTACCATTTGAGTTTGCAGCGAGGTGATATTTATTTATTATTTATTATACAGTGTTTTGTAGGGAAACAATTTTAAATCCGCTATTTTGATGGTAAAAGGTTAAAGTAAAGGGTAAATAAGGGTAAATATCGGTTAAAGGTTGTAATATTCATTGCTTTAGGCTATACAGTTCAAAAAGATTTTCCCTGCTTTTACGAATACCTTTTTTTTTTTGTGTCGGACGTCATCAAATTCCTGGAGTTGCCCAATCACTAAATAAGAACTTCGTGTAAATAGTTTTAGTCTTTAGTGGAAAAGTGTCATTAAATTGCTTGTTTATTAGTGAAAAGAAATCGGCGTAGAACTCATTTGGGTCATGGATTTTAATGAGTTACCGTCTGTCACTACTGTAAACTACCGACTGTGTAATTATTGACAAAATTGTTTGATCGCGTTTGATTAAGACTGCCAATGTTTCACGCTCAAAACTAGTACTAACATACTTACGTCACGCGTCAGTACTAGTTTTACGCCATACGTTTATGAACATTTTCGAGTATTGTTTCAACAGGTTTCCATTCCAGAGAAATGTCGGTACCAAAAGAAATAATAAAAATAATTAAAAAAAACTATTTCGAGGGTACTCGCGGAGTCTGTGCCCAGTGTAATGTTTTTTTAACTATATTTTAGAAATTGTAAATTGTGTCGCGGTTATAAATAACACTCCTAAATAGTTGTAAAACTGCAAGTTTGGAAATGAAATGAAATGAAATTGTTTATTCTGTAAATAGGATATTGGAATCACTTTTACACGTCATATTAAAAAATATTAAAAATAAGCTAGATGAGGTCGGCGTTTCCTATCTGACTACTCTGAGAAGAAAGGCCGAAACAAACTCAGAGGTCACAGTCTCTTTTGAGTTTGAGAGGTTAAAGTCCAGACATAACCTTGGTCAGGCCATATGAGGACCATGTAGAGTCTGAAATGGTCTTTTGAGGAAAGAACCAAATTTAAGTGGACCTGTCCAGTCAGTGCAAGCATTTGTCAGTAACCGAGGAGCTCAACTCAGAGCTTAAGGAGCTCAACGACTCGACCAACAATACCAAAGAAAGGACATTTGGGTAGGCCGCATTAAGTTCTCAAATTGCCAGACCATCGATAAAACTAACTGAGAACGAAAAAATATAAAAATAAAAACAAAATAAAATTCCACACAGTCCTCACATTCACAATAATTAAAATAATACAATACTTTACAAAGTAATCATGTCATTTTGTATATAAAACTGGTAGGTATATTTTGATGATTTACCACAATATTCAAAAGACTGTATTTCTGAACTTCGAAGTTCAAAACGGCGATATACTGTATTTATAAAGTTTATGAGTACGACTTACGGGAGTTAGAATGTACGGTATGACGAATTACTTAATAGAGAATGTTCATGATCGCGATGTACGGTACTCCGAAAGTTTGCTATGACGAATTACTTAATAGAGAATGTTCCTCATCGCGATGTACGGTACCCCGAAAGTTTGCTATGACGAATTACTTAATAGAGAATGTTCATGATCGCGATGTACGGTACTCCGAAAGTTTGCTATGACGAATTACTTAATTGAGAATGTTCCTCATCGCGATGTACGGAACATCGAAATCTTGCTATGACGAATTACTTAATTGAGAATGTTCCTGATCGCGATGTACGGAACATCGAAATCTTGCTTTATGGATTTCCAAATCCCGAATGTTAACGATCGAGATTCAGAGCGAGTATTTCGGTTTTATTTGTATAAACGTATATGCTTGAGGCATATCCAGCAGTGGACGTCTTTCGGCTGAATGAATGTATAGATGTATGGATATCTTATGGCGAAAGCTTCAGGGTAGCCCGCGAAATTCAAATTCTCGTACGTTTTTTGCAATTTGGAGGTCAGTATCAGGTTTTATGTTATGTCAAAAATTTTATGGAACATTGACAGATAATATAGATTTCAACATGTTGTGTCTTGAATGTTTCGCCAGTGCAAACGCACGGTTATAATCGGTATAAAAGTTTGGTGATATTCGCCCTTAGTTAGAGGATTTTAGATATAGGACAAAATTTTTGGTTAAATCGTAAATTCAGAATAGCATTTTCACTAAACTAATCTCAGTGCCATCTTAGTGCTGTCAAGCTAAAATAAAGTTAAGTTGTGTCATTTATAGTCTATTTCAGAATGAGATCGTTTGACAGGACTAAACTAAATTTTAATGATTTTTAGTTTAGTTTAGAGAATTTTGTGACAAGAGAATCGGCACCAATATCTATTTCTTTGAATTTTTCTCGAAAGGAATCTCTTGGGCCTAGGTTGTAAATGGCTCGAATAGCCCTTTTCTGTAAAACAAATATAGCATTAATGTCCGCACAGGCTCCCCATAGAAGAATGAACTGAAATGACAGAAGACTGAAAATAACTAAAATAAACAATTCTGGCTGTATCTACGTCTGTTATCTGTCTATTTTTTTTAACGGCATAGGCGGCCGAACTAAGCTTTCCTGACAATTTTTCTATGTGTGTGTTTCCATTGTAATTTACCGTCAATGGTTATTCCTAGAAAAACTTTCGACTCACATGATGTCTGATTCTAATGGAATAAATCCCGCTTTTGATGTTGGAGTGCGATACACGGCGTTTATTAAAATCACAAATTAACACTATAGCCACAAATTACAATAAATTACAATAACCTAAAGCCAAAAGAAACGAAGGACAGTTCCTAGACTAGAGGGTCGCCTGGCGCCCCTCCATTAGCTAGGCTCTGTCGTAGCAGGAAGTCAGCTGCGTGTTAGTGCTGCCACTACACGGGTTACGTGACGCGCTTCGTTTAGCGACCGTCTCCGATATACCCAATATATGGAATCATGGTCACCCTATCAGTTGTAATATATGATATTTTCGATCTTTAAAAGTACTAATACAGCAGAATTGTAATTTATTTGGAACGAATGTACTCCTAATCATAATTCAGGATGTCAAATTTTGTAAACAAACATGTCATATTTAAAAAGATATCGGCAACTATAGAGGGCCGTGCTGAATGAAATAAAATTGGTTTATTTTTCAAATTTAGCAAGTTGTATGAGAATCCAATGCGTTACATAAGTTACTTGCCAATTGCCAAACATCAATTATATTTTAATCGTTTTTGCAAAGGTTGTTTTGTTTTTTTTTGATATTTTCTTAATAGGTATATTTTTTTTCCGGCCGTGCTGGAAAAAATATAGTATGTCCACGTCTATTTATTATTTTTTATTACGAATTCACGACATCTATTGCGGTACATATAACGTTCTAATAGAAAACATTCCTTGAGTTTAAGAAACTTTTTAATATGCTATATATTTTTCAAGTTACAAGGGGGCAGTGCTGAAAACGTTCGGCTCTTCAAAAGTAAAGAGGTACATTGGAAAAGAAACCGGTACATACTACTCCTAGAGACGAGTACATTGCATTGGCGCACACCTAAAACGCAAATTTTGGGGGGCCGTGCGGGGCAAACGTACATTACATTTATCATACAAATTATCTAGAAATATGTCTTTTTAATTTTCCACTGTGGCGCGGCCAGGGAGTATCACACCACAAAAGCACGGTGTCGTTTGAAAATTCGGGATGTAGGGAACATTAATAAACTGAAATATTTTTTAACAATTTTATATTTCGATACAAACCGATATAATATATTTCAAGTATAATATTTAGTGTGACCGGTATTTCGCAAGCGGTCCGCGGTTAGTTGCAGTGTTAAACAACAGGCGTCCATCCCACGCAGCGCACACGTAGAGATAACGCGTGTGATGGCACTGGCAGCGTGGCGTCACTGGCGGGCGTCACACGCCACACAAGCGACTTGGGCACGACATGACGGGGACAGCGGCGCGACAGTGGGCCCGCATGCGCGGTATCGCTACGCACCTATGTAAATACTTAAACACGACAACACGTTACAAGAACTGAACCTAGGATTTAAGGATAGTCTTCAGATAATACTCTTACTACACGCTAGTCAACACTTCATTCAGTCTTCTCGTTACACTCAGCTCATACGGAACAACAGATACTTAGATACTTATTATTACTCATAATAAATTACTTACTTATATTCAAGTGGACAAAGATATCGATATCTACCCAAGTCCGTTTTCAGAGTCAATCATTGGCGATAAATTGCCTAAATACGGCGAAACGATACCTAATTGTGTTATGGGCTAATGATAGACCGTTATACCGGCGCCAGACATAGCAACAATATTTGATCACATGTTTGAACACATATGTGGCAGGGGTGTTTGGGTATTTCATCAAAGTTTGATCACATACCTATTTCAATTTTGCCATTCGGTGTCATTTGTTTGAGCACATATCAATGCTGGCGCCAGCCATAGCAACAATATTTGAACACATATTTATACACTTGATTGACACATGTGTGGCAGGGGTGTTTGAGTATTTCATCAAAGTTTGATCACTTATTTCAACTTTTCCATTCGGTGTCGGTTTTTCGAGCGCACATCAAAGCGTTTAAAGTTCAAATGTGTGCGTAGCGCGTTCGAATTACAAATGTGTGCGTAGCGTAGACTGCAAGCCCAGTGTCTCGTAAATAACTGAGCGGGACGGTCGCTTTGCTCAATCGCAAGATGGAATGGAGCAACGAGTGCCTAGAATTTATTGAGTTGCTTGAAGTAGAACCATGTATTTATGGAACCCTAAAAGTAAAAAACAACGTGAAAATAGGAATTTGGTAAATGACACCTGGATCAAGATAAATGATAAATTCTCAGTACATTGCTCTATCGAGGAATTAAAAAAAAAGAGAAACATTTTATTGACCCATTAATTAAAGGGAATGTATTAAAAAAAAAGCAGTCTACAAGGACAGGATCTGTTGCTGAAGAAATTTACAGACCATCATGGTTTGCATTCGATGCCATGCACATTTACATGGGTACCTACTGTTACTGATTGATTAGTGATTACCGTCCGACAGTATCTACTCAGTCAATTTATTACTCAGACTCAGTTATTTTTTTAATACACAATATACAATTTAATACAACCAGTAGGTACCTACCACGCACACATGACCGGCGCGGTGGTGCGAGGCCGAGCGCGCGCGCGCTCCCTAATGCGTAGTAGGTAGATATCCCGACATCAGTACTTACCTACCTAATACTTATTGTAGGCAAAATTGTGACGAAATAATACCTATTTGTTTTTGGGGCGTCATAATTTATAAGCTTAGGCATGGGGCTTCAACTCGAACAAATTATAATTAGTCTTAAAAAAAAAAAATGATGGCAGCAATTATGAAATTAACAATCACTCAAAAGCGTTATACGGCAAATATTGGCTGAAGTAATATAGTAAAAATCAAAACAGAAGAAACTGCCAAATTTAGCATAAAAAATGATAAATTGGCAACACTGCGTGCTGCAAAGCATGTCGCCAGTGGTAAAGATGGATTGTAACACTTGTAACAGGTTAAACACGATATCTGTTATCACCGTTACTGTTACAAAAAAATAACAGTTCCAAATATCTGTTATTATATAATGGCCTGTTATTTTTGTACGAGCGATAAATACGTATTTAAATCTCAATTGACTATCTTCCATTCTTTAATGAGGAAGAGAGAGAAATTGATATCCTTGTTATATTCCTTCCTTTGTGTGAGTGTGTATGTAACAGCCGTGGTAACAGTTTGTGTGGGGATAGTTATAATGTATTAACAGTAACAGACGCGGTAACAGTCTTGAGAGTCTGTTATTTTAAGTAACGGGTATTTTTACCCTGACTACGGCGAAGAAAAAAGGAGGGTTATGATTTTATATTGTTAGGAACAAATTGGAATTTGTTATTTTTTTAATATCTGTTATTTTTATCTGTTATGTTATGAGTATGACTTACGATATATATACGTCTCACCCCTAGCCAGTGGTCAAAAGTGTGAGGAAAGTCTTTCAAAGTGTTTGATCAAATATATGACTATCAGCCGGTTTCTGATTTAAGTATTTGAAGATGAGAATTTCTCAAACTCTTCTTAAGCATTACTTAAGGTGAATCCTTTAATGTCACCTGCGAAATTCAATACGTTTTATGCAAATCAATTTTAGTAATCACCTTAAGTAATGCTTAAGAAGAGTTTGAGCAATTCTCAACTTCAAATACTTAAATCAGAAACCGGCTGTATGTCTGGCCGGTATATGCAAACAAGTGTTCAAATATGTGAGGAAAATCTATCAAAGATGTTTGATCAAATACCTATGTGACTATGTCTGGCGCCGGCTTTACATGAGCAGAGCATCTCGCCTGGAATAGTTGAATCGAATGGAGGTAGAGATGAAAGTGCGCGTTCGTACTTTTCATACTTATTTTTTTAGTTCTTTTGGGAAAGGTGAGAGAAACCGACGTCGTCTAACTGGAGGCTTGACCCAACATACTAGGTAGGTAGCACTCAATTTGTGCCTTCTACTTAAATAAGTTTGATGGTAATACTCAATTTGTGCCTTCTACTTAAATAAGTTTGATTTTATACTTCAAAGATTAAAAATCCGGAGTCACAAGTAATCTGTTTGATTTATACCCTGTCACGTGTGACGCCGGATTTTTAATTTGTCTGTCAGTTATCTGTGATGTCTTGTGTATGTCGTAGTTAGCGTTTAGTTTTTATAGGTACCTACTTACATAATTAACTTTTATATTTCAAACTTAAAGCATTTATTTCAATTAAACCATCAACAGGCACTTTTGAATTCTTAAGGAGTCGGTCAGTCAGAAATAGGAAGCTAAAATGCCATTGACATATTAAACTAGTTGCCCATTCCAAAGCGTAGTAGGTAGGTACCTATAGAGAAGAACGGGCAAGAAATTCCACTGACACACTTTTAAATAAAAAAAAATGTAGAAAGCGTCCGCAATAAAAAGATAAAAAAGAACAATAAAAAAAAAGCCAAATTTTATACGTATATTAAGAGTAGGTAATTTTTGTCTATTTCGTCACTTTTCTCGTTTTCTGACGCTGCCATACAAAATACTCGACTCGTTCTGTCAAACTTCAACAAAACATAACATGGCACTTAGGGTTAATCTCGACTTTTGACAATTCAACACGAGATAATCTTAGAGTTTTCTGTCATTTACTCGTCCTCAATTTTGAGGACGAGAAGCGTAGACAAAATTATTACACGAAAAATACTCCAAAATTACATGGCAGTTTCATAAATTGTACTTATTTTAGTCATCATTTTATATTGGAACGAAAGTTCCTTTGTATATGTAACTATGTGTGTGTGTAGCGATGCGCGGCTACAATACAAGGCCTGCCTGCGCAGCACCCCGGACCCCGCGCCCCCGACGCGGGCCCGCGCACGCGTTTCCTTGAAATTAAGCGTCACAGCTCGCCCGAGTTTTACTTGTGTCCGTCCCGTATCTAACAGTGGCGACGAGAGCGACCCACGCTTTAACACGATGGCTCAGTTTAGCTTCGGTTTATTAAGTAATTTCGACCATACAGTGCATCAGGTAACGCCCACCCGATCAGGAAAATCTATAAGTACGTCACATTAACTCCGCTTGTTATCATTTTACTCACCACGAATACTTGCACAGATTCAACCTGGTAGGCAAAAAAAATGTTTTTGCTCAATATGTCCGAGAATCAATATGTCTCTAAGTTCGTCTCGTATTAATTTTCGGTTAGCATATGCTTTTTTTTTTTTGTTATCTTTGACATACCAAACGTACGTAGGTACACCCGTGCGTGCTAATGTTTTTTCAGCTTTTACAGTTTGTAACTACGTCAGTTCCGTGTTTGGCTTCTACCGAGAACGGACGTGTACCATTCGCGCGCGGGTGCTCTAGTTTAGGGTGATTCGCTGGCGCATCACAATAGCACCGTCGTCGCCGCGTTGCGAAATCGGTTTATCAAGGTCGTCGCGATGACCCGGTTATTAATTATAGTGTAAACAGTGCAAATAAATAATTGTGAAGGTGAAGTATCTATACTTACCTTAAAATGTCGTCGACAAAGGTAAAAATTAAAACTGATTTGGAAAAGCTGTTGTATGACAGTTACATCCAAGAAAAATCAGAGAGAAAAAGCTGGAACTTCTTGTTATGATCTGAAGGTCGAAATAGAAGGCCTCCGGCGACAACTAAAAACAGTCGCCAAAACGAAAACCCCAGCTCGAAGGGACAAGGAAATAATGACCCTAAGGAGTTGGAAGCTCAGAGCAACATACAATTTGCTCAATCAGAAAAAGGAAATGTTGAGTACTGCACAGACGAGGAAGAACTCGCTAAAGAGACTAGTGGATTAGGGCCAAAAGTAGGAAGAAAAGGAAGCTAAACGTCTCTCTCTCTCCACCACAACAACCCGGATCAAGCGCCCAACAATAACAAAAATGTGAGAAAGAACAGACACCAACAAAAAAGTGAGTCCACCACCGCCAATCATAATAGACGGAGTCAAGAACTACCAAATGTTCTACGACTCATTAACTGAAATCCAAAAAACTGAATCATTCACCGCAAAAACGATGAGTGGAGATTGTGTGAAGATCAACGCTAAAACTGAGGACTCTTATAGAGAAATTGCTGGTTTTTTGTCAGAAAAAGAATATCATTGGCATTCATACGAGAACAAATAGGCTAGACCAATAAGAGTTGTTGTGAAAACATTACACTCTTCTTGCCAGCCAGGTAGTAGTCTGAAAATTGAAAAAGTAGACAACAAATTGAGCTGGAAGAGTAAATAACCACTCAATATGTTCCTCTTATCATTTAATAATGACGAAGATGTCAACAAAATCTATGGCATATAGCACATTTTAGGGTGTAAAATTGAAATACACCCTCTCAAAAATCCGAAACTCATTCGTCAATGTAAGAGATACCAGGCATATGGGCATACTCATAAATAATGCAGTAAAAGCCAAGGTGTGTAAAATGCACTGGCAAACATCTTACAGCCAACTGTTCCAAATCTCCGCAAGAGAAACCAAAATGCGTCCACTCCCAAGTAGCACAAAACCGCTGTATATACGAGTATATTAGCTGAATTACTGTCTACCATAGAATCTTAAGCTGTACAAGCTACTACTGAATAAGAGCATTAGCAGCGCTGTTTCAGCTGATATAACTCTAGATTTGGGCACAAATTAAACAGCTATAGCATTATTTAAGCATTTATAAGGGTAACAGTCACCCCAAGAGCTGAACATTGGCTGATTATTAGATTGGGGTTACCTATTATGCAGCACAATGGCTGATTTATTAGATGTGAATGACCTATTATTCAGCACAAACTACAGATGTGAATCTTTAAGCTTCATCTGTTGAAAATGTATACATAATTAAAATTTTCATGTTGTGCCATTTTGTGGCCAGTGTTTGTGGTAAAATAATAATAGTTTTCGGAAAGTAAAACCTTGTTTTTTTTTTTTAACATGCGTGAAATTTGATTGGGAAAGCAAGTTTATTGTCAAAAATATGGTATTATAGGAGAAAATTTTCATGCGCTCTCAAAATATGACTGTTTAGTTGAAATTTGCGGAATAAAATAAGAAGAATTGATAATACAAAAAAAAAAGCTAGAATTCTCTTTTTAAATTACATGTAATTTGACAGTAAACTGTTTACTTAGAAATAATTGGTATCCTTTTCAAATCTGGTTGTTATTTTCGTTAAATAAACAAAAATAAATTGTTAGTATTATTATAATAAATAGGTTAAAACATGAAAAATGCCTGACAACCAATGTGTACCGCATTAATCACAATTAAATGCTATGTGCTGTATAAGAATTCACTCGTGGTACATAAATCCGTAACAAGCTGACATGAGCAGTTTTTGTGTTTAACAAGTCAGCCATAGATCCATGAAAAAGCTTAATAGTGGGACACGTGCGCAATTGCCTGTTTAATTTGTATTGCTGTTTAGAATTCTTAAGTATACCGCATAAATTTTTCGGCGAATTCCGCCAGTTCTTCGTTTAGCTTTCCACATTTCTAAATACAATACCACAATATCGCGATGATGGCCGTGGCGTTTAACTGTTATGAAATACGTACTGGGCGCTAATAACATAGTCTTTCAGGATCTCATATAACAGCATGAGTCCAATAATTGCCTATGCTAGTACAAGTATTCAGCCCCAAGCAGCATCAAAGATCACATGTCACCTAATTTATAGCAGTTTGCTGTATTATAGCATTATATAAATTCACCCATAGTGATCATGTGGGCTAGATAAGTGCTATTATAAGACTGAGTGTAGCAAGCTGATTAACACTGTAAAAGTTCAACGATGTTCAGCAAGATACATTATATCATTGTTAATTGAAGTCACAGAATAATTGACAGCATTAGAGCAGTCCACATGTTTTTTTTTTAAATGCAAGCATTTTATGAATACGTTTGTGACCTTCAATTCAGAATATAGCTGCTTTCAGGTCCACAAAAATGCTATTGATTGCTAAATGCTGATTAACATAGACCTGAACACCTCTTTTAACGCTCGCAACATTAAAATGTTATATCCGTGGTAGTTAATATAGCCAATATACAGCTGTAAGAGTAATTTTCAGCTTTTGCAGTTCGAGTGAACTCTTATAAGTCTTCATAAATGCTAAAGTTACCGACGTGGGCCCTATGTGATATCCAATAATGCAACCAAAAGTTCTTCCTATGCACAAGCTGCAAAACAAGGCACACAACCTTCGAATCTGGAAGATAGCTTATCTTCCAGATTCGAAGGTTGTGTGCCTTGTTTTAATCAGATCTTGAAGTGTATTATTACTACATTTCTTTTTTTTTTCCTTTTTGGCAACTGAGCCGATGTCGACTATTCTGCCAGCGTCAGGTGGTGACGGAAACGTAGCAAGTTGAGTCGTCGAACTTTGCACTTTGTGGTAGGTATCTAGTTATTATGTTAGTAGCTGAAACGACAACACAGTTTTAGTTAGTAAGACTAGCTAACAAAAAATAAAATTAAAAATATATATTTATTTAAATATAAAACACTACAAATCGATATATATATTTACAAAAAGTTATTATAACTACCCACCAGACTACATTTTAATACTATTTACATTTAAAAATATTGATAGGACTTGGATTAGTTTGGGAGAAAAGTTAGTCAAGTGGGAATGGAAGTTAGTGGGAAGAGGGATTTTAATTTTGGAAATCTTATGATACAAGTCAAAGGATTGGGAATTCAAAGGACATGAGAAGAAGATATGGTCCAGAGTACCATCATCAAGGCCGCATTCACACCAGGAACTGTCCCGAACCCGAATCTTGTTCAAGAATACCGGACTGGAGCAGTGACCAAGTCTCAGTCTGCACAAGGATGAAACAGTTCTTTTAGATAGTTTGGGGCATTTAAAAAACCAAGGTTTCCGCTGGATGTCAGGTTGAACACTGGCGTAATACGCTCCCTTAAGTTTCGAACTTACCTGCCAAACTGCTGACCATGAGTTGAACAGCTTGTGTTTGGTGTCAGTACGTAAGTCGTAACTTTGAACCATGTAGTGCTTCCGATCCACCGGGTTAGATGAGGCGCACTCGTTGCCAACTATTCCCGAGTGGCTGGGAACCCAAGCTATTTCAATGCTTAAACCGTTGTTCGAGCAAGTGAATAGTAAATTTAGGATGTCGAAAATTATTCTACTGTGAATTTTGGATTTAAGTTGACATTGACCTAAGGCTTGAACGCTACTGCGGGAATCTGTAAAAATGACCGAATTTTTAATATTGTGTGTTAAAATGAAATTAATAGCTTCTAAGATACCAATGCATTCGCCAGTAAATACTGAAGCCTCTGGCGGGCATTGGAATAGAAGGGCTATTCTAGAGTTCTGGAAGTATGTTGAAACACCTGTGCATCCAGTTGACGATAATTTTGATGCGTCCGTATAAAATAAATTCCAACCCTCCCAGTATCTCTTAATGGCCCGATCAAAGTCGCCTTTTGCGTCTTGGGATTTTTTCGAAATACCCAGTCCCAAAACAACCTTTGGCCTAAAATGGACCACCTCATAGGCGGAAGAAAAGACAGGAAGAGAGGGGTATTGACAAACAGGTGAGGAGAGTTGTTTGAGCTCTCTGTACCTATTCATCAATGGAATAGATTTATTATTCCAGTAGGAAGACGCGTTAAGAGAGAGATAGATTTGTTCCAAAATGGGGAGTAAAGGATGGGACGAAAGGGAGAAAACTTTTGACAAGAAACGATCTGCTAAGTATTGTCTTCGAAGGTTAAGGGGAGGTTCTGCACATTCATCCTGGAGAGCATTTATGGGGGAGGATTTCATGGCACCAATTATGATCCTTAGACATTTGGACTGAATAGAATCCAGTCTACGTAGAGCTTCCTTGTTACATGGCTCAATTAGGTAACTGCAGTAATCCATCACGCTTCTGACCAGCGCATTGTATATTAGCTTTAAGGTGTATGGGTGTGCTCCCCACCAGACACCTGCCAAAGCCTTGAGGACCGAAACCGAGCGCTCACATTTTTTGACTATGTTATCAATGTGATCCACTCCAGACAATTTGTAATCCAGGGTAACCCCAAGAAATCTGGCCTTCTCCTTAATGGGGATGGTTCGACCGTCCATATTAATTTCAATCTGCGGGATAAGGCGTCTACGAGTAAAGACAACTGCGGTACTCTTTGGAGCACTTAAAGATAACACGTGATCTAGGAGTCATTGGTTTAATAAGGACAGAGAGATATTGATGGATTGAGCAGCAACTTCAATGGAGCTGTGACAGACCAATAGTGCAATATCGTCAGCATACTGAAGTACTTTATGGGTGTACATTTGTGGGTGTGCAATATAAAAACTAAATATATTTATATCCTCAGCCTTAACCGCAACAACATTGATGTTATCACCAACAAAGGGTAGAGGAATTGGGGAGAATGGTACTTTGTTACTAATGAGCAAAGCACATGCCCCGTATCCATCTGATCTATCATGTCGTACACTACTGAAACATGGTATCCTAAAATTACTTTCAGAATGAAGCCACGTCTCAGCAATGCCACAGATCAGTGGTTTAAACTTATTAATTAGAAAGAGTAGGTCAGATTTCCTGGGAGAAACACTCCTCACGTTCCATTGAAGGAATGTCAGGTGAAGGTACATTGTGAATGTAATTAACAATGGATGTCAGTTTGTTGGCAACGTGGTCTGGTAGGGATTGTTTTGGATTTGCTAATACAGTCATTAGCATACTAGATATGATATTCAGGATATTTTCTGAGTTGTCAGGACTGGCTGCACCTTCCATAGGGTAAGCACAACCATTTTGGGAAGGAGAGAAGGAGTAGTTCTGAGTGAGGGCTTGATGAGCCTGTTTGTCATAGCTAGGTGAAAGTGGGGCGTGGGATTTTGGTTTAAGGAAGACCGTTTTACGGTACGATTTTTGATTTTGGGGAAGTGGACTAGGAGAATGAGATGGACTGGTTACTGGTTTTATGGAGACTTTCGACACTTCAGCATATGATCTTGAAACCGGAGGAAAGACTTGACTTGTCTCCGCATATGAGACCGACTTCTCTGCCATAAGCGCTTTTATGCCCTTCTGACGACCCAATTCAGGACAAGCCTTATCGTTAGCATAATGATTACCAGAACAGGAAATACAAAAGGCACAATCAAGAGAATTTGGCATCCATCTCCTGGGTGGTCTTGACCACATTTAAAACAGCGGGGTTTCGAGCGACATACTGTGCGCGCCATACCGACAACAATTATAGCATTGAATGCTTGGGTACATGTACCTCTCGACGGAAATGGCTGAATAAAAGCAAAAAACGCGCTTCGGTAAAATTTGGCCGTCAAAGGTTAGAACAACCGTTTGAGTGGGTTTCCATTCGGTAACACCCAGAGAAGTCACCTTACGGCTCATTCTCCTAGCCTTAATTACAGGACCGCATTCAGTGGGAACCTTGATGTTCTTTATAACTTCTTCCTCAGTCCATTCAGTATGAACATCTCTGACAAGACCTAAGCGAGTGATGTTGAATTGAGGAATTAAGGCAACAAAATTATTTTAGTCTAAGATGGGGCTGATTAAAAAACTGTTAGCATCCTGGTGAGACTTGAACTCGACTGAAATTCGGTTTCTTCCTAAGCGTTTTACACTGCCTAGGAGTATGTTGCTGAAATTATTTTGAGTCAAGAACATGCCAAATTTGACAGGGTGTAGAACAGTACCTGGAGTCTGACCTTCTTTTAAAGATGCGTGAACTATATACGGGGGGTAATCTCTCATCGTATATATCTGTCTTCCAATTGTGTTTTTAGCTAGCTTAGGAGGGTTGATTAATGTAGGCGGGGGGGAAACGGCCGATCTTTTCCTGTTTGCAGATTCGGAGTCCATATTATCTACTTGCACATTGTCGTCGGGGAGGGTAACAGTTAACACCGGAGTGTATTCAAAGGAATCCGGAGGGTCAGGGGGTTTTTTGTTATCCATAGTGGATGTCGGGTAAAATCTTTAAAAATAAACGAAATTAAAATGTTAAAACAAACCTTTCGCTAAAACACAAACACAAAGAATATTCTCGATTGAAGTTAACAATAATAAAAGCCACTAAAATCGAAAAAATTCGTAACACAGACAAAAGCACTTGTTAAGCCTTCACCACTACCCACGAAAGTCTAAGTCTTGTTTATGTTTTTTCATTTCTACATTTGACAAAAGAGAAGCTAGTATCCAGCACCAAAACAGCTGTCATTAATAAGCAAAATGAGAAACACACTAAAAATAATGGCGCGGAACTCCAATGGGCTCCTCAAACATCAGAATGAGTTGCAGGCCGTCCTAGAGACAGAGAATATTGACGTGTGTCTGATCTCCGAAACGCACTTCACCAACCAATCTTTTGTCAAATGACCATGACCATTTTTGCCCTAATCGATTCCAGCCAATTCATATTTTTATGTATCCTTCATTTATTCAAACTAGTTTTAATAATAATAGTCTAGAGTCAATCAAAGGTCATGTTTAAAATTGAATAAAAATAAATATTATTTGTATTTCCGGTTACATTTTCGATTAATGGCGACGATAAGTGAAAGATTTCGTTCATTCGGTCAATGTGAATATTAATGGTAAGAGTAAACCTTATTTTTGAGGTACAGGAGATAACATCCATATTATTTATTTATTGTATCGCACTTCAACAACTAACTCACTAAAACGTACACAAACAAAAATCAAATACAGTTTTAGGTAGGTATTGTGAATTCGTCACTTAAAGAAGTACTTTAAACAATTACAATTACAAGCATGATATAGTGAACAGATATAGTCAACGGATGTATATGATAATTAACGTTAGGTACATGAATAGGTTTAAAAAAAAATAGAGTAAAAATGAGCTATGTTATCATACGACGGGAAGTACAGAAATATATTACAAAATAACAAAAATGGCTGAAAAAATATCTGAGAAGTTAAGTTACCTATATTGTAATTAAATGGAATGATTATAGAACTATAAGTATAGTTTCAATACGAATGATGTTATCAAGATGTTATAATATATTTTGATTAATAAGTTCTTTTGTAGGTAATACATATTATTATGTAGTATTTTTTCCGAAGCAGATTCTTGAAAAGTTTTTGGATAAAAAAATAACAAGCATCTGGAAACACTGATTGTAGTTGTCACTCGATCATTCAATCACTTGTCACTCGTTACCATAGAAACCTACTGTTACGTTCAAAACAGTCCAAAGTTGTGCTTTGTGCGTGTGTTATTGTTTGTTTGCTTATTTATTGTTTATTTAAACACTTACCCGTAACTTTTCTGCACATTTTAGCTCGATATACATATTCTTGAAATCGATATCTCACTGCCAATTTTGGTTTTCCTACTGTAATACCGATACGTGTCTATTTGTCGGTGAAATGTAATTGGATACGATATTGCGGTGCTGAGTTGATTGGAATCATGCATCAATATTTCGGTGCATCAAATGCTGCCATGGCTTATATTTATTTAGGTTTTGAAATAAATTGTTTAAGTTTGAATAAAAAAGGGGTACGTTGTTTTTGAGAGATTTGTTTTATTTCCCGTTTCTCCGGTTTACATGGTTCTGACCACCTTACAAGGTACCTTACTAATATGTGGAATTCTCCCATAAGTTATAAACATCTGGTAGGCCCACGCCAGATGTTTATAACTAGGTATTCTAAGAGATGAGATGGATATGTGTCCAATAGGATCGATTGATATTCATAGCGCAGTTTGGTTTAATTCTGCTCGAAAAGGGTTAAAATATAACAAAGTACATTATAGTTTCGTAGCTTAACTTCTCCACTTAGTTACCTCACTCATCTCTAATGGAAAAGCTGCCTAATTCTCAGGTTTTTAAAATATACTTATTTCTCACCACAGCACAATCTGGTTTTCACAATTCTTTGAACTTTTAGGCCAGAAATTCATCCTAGGCGGGGATTTCAATGCCAAGCATCCTGGGGATCAAGTTTTTAGTTTTAGTTTCCCCAACACTTAGAAGGCACTTTTCAACCAAATGAAAGCTCCATAGAAATACCTGAGAGAATCCGGCTTGTGACTCCTAAAGAAGTTCTGAGAAAAATTCAAAACAGCATTAGCTTGAAGAAATCCCCGGCTTACGATCTCATAACAGGAGAAATTCTAAAACACCTCCCACGCAAAGCCATAGTAAAGCTGACTAGACTTGTCAATGCCGCATTTATGCTAAAACATGTACTTGAGCCATGGAAGGTTGCTGAAGTCATTATGATTGCGAAGCCTAGGAAACCACCCCATGAAGCATCATCATAATAGATCCATTTCCCTGCTGCCCGTATTATCAAAACTATTTGAAAAATTATTATTAAAACGGTTATAACCAATAATAGAACAAAAAGACCTAATACCAAACCATCAATTTGGCTTCAGGGAAAAACACTCTACAATAGACCAAGTACACAGAATAACTAACATTATCGAAAAAACACTAGAGAACAAGGAAGTCTGCGCCACCGTATTCCTAGATGTCGCGCAAGCTTTTGATAAAGTTTGGCATGAGGGTCTAATATAAATTCAGACGCATGCTACCTCCAGAATTTGCAGACATTCTAGAGTCATATATAACAGAATGTTTAGAATAAAGCAAGCATATTCCGAGCTAAAAACCTATAAAAGCTGGGGTGCCACAAGAAAGTGTGTTAGGCCCAATCCTGTACTTGCTATACACATGTGATATACCAGAGCTGGAGAACAACATCATTGCGACCTTTGCAGATGATACTGCTATTATGGCTACAGGATCAAGCCACAAAGAAGCAGTAGAAAAAGTTCAAATAGCTGTGAACAAAGTTTATGACTGGACATAAAAGTAGAAGATCAAGCTGAATGAGTCAAAATCAATACACATAGACTTTACTAACAAACACTGCAATTGCCACCCCAATCCATATAAACGGCATGCAAATGCCTTAATATTGACGCCAAGCTGCGATGGAAATCTCATGTTAAAAAGGAAAAGACAGGAACTCGACATACGTTACAAAAGTATGTATTGGTTACTCGGAAGGAAATCCTGTTTATCAATACATAATAAAATGATAATTATTATACAAGCATATCCTTATGCCAATTTGGACGTACTAAACTAAGCAACGTTAAAATAATACAACCCGTACGCATTAAAACATGGCACCTGGCTCGAATGACGTTTGTAGCTCCCCCCGCATCCCCGCATGGCGACGACGGGGCGTCGCGCGGGTTCCGGGGAGAGTATTGAGTGCCAAGCCAGGTGCCATGTTAATGTGCACGGGTTGTACAACAATTTCAGAATAAAGTACTCAGGGATGCTGTAAATGCACCATGGTATATTAGAAATGACAACCTCCATCGAGATCTTAAAATGGAACTTGTAATGGAACTTGTCCCTACCATCATCCAAACATTTGCTGAGGCCCACGAACACAGACTTCACCGACATTTGAATGTCGAGGCAATCCAGCTGCTAGACAACACGGACATAGTGCGTAGGCTAAAGAGAACTAAACCGTTTGAGAGTTAGTGTAGAGTATAAATAGTGAATAAATAATAGTAACAATGCTGTGCTATACATGTAACACATGAACAAAGTGTTTTCATCAATTAATAGACCCTAAGAAATTGTGTAAAAGTGCAAACTGACACTATTCTTAGTTATAAATAATCTATCTCGTAAAATATTAAGTGTTAAATTGCTTATTAGCCTATTAGGCTGGATTGTAATACATTAGGTACTAAGAACATTCGTTCTTATTCATAAAGAGTTTTAAAAAAAAATGTAACTACCTGTCTTACAACCAGTGCAAAATATGATTTTAAATTCATATCTTGTTCGTTTCACGGTTTAAACTATGAACAATTTTTATTTCGATTCCATTGATATTTCAATGGAATCGAAATACTTACGTTTTTTTTAAATTACTCAATATAAAAAATTCTAATGAAAAACTGAAAAAAATCGTAACATCGATAGCATAAAAACCAAAAAATTCAAACGCCCGCATCACTAACAATTTCAACCGGCCATTTTTGTTAAGGGGGATGCGCTAAGGTGGCCTGCGGATTTCAATTTTTCTTACGTTTTTCGCGGGCTACCTTAGCGCATCCACCTTAAGATCTTTGGAGAATTTTGAAAACCTATGGTATATTTTGGCTTGCACATCATAGGTATAAGTTAATACAGTTCGATTCAAACTTAAATGGCGGCTCGAAAGTTAGCTGACATATGAAATTGATACTGCGCAGCGACCCGCCTCATGTTCCGAACCGCCATTAAGTTTGAATCGAACTGTACCTACCCTCTACCCGGCGCTGTACGAAACAAATTCCCGCCTGATTTGGTAATATTTTTTAATACTGACAACATAGCGTTTTGCTCCTTGTATTCTGCAACGACTGTCGCTGTTGGAGCAAAATAAATAGGCAAGAAAAAGCTAATAATATGTACAAGGCAAGGTAGTTTTATTTTATTTATACGAAAATTAGTTTCTTTGTTTAAATACTCCGAAATTGGACTCCACAATTTCCCGAAAGACCCTAAAATTAAAATTTAGTACCTTAAAGCTATTCGTAGTTTTTTTTTCATTACAAAGTCTTCAAGGTTATGTCGAAAACATTTTGAAGAAAGTGATTACGAGGAAGTACTTTTTAAAGTTTTAAATTCGGACACCATGTCCATTACTTGATTTAAAATATTGAAATCACTGAAAGCAACAAAATAGTTAAATAAAACCAAACGTAAGAATTAACAAAAAATTGTCACAAAGAATTAACAAGAAATGTCAAATGTCGAAATGAAACGATATGTCAATTTTAATAAATAGGTAGTTGGAGACTTAGCCTACCTATAATCACGCCATCTACAATTAGCATTGCCCGATCTTCGTAGTCATTTCCCAGTGCAGAACTTACCCCAACACACTTTATAGTACGGGAGGCCATGGTGGTAAATGGGGATTTACTCGAGCGTCGTGGGGACCTATTGGATTGTGAAGATTAGATGCTAAAAAGAAAAAAAGTTTATGTGTAGTATACCCTTTCACTGGTGGGGGGAGCGTGTACAGATTCCCAAAAATTAAAAAAGAAACAGTCACACAGACATACTCGAGCGCATCAGATATTAAAAGCGTGTACGCCCCACGTATTTCTGATAGAGGAAAAATATTATTCTGCCGGTTTGCATGGTGGGGGTGGCCGTAAGAAGGGGTAGAAAATAGGGAAAAAAAAATTACGAGCGCGTCAGGCATTGATATGGGATGTTAAGTCAACCCTCCAGTCCACTATTCAGAAGACGGTTTGGACGCGAACAAAAGCCATGAGCGATTTAAAAAAATGCAAATAAAATCGTGACTTTGACATACTCGAGCGCGTCAGATTATTTTATAGAAGCTTCATCCTGATGTCCTTGTCGTACTGACCCATAATCTGACAATCATGTGGAGGAATTTCCTTAATCTGACGGTTTGTTTTTTATTTCATATTTTTATTTTTATTTATGTAATAAATACAATACAAAATATATATGTCTACAGGTAAAATTATATCCAGTATTTAGAAAAAAATAGTATATTGAGAAAAAAATATATATTGAATTTTTTCAATCTTCATCGTCATTTCTAATTTCCCATTCTTATTTGTCCAACCGAAATCTGTTTAAATTCCATAACAGGTAGGCCCAAAAAAGAAACAAAAACAATAAAACGTTTGGATACACATAATAACCGTAAAATTGCAAATCTGTTAAGGTTATACATGTAATAATTTAACTTTGAAGTTTTTTTATATTGTTTGTTTTACAAATATACATGTGGTTAATGTCTACCATGTTGTATTTTTTTACCTTTAGGTAATAAATGGGTTTCAATTTGAAACTGCCGTTTTAATGATTTTAGCTACTTCGGCTTGTGCAAATCGGCAGATTATATTATTTCCGTGATTCGTGACTAATTTACTTCCAAAAAAAAAAAACACGGCGCTCGCGAATGTCCAGGTGACGTTCTTTTTTTGCAACTTTGTGACTCTCCCATTTCCTTATGTCACGCTTAAATTGGCAGATTATTTTAATTCACACTTTTCTGCATGTAACTAACTTACCTTACCATAATCTGACGCGCTCGAGTTTCTCCAACGATCGATTGTTTTTTACTAATCTGATCGGCTGCCCAGACGTTTGCCCCTATGTACAGAGCTCAGATATGGTGGGAGTACTTCAGAAGGTACAAGCTTATGTTAATCTGCCGCGCTCGAGTAAATCCCGAAATCCCGCCTCGCTTGGGCTCCCCTACATTGCTCTAGTAGCGCCTCTCATCAGCAATAATCTTTAGCGTCTTATTAGCGGCTTCGTTGACAACGTCACAAAGTATCACGCATGTGAATCAAAATATGATGAGTAAGTTTGTTACGAACCCGAGTTAAACTGTGCACGTGATGTATAACATATAAGTTTTGCATCGACGGGTCTTGTATCAGTAGAGTGCGTAATGTGGTGCATAGCATCGGTGTGATTCGGCGGGTGAATGATAGAGGAGGGAGAGAACATTCTGAAAGTTGTCAATGTCGCAAACAGCTGTGAAATATGTCGTTGTTTTGATTGATTTATGATTAGGTATTAAAAGTAAATACAAGTATGAAATAGCGCTAAAATGCAATTCATAAATCAATATTTTAGTGCACTTCAGAGAAATATTTCATTTGAGGTGGATGCGCTAAGGTAAGCCCGCGAAATTCAAATTTTCTTACATTTTATGCAATTTGCAGGTCAGTATCAGGTTGTATGTTGACCTAAATATTATTTGCGACCGTAACAAATATGGATTTACAGAATGATAAACATTGGAATCAGCAATATAACTCTCAACTCTCTCACTAAATTTCGCGGGCCACCTTAGCGCATCCCCCTTAAGTAGTAATAAATGAATTCATTTCGTAATATCATTATATTCTTTATAAAGCGAGTTATTTGACAGCTATTTGCGACTGCCCCTAGAGTCTGACCAACGAAGGCTGTCCAAGAGATAAGGCGGAAAGACATGTAACCCCACCGCCGTATCTCTACGTTGACGTCGTGGTGGGGCTTGCGTGCTCCGAACTCTAGGTCTGTGCCGGTAGAGTTTACTTTGCCGATACGGGTCTAGGATGAGGAGCCAGAGCAAGAGAGGTGCCACATGCTGCCCTGCGGGGTGTCCGCAGGGCAGCATGTGGCGAGCTGTTGGGCAGTAGCGACCTCACGGACCCTATCTCCCGGGAGAAGTCTTGTTCCTCACCTCTGGCTTGCCTTTATTGGCCGGCTGGAGTGAACACTGACGAGGAACAGAGCTCCCACCTCATTCTTGCCTTGATTGGCTGGAGATTCGCAAGAGCAAACGTGCTCGGAGGAAGGAAGTATTCCAATAAGATGCTGGTAGGGATCTTGACCGTATTTCCGGGATTGTCCTGATAGCCGTGGGATACCTCTCCACTCCTCTTAAGTACCTCAGGACATGTTGCCCCCTTGTCGTTACGACACTTTGTGCTAGCGACCGTTTTCGGGGGCCCATTATTGAGTGTGCAAGTCACCCCCTGCCGTTTTATCCGTGTATATTATATATAAAACATTGATCAGGCAGGGGCCATAGTCCTTCCATAGTTCCAGGTTACCACCAGTCCACTTTAGCCACCCAAACCCATAGTTCAATATCATTGTTTTATTTCCCTATCCTGCAATAGTATGTACCAACTCGGGGTTGTCCTTGGGTGCCTTTGCATAGTGTGAACAGGGATAATCGTCGGTTGGTGCCCCATTTCAATAGAATCAGAATCAGAATCTTTATTTGTTAAACATAGGTATTTACATAATTTTATTTATTTATTTATTTTATTTATTTATTAGGATCTCCAACAAAAGATGTACACAGGACATGACAAAAAATTAAGTTACATATGTGTTATGTAAGTGTACTCCCTCACTTACAGGAGACCACAGTATGCAAATGATTAATTATTAAAACTAAGCTAACAAAAGGTCATTAAAACATATAAAATATTAAAAAGATAAACAAATAGAGTTAAAATAAAATTAAAAAGTTGACAAATTTAAAAAGTGGAAATACCAATAACATTTTCATAGCATTAGGGCCTAATAAACTTTTTAGACATTTGCTATATCTAGACATACGTTGCGAGATATCTAAATCAGTCGTTTTAGCCAACATGTTATATTGCCTACAGATTCTTGGCACAGCGGCGTAATGACCCAGGTTTGTTTTTGAGCCGGGGATGTTAAATAGCTGAAATGTGTTATGCCTGGATATCCGAGTTGGAATTTGGATGGGTAATGAGCTCAGAATTTCACTGCAGTCCATCGTTCCGTTCAATATCTTATGAAGGATAATGAAGTCCTGCTTCTTTCTACGACTGACTAGAGTGTCTAAGTTATAGTGTCCTAGCCTATCGGAGTAGCTCGTAAACTGCTTAGCCAAGTGATCACTATAGCTCAGGTTGTAAAGGAACCGCTTTTGGACATTCTCTATTCGTTTGACGTAGCCCTCGTAATGCGGACACCATACCACTGAACTGTACTCTAAGATAGGGCGGACTAGTGTGTTGAACAGCTTTATTTTTGTCGATGGTTTTTTAAACTCTTTACTGTTCCGCAAGACAAAACCCAGTACTTTAAATGATCTCGAGACCGTATTAAGAATGTGGACGTCGAACTTCAGCGCGTGATCGAGTTGCACTCCAAGGTCGGGAATACTATCCAGTTTCTCAAGTTTAATTCCCTCTATGTAGTAAATATTCTCTAATATTTTTTTATTACGTGAGAATTGTATTTACTGATATTTAGAAGCATTTTGTTTTTTTACACCAATTGTCAAGCCGGTTGATGTCTTCTTGTAGCAATTTAGAGTCTAAATCACACTGAATTGGCTTCATTACCTTCAAATCATCAGCAAACAAATAAAAGTCGGAGTGCTTGAAACATTCAGTTATGTCGTTGATAAAAACGTTGAAAAAAATCGGACCCAAATGCGACCCTTGCGGAATTCCGGAGGTTGCAAGATAGCGTTCAGAGAAGTGACCGTTAGCTACTACTTTTGACTCTCTTTTTTCGAGGTAAGATTTACACCACCCTATCAACGTTCCTCCCACTCCTAGTTGAGCCAATTTTTCGATAAGAAGACAGTAATCCACTTTATCAAATGCCTTACTAAAATCGGTATAGATGGCGTCTACCGGATTTCGCCTATCCAGACTCTTTGACACGGCTGAAGTAAAACACAAAAGGTTGGTACTGGTAGATCTCGATTTAACGAAACCATGCTGACGTTCAGTTATGTGATGTTTGAGGTACCACAGCAAATGTTTGCTTACAAGTTTTTCGAAAACTTTTCCAAATGTAATTAGGATTGAGATTGGTCTATAGTTGGCCACTAAATGCTTTTCCCCCGATTTAAATATTGGTATAACTAGTGCTTCTTTCCAGATACAGGAAAAACACTTTCACGCAATGATCTATTGTATATTGCTTGTAGAGGTGATGCTAAAGCCTTAGCACAGTGTTTTATAAATAAAGAAGGGATACCGTCTAATACCGTCGATAATGGTGTTAGGTTACAATATTTGAGCGCTATGTTTTGCCGCGAAGTTATACAAATTTTAATTAATTTTTTTTTTTTTTTTAAACTAAAATACTTAAAAAACTAAATAAAACAAACAATAAAAACAAAAACAAAAATAAACTAAAAAAATATTAAAAATTATGATTTATAAAACCTTGAGCATTTTTCTATTAATAGAGAGGTGAGAACTTTCTTAAATTTTGATAGGGGCATGTTTTTTATACTATCAGGTATTTTGTTATAGACTTTCGAAGCCATTCCAAAAAAGCTCTTTTTCATCAAAGTGGTTCTGCATTTCATGTCGCACAATTGATGTTCATATTGAGAACGTATTGGAGTTTTTTTTACATCGGAAATTTTTGTAAAAACGTGTAAATTCATTTTAACAAACAAAGCAGTCTCGTAGGTGCACTTAGCTGGCAAAGTAAGCAATTTAAAAGATTTAAAATAGGGTGCACAAGATTCGGTAGTTTTTAAGCCACACAAGGATCGAATACGTTTCTCTTTCAGTAGATTGCCCCCAAAAAATAACACCAAATCTCAGAACTAATGCAACCAATTCGTGATACGCTATTGAAAGTGTTTTTGTATTAACTTTTTTTGACAGCTGAAATAGTGCATATGCAGATTTATTTAATTTTAGACAAATTTCTTCGATATGTGGTTTCCATGTTAGTTTACTATCAATCTTTATACCTAAAAATTTAGCCTCGTTTGTATCTTCTATTTTGTACTTATCATAGGCAATGTGAACTGGAGGTTTTTCACACCTTTGATGAAAGTACATTACTTTTGTTTTATTTAAATTAATATTATTGTTTTTTTTTTTTTTTATAATATTATTATTATTGCTAGTAAGCCGTTAATAATTTTACTTAGACAATCATTAATATCACTCTCGTAACAGACAGGATTAGTACACTTTACAACAGCTCTACTGTTATCGGCAAATAGTACCATATTATGAGATATAACTTTTGGGAGATCATTGATATATATTTTTAAAAAGTAGCGACCCTAGCACGCTACCTTGAGGTACCCCGTATTTTATAACTCTAGGTTCAGATGTGTAAATGGTTAATAAATTGCTTTTTGGACAGAGTTGTGCTATTTTTGTGCACTGGGTTCTGTTATCCAGGTATGACTCCAAAAGTTTCAAAATATTTCCTCGTATTCCATAGCCATATAGTTTTTTTAGCAAAATTTTATGACTCACGTAGTCAAACGCTTTCGTCATGTCGGTGTATAGAGCACATACCGGAGCTCTTTCATTGACAGACGTCATAATATGAGAAAGGAGGTGGAACAGTGCCATATTGATATTAATATTTTTGCGAAATCCTTTTTTTTCGTTGCAAAATAACTTATATTTTTCAAAATAATTAAAAATAGAATTGTAAACAAACGTTTCGAAAATTTTTGAAAAAATAGGAATTTTTGCTATGGGTCTATAATTTTTAACATCTGATTTGTCATCTCTTTTAAATACGGGCTTTATAATAACTTTTTTAAGACTATTAGGAAAAACACCATTTGTTATGCATAAATTAATAATGTGTGTTAGTGGTGGTGCTGTAACTTCTTTGGTATATTTTACGACTTGTGTGCATATTCCATATCATATAATAGCCTACAGTATTTATATTTTTAAGATTATTAATTAATTTGATTAGGTCAGGGGGTAAAACTGGTTGCATATATAATGATTATGAAGTTAAGTTGTTGAAAATATTTTGACCAGCCGGCAGGGGCGAAGGCTCCATATAAGCCCATTCCTATCGGTTTCCCTTCTGAAATTCGGAACAAAACCACTCTATCGTCTTTGAAAAATGACACAGTCAGTAGTGTTAAAATGAACTGTTCAATAATCACACTATAGGTATTTAACACAGATACACCATCAAATTAAAACTATACAAAACGCCTACATTCAATGTTTTGACTTAGTTATCTCCCAACAGCAAAAAAAAATTCTCTAAAATAACTTGGCGCCTCGATCGGCTTTACGATCATTCATAAATCAAGGCGTCATGACGTCACTTTGGTCACGTGACACCCCGGTTTCGTATGGGCCTTAGCAAGCCGGAGGACGAGTTATGGTACTTATAGCGATCGAAAATTGCATGCGCGTGAACGAGATGGCGCGATATCAGCGCGTCGGTAGTTTTCGTAATGCGTTCGGCTCGGAGTTCGGACACGACATGAGGACACTATTAATTACACGCATGCTAGACATGTGTGTGTGGTTGATGTTTGACGTAATCGCATTATAACATTTTATTTTGTTTACAATAGCAGTTAATTTGCATTTTGTTCGTATTATTCATTGAATCATTAGTTTATCAGTACGAGTATCGTAGTAGTAGTATTTGTTTGTTGGTATAAAACAGTGAATACAGTGTTTTGAGTTTAGTGAAAGTGTACGTTGTAGTTAAGTATTTGGGGTAAGTAGAAGTAATTAGTACGATCAGTAGGATTAGGATGGCGGCATTAATAACTTTAGATTGTTGTTTAACAGATTATTTGCTTTGTGAGGAAACATGCTTTTCAAGGTTAAGTTTCGAAAATAACTAGAGTCTGTCAAGCAAATCTTTTCCACGACTATTTAGCCGATTTCTTATAATGGCAATACTATTATCTGTCAAACGGATTGTAATTTGTCACAAGTTCAAGTTTACAACATTTTGATACTTTTAGTTTAATTACCGAATTTTATTTATTTTACTGTGATGTGATCACGATTTCGGATTTCGATTCAGACGTCGTAGTCATGACGTCTTTAGTCATGAATATAAAGGCTAGCCGAAACGGAGTTGGAACCCTTCATAATTTCTGTGCGTAATGATGATACTGACAGTGATTTTTCTTATGAAGGCATTGAATAACTAAATTCTGATTTTAGTTCTGATTGTAATTAATAAATAGCTACATTGAAATGCTCTTTTTTAATTTATCCCAAAGAATTTTTTGTTCTACAAAAATTCAAGTATCAAACCAGTTTTCATCGTACTATATCAGTGTTGTCCCATGTAAGAATTTTGAATTTACCGCCTTTTTCATGGGACAAGAATCGCTTGACAGACTCTACCTACTCCGGGTTACCTCTCCCAAAAAATCAGCCTTCGCCACTGCTAGCCGGAGTAACATTATATGTATATTATTTTCAATCACATCTACAAAAAAGTTATTAAATTCATTTGCAATCTCCTTGGGATGTGTGATTGTTAAATTATCTTTTTTTAGGGATGGTATTAGTTGTTGTGGTAGGCGATATTTAGACTTGTTAATTACTTGCCATGCAGCTTTCGATTTATTTTGAGATGTGTTTATGAAATGGTTAATGGTCATTAAAAATGTCTAACGGGCCTCTACGAGTTGGCTTCGGCCCCTCGCACGCCTTACACAGGTCCGGGACCCCAGGATCCCGAGAAAGTTGAAAGACATGTAATAATGTTACTTAGAAGTGTACTCAACAGATAATAAATCGTGGACAGCTTTCGTTGATCAGACTCTAACCGTCTCTAATCGTTTCGACAAAACATGTTGAAGTCTCTAGTTCCGGTCAAAAAATTGTATGGAACATTGACAGGAACTAGAGATTTCAACATGTTTTGTCGAGAATGTTTGCATTCACATAAAAACATGTTGAAATCTTTGTTTTCTGTCAATGTATCGACTGGCGTTCGCATACTTCGCATTGTCACGCAACTTGTTGACGCGAAACATGTTTGACGTTTCATATCACTCGACATGTTTCGCCACATATCTTTACAAACCGATTTCATATCAACATATTGTGTATGTAAGAATCTAGTAACATGTTGTACGATTTGTTTTGACACTTTGGTCGGTTTTTATAGTCCACACATTTTGTATTTCACAAACATGGAAATCCTTGCCAAAGCTCTATAAACTTCATCGTGTCTACTTTGGACCACTCTATGTTTTGAAATAAACATGGGATGTTTACCACCGTACTCGGATAACACTAAACATCAAGCAATAGACAAGTTGCGAGACATAATTTAACGTAAACAAACAACAGTGCGAACGCAAATGTGAGAAATCTTTATACAAAACATGTCTATTGTGTATGTTTCTAGACAGTGCGAGCGCAGTTTACAACAAATCTTGAGATCTGTCTTAAGACGTACTCATGTTTCGTACAGTGCGAACGCAAGTTCAACAAAATGTAATGAGATTTGTTTCATGTGACAATTTCGAAACATCTACATGTTGAATGTTTTCTGGTGCAAACGCATAGTAATGCCACGTAGGTACCTATTCGTTGAGAAACAAGTTGCGCAACATTGTGCAAAAAATAAGGGTAAGTGACACACGTTTTTGTTGAGAAGAACAATGTTGCTGGCAACATGCTAAAGCTTCGTGTTCATGAATGGTAGGTAATCAAAAGAACATCTACATAGTTTAATCTATTGTTGCGAAACATTGCATCCGAGAAAAAGGGCCTGTAGGCAACTCACTCGCTTGATTAAATAAATGTTAGTTATAAGATTTGAATTTCGAATTACGCGCGAAACGAAATGGTAGCTTCGCGCCAAAGAAGCATACTTACATACATACATTCAAATCTTATAACTAACATTTATTTAATCAAGCGAGTGAGTTGCCTACAGGGCCTTTCCAGTAGAAGGATTATGGAGTCAGCAGGTTTGACAGTGTCGGGGAGCAGAGCTGCCTCTGCACCACCACGCTACGGTTGCGGATGACTCACAACAACAATTAGGTACGAGAAAGATATGCTCCGCCGTCGGTCCTACAGGGAGGTACGACACAGATATGTGACCGTCTAGCCTCAGTCCTAACACGAAATAAAGCACGCTCTAGATAAGAATCGGACGCGTGTAATACAAGACAACGACAGGTGTGCGGCGCGCGGGATGGGCGCGCGCGCGCCTGGCGCCTCACTTGATGGAGCACGTGAACTGCGCGCGCAGCCGCCGCAGCGACGCCGCCGACTCGCTCTGCAACACAACGGAGCCGTGAGACTCGGGCCGCAAGCGCGGGGTGGGGGCGCGCGGGCCTACCTTGTGCGGCGGCGCGGCGTTGTCGTTCTGCGCGTCGGCAGTGCAGGCGGGCAGCGAGGCCGGCGCGTTGCCGTTGTCGTCGGGCTCGGAACGCGACGCGCTGCCCGTGCTCTCCCAGCAGCCGGCCGACGCGCTGTCGGTGCGGCGGCTAAATGACAGGCTCGGCGAGGAGTGCGCCAGCGCGTCGGAAGAGTCGAGCTCCAAGGACGACTGCGACGCGCACGAGCCACGCGAGCCCGACGAAGAGCGCGACGCGCCGCGGGACGCAGGCACCGAGTCGTCCGACTCATCCGCGCCTTGCTCCATCATCTCCTGCGACACGCACACACAGTTATTTTGTCGGCCGTCGTGTATGCTCAAAAATGTAATGAAAAGAATGTTAATACAAGAGCGAGCGGAGCGAGCTCGAAAACTTTATAACACCGCCTCGTTTAGGTAAGGTTTTCTTTTGTAAGCAAGTTAAGGCGCTTGGTCCCGTTTAGTACCGTGACATGGTCAATTTAAAAAGCCTACTCCTCATTAACGGCTTGGATAAAAGATCTGAAAAAAAAAAATGTTTGCCATAGATTCATGTACAACATTTTATTCGAGCAGTTTTTTTCGTAAGACTAATACTTTTGCCTTAAAAAAATATCTACCAAGACGCACTTGTTGGCTAATATTTCCATAACTAAACGGCTTTGATGTTTGGAAATATTTTTATACTGAAAAATTGATGGTTAGAGGTACTACAGATTGTTCGTACCATAAATGTAAATTAATCAATATTTTTAAGAATATTACCCCACTTAGAGATAGAGGTTCAGAGCTGCTCTGCGCGGGGCGCGGGCGGCAGTCCCGAGTTAGCATTGCTACGGGACGGCTGTGTCGCTCTCTGCTCCGCCCCGGCTATCGACCGACTATGCACGTTTGCGTGTGTTAGTGCAAATATTTACGAACGAATTGTATCAATGTGCGTTTATAGACTAGCTCGCTGCAGAGAGCCCAATTCATTTGTGCGCTTACGCGCTTTGTTGTTGAGTTTTTTTTTTAATTTGCAATTACTTATTAATACTTTTTTTATTTACATTCACATAATTTACATACAAATTTATAATATAAGTAGACCAAAAAAAAATGTTAATGTAACATAATATCACGCCTGTATTCCCCGAAGGGTTAGGCAGAGGTGTACCTTTAGTTAGTACACTTATATTTTGCCAGTTATGTCGCATGTAATAGAGGCGAGCCTATTGCCATCAACCAGGCACAAATCGAGACTCCGGGCTGCTACTGAGCAATCCCAGATAGAAAAACCGACCAAGTGCGTGTCGGACCACACATAATGAAGGTTTCCGTAGTTGGAATGAATTAATGCTAAGAACAAACTTAACACTGTAGTTGAAATCATGTTCTCCCATACGAAATGTACGGGAGAACATGTTTTTGTAACTGCAAATTTAAGTTGGTAGATTATTACCTACTCGTTAACTTGTAGAACCTGGTATAGCCTATAGCTGTGATAGTTTTCCTTTTAATTTCGTCATACATTATATACTACTGCCGTGAATTTTTTCACATATCCAAAATTGGACGAAAATTAAAGGTGTATCTTTTTATACACGAAATATTTTAAGGGGTCATTGTACTCATCATCATGAACAGCTTTCACTATGGGACCAAGACTGAAATCACTTTATGTTCGCATAGCTCGTCAAAATATAGAACAGCTGACTTTTTTTTCGCGATTTCAGCGTTTGCGTAGTACGACGACATTATGTGGGTTGCTCGTTCATTATTTGGGTGTTATCTGTGGAATGTTGAGACATCACTCATACACGCTCTGGCTGTATCGTGCTCGACTTCATTGCGTTCATACGATACGTTACATTAAAAAAAAACATGCATAAAGTCTAAATCATATTATTAGTTTTCAAGAGAGTCTGCTGATATCTATAAATAGTTAAATAATAATACAATAACAAATATTAAACTTCATAAAAAATAAGAATGAATAGATTATAAATAAACATAAATAGTTAAAATAATAACTAACATTGTGGCTTAGAATACTTATAAATAATTATGATGGTTTCAAAAAACAAAAATCGATTCGGATTCGATCCCAGACCTCATCGATTGCGGATCCATTGCTTACCCCTTAAGGCTAGACATGTAGATTTAAAAGTATGTAGGTATATGTAGGTAGATATGTAGGTATGTAGGTAGGTATTCTAGGTATGTATGTAGGTAGGTATATAGTTAGGTATGTAGGTCGGAAATATTTTAAGGGGTCATTGTACACACGGCTACACTTCAAGCTATAGGTACATTGCCAGATTTTTGTGACCTCGCGTTGTACGGAAATTCTATACAATGCGAGATCAGTATAAACTGGTAATGTATAGCTTGATGTTTAGCCGTGTGCATATGAGACCAACCCTGAAATCGCAAAAAAATAATCAGCTGTTCTACATTTTGACGAGCTATGCGAACATAAAGTATCACGTGTATAAAAAGATACACCTTCTATTGTCATCCAAAGACATGCTAAAAAATGATATCCAGTAAAAACTTAAAATATACGTAACTTATGTATCAATCTATACAAATGTCAGCCTTGCATCTCCGCCATTCCTTTATGGAATCGTAGGCAAAATAGACGTCCTATGCGCGCAACTCTGCGCCCTTGTATTTTCTTTGATCGCCGTTTTAGTTTAGCGCGCCACCGCGCGCGTTTTACGTATTCGGGGAGTAGGGAGTTTAGCTCCGCCCACATGCTCAAGGTCAGTGAGGAAACTATGGCTCTTAAATTGAATGCAAGTCCGCGCGCGCGGTGTTCGCGTAAGTAGGTACGTAATTAGTCAATTACCTATGTATCTAAAATTACCTATATTGAAATAAGTAGGTTGCTGCGTTTGCAGCCTGACGGTATGTACCTACGAAAACTTTACAATTATGTTTTAGCATGGACGTAGTAGGTACCTGCTCCCCCGGCGGCGCCGCGTGCTGCAGCTTGTCGGCGTGCGCGCTCGCCTCCTCGCTGGAGCTACCGCGCGCCCTGCCGCCCTCCTCTGTAACAGACGCCAGAGTCAGCCGCGGCCAGCGCGCCCCGCCGCGCCCCGCCCCGTCCCGCCCCGCCCCGCCCCGCACTCACCGGCTCGCTTGTGCGCCTGCACCTTGTGCTGCAGCAGCGGGTAGAAGCCGCGCGCCGTGGCGTTGTGCGGCTCGTACTGCAGGATGAGTCGACAATACTTGAGAGCCTCTGCATATTGACGCCGCATTATTGCCGACAGGAACTGAAATTAGACAAGCGTGCTTTAGTTTCTAAAACCCCCCCGGAAACTTCCCGCAGCGAACCGTCCACGTCCCACGCTCACCTCCGCGAGGAACTCGCTAGGCGCGGACAGGGTCTCGTTGCCCTCGGAACAGTCCTCCGGACTGGTCGAGTGTCGGTTTCCTGTGTCCATAGCGGGCGCCGCGGCGGCGGGCGGCGGAGCGCGCGCGGCCGCCAGCGCCGCCGCCGGCGTGGACGCGCCCGAGTCCGTGTCCAGCGAGCGCAGCCGGAAGTACTCGCTGGCGGGCCGGTAGCGCGGCGCGGGCTCGGCGGGCGGCGGCGGCAGTGTCACCACCAGGCGCCGCGAGGACGCAGACAGCTGCGCGGGCGGCGGCGGCAGCTGGCACCACGCCCGTTCTGGCGAATACGCTGCCCGAACCGGCGAACGCGCTGCCTGAACCGGCGAACGCGCTGCCCGCACCGGCGAACGTACGGCCCCTACCGGCGAACGTACGGCCCGCGCCGGCGAACGGACGACCCGCACCGGTGAACGTACGGCTCGCACCGGAGAACGTACGGCCCGCACCGGCGAACCTACGGCGCGCACCGGCGAACCTACGGCCCGCACCGGCGAACGAACTGCCCGCACCGGCGAACGCTCTGTCCGCACCAGCGAACGCTCGGCCCGCACCGGAAAACACGCTGCCCGCAGCGGACGCTGCGGTGCCCGTGTCCAGGGCCGCTGCTCGCTCAAGCGCAACGCGACGCGTGAAGCGGTCTCGAGCCGCGCGGGAGGCGTGGGTGACGGCCAGGTAGTGCGCGGCCACGCGGGCGGTGGTGGGAGCCGCGGGGGCGCCGGCCGGTACAGGCGCGAGTTGGGCACCGGTCGTCGGTACACTCGTTTTTGGCGCCGGCCGCGACCGTCGTTGCCGCGGGTCTCGGCGCGTTTTGGTCGCGACTTCGGCTTTGACCCGGGGCCCGGGTACCTGGGGCACACGCACGCGTCAGTCTAGGTCGGACAGTTGGGCTGGGGCACAGGGTTGTGGTGACTCACAGGCGTGGGTTTGGAGTGTAGGGCGGGCGAGCGGGCACAGCCCGGCCTGGATTGCGTCGCACGGGCGCCTTTCGGCGCAGCAGCCGAGGCGCGCCCAGGTCAATCACGTCTCCGGCCTCCGACTCCGCCTCTCGGTTCAACCTACGTTTTATTATCAAAAGGCACATTTAAATACAACATCCACCCGAATAGATAATTCTGTGTTTGTTACAGACTGTATAGTCATTGCAGGTGGACAACCACAGAGTGCACACATACCGGCAGTACGGCCGCTTTTTGTTCGCATTCTGTCGGACAAAGTGTTATTGATTTTTTTTCCATCAGGAACGTCAAGAATTTGTCAGTAGCAGCCCGAAGGTTGGCTTTGTGCTCGGTTGATGGTTGATGGCTCGCTGCACTGGCGAAAATAAAGGTCCCTGCATACGTAACATACATAACGACAATTTTTGGAAACATCGGAAAACATTGTTTAAAAAAATTATATTTGTAATAATGAGAGATTAGGAGTAGGAGTAGCTCAAGGGTGCACGGACGGGGACAGCGACGTGGCACCAAAAGACGGGAACACCCACCTACGACAAAAAAGTCAATCAACTAAAAAGGTCAAACAAGACATCACAGACAAACAGACAAATTAAAAATCCGGAGTCACACAACTCGGTTACAACATGCACCGCTAACCAGGGTGAATGCTCCAAAATGAGATCAACTGCTGCTGCGACGGCGGGCGGCGCCCATTGTGCGAGCACGCGGCTGCGGGCTACTGTTGATAGATTATTTTCATATTTATTATTATTACCTTTTGGTGATTATTTTCGGACATTACAGTTAAGGAAATATATTGACAAATAGTATTTTTAATTTATTCTTGTAAACTTTAACAGGAATTTATAATCCGATTTTATACAAATATGATTCGACCAATGGAATAACGGCACAACTGCGCCACGTTGGTAATTTTTGGAACTACGTCTTAATGGTGTGTGTGTCAACTGAGGGACCAAACTGGGAATCGCAAAAAAAGAGTCCTATGATTTAGTAGTAGTCCTAAAACAATTGTAGAACGAATCTGGGAATTTGTAAATCAATATATGGGTGAATATCCCGGGGGAAAATTATACGTGTCCACGTTGAGAATCGAGGTGTTAAATGATAGGATATTTCTTCTTTTTTTATATAGTGTTCTACATAACTTGCTTCAATTAGGGCCACATTTTTTTTAAATATAAGTGTATGTAAATAATAAGGGGGAAAAAAATCGCCTTAAAATTCAAGTTGGGTGGCTTGTCCCAGCTCCATTTTTTGATATAATTGCATCAATTTAAGAGAAAATAAAAAATAAACAATTTCGTTAGTATATGCATAAGACACATTATCTAAAAAAAATTAAACCATATTAGAAAATCTAATTTAAAAGCACAGGATACTTGATCAAAGTTTGTCCAAGTAAAAATCAAAATTTTGGTGGCAGTTTTTCAACTTACTATAACATAAAGTTTCGTGCGTGTATGTTCAATCGCGTTTTATTATTTCGCATGTCTCAATCGTGCGCTTGCACTTGCGCGTAACAGGTGCGTGATTAGTCCTGTGATTTCCTGCCAAAAAGGTAAGTATCATCTTGGGTGGCACGGGGGGACAAGAATTGTTCAATTTTTGGTGGATCGATTTGCTGTTGATTTTAAAGTGTTTTAATAGTAAGCTACACGTTAAAGGTAGTGATTTGGGTTACGCATAAATCAGTAATATTAATTTAATTGTAACTTAAAACCCCTATTTTTAAAGATTTTTTTTATGCCAGGTTCCAATTTTGGTGGGTCAATTTTGGTGGCTTTGGTGGCGGTTTCACGCCACCAAAATTGAAAACCAGCCACCAAATTTTAAATATGTACTGTTTATGTATTGTTCGTACATATATAGCCAGTTTTTACGTTGCAAGACAGTTTTATTAGCAAACTCAATGATATGTAGGTACTTGGCAGTAAGTAAGACCTATTAATAATTTATAATAAGGGTGGCATACTAATGATCAAGTTTCTTATTCATACATTTTTGATTTGTTGCTTTTTAGAATGCCAAAACAGACCAGCGAAGAGAGGCTGCTTAAAAAGAGAATAGCAGAAAGAAGAAGAATAGCAATATAACACATTAAATGTAACAACTAACTGTAACTAGAGCGTTGGTGAAATAGTCATGATTAGCAATTCCTCTAAAAGCAGTTCATTTTCTGAATCCCAGCTATCATAAGAAATTACTCTAAATTGACACAAGAGCAATTCATAATTTGTGGACCATTTTACGAATCTCCTTAGAAAACTGTCAAACAGATGAATTACTTCGTAATATGAAATAGACGCATATCATATTATGAATTGTCATTGAATTGTAATGTCACCAATGGCATTACACGATGTATCATAATATTTTCATATTATGATTCTGCTAAAGTGACCGTTTTAAGCCACCTGGATATGAACTGCTTTTAGAGGAATTGCTAATGTGGCCGGTTAAGGCCCCCCCTGTTTGCTATTTCACAGTGTCTCCACCTTGGATTTAATATTGTATTTAATTGTTATTGTTTTTTTAAATCATATTTTATTTAAGGGTTAATTATGTTTTATTTCTTAGTTTTTTTTGGGAAACTTTCGTTGTTAGCAAGTAATTTTTCATCTCCCAAGCTCGGAAAGATTCTGTTTATCATTTGAATTCTGAGTGCAAAAGTGCATTTTATCCGCTAGCGTGTAAAGTGTTTTAAAATTCGAACCTTTCCATTCAATAATTTTCTATACCGCCGAGTCCACTGATAATGCATTAATAATTATTTCATGTCAGTGCGCCAACCTCATTTTTAGAATAATCGCACTGGCCAGTACGAAAAAGAATCGCACAACGCACCTAAAGAATTTTTCACTTCAAAAAACTTTATAATATAATTTTCATCTGTTTAATCAATTTACTTTCCATCATTTGGAGTTGTTTAGCATTGCAGGGTTAGTGCAAGCGGTACATAAGCCGAATTGAGCTTTCTTCGGGAGAAATTACGCAAAAAGTACATAGAAGCGTACAATATTTGTTCAATCCATGGAGACACCAAGCATTTTCCTCGCTGTAGTGAGGTGAAAAGTTGTGTGTTTCGCTCGGCAGCAAAGTTATTCTGCGTCTCGTACCTTTGAAACCCTCGCAACGCTCAGGATTCAATATAGGAACTCGCGCCAAAAAACAACGTTATCAGTAACTATTGTTAACAACAAAAATATTTAGGTTTTTTTGATTTCGTGTTTTGTGTCATAAACTCATCATTATCATTATGAGTTGATCAGATAAATAATAATAAATATTTTTTAACAATAGAGAGTTTTATTAACCTATGAAAGTTATTGATAAATCCCGAGAATGTGTGAGATTGGTTACATTAAGCTTTATTAATTAGTGAGATTAAGGTTTGTGACAGAGAAATTCAATTTTGGTGCCACTGATTTTCAATTTTGGTAGGCCGTTTCGATTTTGGTGGGCAATTTTCAATTTTGGTGGCCACACTAGACTTTGAAGTAAAATATCTCAAAAAGTTTTCCAGATATTCTCAGACCTCTTGAAGATCCTTCTAGCTTGGACTTTCTACTCCTATACCAGTTCCTTATTTTTCACGAAAACAGAAGAAAAAATTTCGCCACCAAAATTGAAGAAAAATACACTTTGTTGATATTGACCCATATTAAAAACTACGGCCCTTAAAGTGTGGTCCCTCAGTTCTCACTGACCATCAGCCAGATCTCGGAAAGTATCTCGAAAATTAAGGTTTTGTGATTACAGACATTTAGTAAAGATTTTGTAAAGATATTTACTAAATAACAAACCACAAAAGCATTAAAGACAAAAAAGATATAACAACAAAACTGTGGTCCCTCCGTCCACACAACATAGATAAATATTTTAGTGAATATTACCGAATTAAATAAATAAAACCGTTAATTTTCGACATAACGTTTTAGTAAAAGTCTTAATACATTTTGTTAAAAAGAAATGGAGCAGAAATATCGACGCAATTTGAAGATAGCGATTATTAATACTGGTCCCTCAATCCTCACCTCCACTGACATATGTGCGTGTGCTACCTGCTTGGCGATAGGATTATCGGAAAGTCTAGTGCACTCAACTTTTAGTAAAAACTTTCTACTAAATAATAGAATGCTGTAAATTGTGCATTGCTTTCCTCTCAGCTCAGATAATATTATTTTAGTAATCCTATGAAAACAGATAGAGTAGTGTCACCACACAATGAAACAAAATGTGGACAGTACTATTATACTTTAATTAATATGACACAAGAAGGAATGAAAACAAGGTTGTATGATTAAATAGGTTGATTAAGGTTGTATGATTATTAAAATACATGACGTATGTGTATTGTGTACTGAATGACTAAAACAACTGAGAAACTGTTTCATAACGTGTTTTTTTAGATAATCCCATAACTCTAGGTTATTAATGAGACCATTTCAAAGAATCAACACTAGGCATGTTTTTTTTTCTTTTTTCTACGAAATAACCTTACCCTGGAGTTATGGATATAAAAAAAACACGTTGTAATTCTCTAAATAAATGTTTGATACGACCGCGAATCATATTTAGATCTACATTCAACCTGATACTGACCAGCAAATAGCAAAAAACGTAAGAAAGTTGTAATTTCGCGGGCTACCCTGAAGCTTTCGCCTTAAATAAAACTATTATTATCAGTGATTTGTTAGTTTTTAATCGACTGCGGCATAGCCCAAAAGGAGGGTTTTTGGGTGTTTGACCTGAATGTATATGTGACCGTCTCTATGTTCCCTCTTAACTACAAAACGGCTGAACCGTTTTTGATTAGATTCGTCTTTATTGCGCGAGTCACTACCATATATTAAAATCGAAAAAAATAAATGGCAGATTTTTGGCGCCAAAATGTATGTTTAAAAAATAGAAAAATCATCTAATCCTGTCAAGTAGGGTATCAAAATAAAGGGGTTTAAAAGTTGATTCCAAAAATATATACAAGTTATTTGTTATGTAATTTGGAATGATAAAACAATCTAACATTTCGAAGTGAGTAATTTGAAGACTTTGAATACGGGCATGTAATATTAATTTACAATAGCCAATTTCTGAAAATCAGAGATTATGAAAAATAAACGGAACAGAAAGAAATTTATCTTATCTATCACTAAACCTACCATAATGATGTAAATAAAGTCTGTTAGCAGATGTATGCAAAAAAAATCCTTTCCGGTATTGGTCGTCGAGTCGTTGAGCTCCTTAAGCTCTGAGTTGAGCTCCTCGGTTACTGACAAATGCTTGCTCTGACTGGACTGGTCCTCTCAAATCTGTGTGGTTCTTTCCTCAAAAGACCATTTCAGACATTAATCTACATGGTCCTCATATGGCCTGACCAAGATTATGTCTGGACCTTAAAAGAGACTGCGACCTCTGAGTTTGTCTCGGCCTTTCTTCTCAGAGTAGTCAGATAGGGAACGCCGACCTCATCTAGCTTATTTTTTTTATTTTATATTACGTTTAAAAGTGATGCCGATATCCTATTTACAGAATAAACAATTTCTTTTCATTTCAATGTTCTTTCCAAATGATGTTTTTCTCTTTTTAGTTATGTATTTTTGCAGTTGGTTTTTTTTAATTTTTTTTTAATTTGAGTACTTGTTTAATCTGATTTTTCATTCAATACATATACGGCATGTATTATAATAATATTAATGTAACCATACAACCTTGTTTTCATTCATTCTTGTGTCATATTAATTAAAGTATAATAATACCTACTGTCCACATTTTGTTTCATTGTGTGGTGACACTACTCTATCTGTTTTCATAGGATTACTAAAATAATATTATCTCAGATAAGAGGAAAGCAATGCACAATTTTAGCATTCTATTATTTAGTAGAAAGTTTTTACTAAAAGTTAAGTGCACTAGACTTTCCAATAATCCTATCGTCAAGCAGGTAGCACACGCACTTGTGTCAGTGGAGGTGAGGATTGAGGGACCAGTATTAATAATCGCTAACTTCAAATTGCGTCGATATTTCTGCTCCATTTCTTTTTTACAAAATGTATTAAGACTTTTACTAAAACGTTATGTCGAAAATTAACGGTTTTATTTATTTATTATCTATGTTGTGTGGACGGAGGGACCACAGTTTTGTCGTTATATTTTTTTTGTCTTTAATGCTTTTGTGGTTTGTTATTTAGTAAATATCTTTACAAAATCTTTACTAAATGTCTGTAATCACAAAACCTTAATTTTTGAGATACTTTCCGAGATTTGGCTGATGGTATGTGAGAACTGAGGGACCACACTTTAAGGGCTGTTGTTTTTAATATATTGATTTACAAATTCCCAGATTCGTTCTACAATTGTTTTAGGACTACTACTAAATCATAGGACTATTTTTTTGCGATTCCCAGTTTGGTCCCTCCGTTCACACACACATGTCTTAATGCGCTATTCACAAGAAATTTGACGAGCCTTCAGTTTCATTCAGTTTCGAAAAAATCTACTTTAAGTGTTTTCTCCCATAAAAAAAAAAACACGGTGGTTACGTGACTTTTCTATGAGTATGGAGCTCGATTTTCAGACCACTGTGCGCCGGCGTCGAACGGGTAAAACGGGACCCTATTACTAAGGCTCCGCTGTCTGTCCGTCTGTCACCAGGCTGTATCTCATGAACCGTGACAGTTACACAGTTGAAATATTCACAGATGATTTTTTTCTGTTGCCGCTATAACAAAAAAGACCTACCAAAAAAAAATAAAAAAATGATGGGTCTCTGGGGGATGGACTATCCAACACAAAAATATTTTTTCAATTCCAACCAGTAGTTCCTGAGATTAGCGCGTTCAAACAAACAAACAAACTCTTCAGCTTTATAATATTATAATATATAATATAGAAGATTATTATATTATTTATAATTTATATAATATTAGTATAGATTTGTTGGATTTAGTGGAATTATTAGTAAATAACGCTTGAGTCTTGAGTGAGTTTATGCAATGTAATCTGTTTTTCGTTTTAGTCTGTCTAAATTGAAATTTCGATTTAAAACAACTGGAATCATTGGCATAACAACAAGGAGCTGGACACATTCATTTTAAGTTTAACATTAGCACAGTCAATTTAGAGATTTAAAAAACAGATTTAAAGCTGAGAAACAGCACTTTATAATGTCAAAATTACTCCTCCAAAACGCCCAGCCTTCACCACTTCCTAGTGCTTTAGCTGGCAAGAAGTGGCGCAATAAAATCCCCAGCAGCACAGCTGTCTGTTCAGTTCCAAGAACTTAATTCTATCCAATAGAAAGTAATAATCAAATGCCTTATACTAGTTTTAAGCTCGTAATGCTTGAGTGAGGTTCTGTCTCGGGCCTTAGTGTAGTCTTACCGTGCGTTGTGGTGGCGGTGCGGAATGCTGGTGCTGCTGGAGCACACCACGGTGACCTCGGCAGAGTGCGCGTGTGGCGCGGGGCCCCTGCAACCAACGCACGTGACGTGAGTCGCATGCGCTACGCAAGCAACGTGTGGGCGTCAACGAGCCAACCTGCAGCGTCGGCACAGTTCGCTGAGATTATCACGCCCGCCCATGAGCCCATTACTATGACTTGTCCACGTGCTACAATCTGTTGTCCATTTAGAGATCTCGAGTACCTACCTATCACAAACCCATGTGCTACGTGGATAGACTTTGAATATAAAAATCTGCAGTTTCATAGATTTTGAAGTTACCTGTTGAACTCCACATATTAATAATAGGCACAAGTCTTGCATGCGAGGTCTGTAGGACTCGTAGGACACTTGGAGAGTTTAGTGGGGTATTTATTTTAGTGTCGTCAACCTTGCAAATCTTCAACAAAGGAAGCCGCTTGGCACACGCATACCTAGTGGTCACCTGAGCTGATTTAGCCCTACCTATGTAGCACCTAACCATATTTTTCGAGCGATTTATCAGAGGATAGAGTCAACTTTTAGAACCAGTACCTACAAGACCGGCCATGTCCTAGGTACTGACTGGGGTTGGCCAAAAATAATGGCATATGGGAGCCTGTGTGGACGACCCTACCACCAGCAGCCGCTACTTTCATGGATGCAAACAAAAATGCGCAGCAGCGGAAACTGTTAATAAATTTTGTATTTTTTTTAACACGTATTTACTAAAACTGTGCTATTATTCTTTATTTCATTATTATTTTTAGTAAACAAAACGTTCTTTTGAAGTCAAATTATGGGAATGCCGAATTGAACTCGCATTTTTATAATAAGCTGTAGTGGTTATCTCAGTGGCAATTTTTTATTTTGAGTTATTACTAGATATTTCTCTAAAAATACTACATGAAGCACCTATACTAATCAGTATCAATATTAAACAATAAGTGCCAAATCCTATCCAAAATACGCACTTTTCCTATCGCAGCTCCGCCGCGCGACGCAAATGATTTTTTTGACACATTTATAAGTTAAATCTATTAAGAAAGTTTATGTTTATATATTCTAGATAAACAGGGCTCTTTACACCTATTTTTTTTATAAAGCATAATATCGTATTTTAATTGTAAGCAACGATTTTGTAAAAATGTTTATTTTTCTATTTTTGCGCCGAACTCTCCTTTTTTCTATGAACGAGTGAAAATTTTGTTCCAGAAATGAATTCCTCGTCCTTGAATTATACGAAAACAATACCAAACACGACCTACTTGCGAAACTTTTGCGGGTATCGACGTAAGAGTGCAACGCGGTTGATGGGTTTTCCCATTTTTTGCAGGGTGGTGCCACGTGGGTACAGAGCTAAATCAGCTCAAATGACCACTAGGTATGCCTGTGCTAAGCGGCTTCCTTTGTTGAAGATTTGCAAGGTTCTAGTACAAATCATGACACTAAATACCCGACTACTATGGCCAAGAGTATTGAAGTACAAGTACCTAAGTGGGTTTTGAACATGCCTACAGTTATTTTGTGTCTTAGTGGACATTAAATTGAGGATAGAAGAGGGCCTGCTCGGTCCTCCAATCTAACAGAAGTAGCTTGTAAATGCACTGAAGTACCTATATGGTTTTATCAGTGAATGTCTCAGGTTCGCTGGAAGTCAAAGTCAAAGTCAAACAATTTATTTCAAATAGGCACATTAATAAAGGCACTGTTGATCGTCAAAACAAAGAAAGAAATAGAACTGATTCTAGTTGCCCCTTCCAAAATGTAGTTTTCGTATGGAGACGAATGGGAAAGAAACTCCACCGTTACTCTTTAAAAAAATGTTTTACATTATTTTGTATACATCAATTATATAATTACATGTGAATACGATGCCCCTAGAATACGATTACTGTACAACAATAGGTAAAAAGAATTAAAAATGGGGCAATGACAAATAAATTAATAAGTATTTGATAGATACATGGTGCTCACATATTTACAAACATTGTAAAAGTATACGATATCACAATGTTCCTAACATTTTTACAAGTAATACTAATAAGACAGTGCATGAGTGTGTAAAAATCTTTGATATACAAATAAATTGAATTAAATTATACAACTAGATTAGCAAACAGTTTGATTTTATCCAGACTCAAATATTGTCCTATGGAGCAAGACCAAGTATTCTTGTTCTAAGTTTCCAAGTATTCTTTAAATCTTGGATATAATCCTCTAATTTGTAATAGGCTTGTGTGCAAAGTGTACTTTTAATATGAGTTTTATGCCTAATTTTGTATGGAAGTTGGACCAAATGCTGACTAGAATACTCACATAGTACAATTTGTTCCTCAGACCACCACTAATCTGTATTTCAAAGCGCATAAAAATCTATCCCAGGAGTCCAAAGAAAAACATTCTTTTGTTTTGAATATTATTATTGGAAAAACCGGCCAAGTGCAGGTCGTACCATGCACAATGAAAGGTTCCGTTAGTTGGGATGAATTTATAAAACAAACTTAACATCGTAGTTGAAAAACTTGTTCTCCGATACAGAATGTATGGGAGAACATGTTTTTACAACTGCAAATTTAAGCTGGTCGATTATTATTCGGTAACTTGTGGAGCCTACGTAGCGGTGATAGTTTTCCTTTTAATTTCGTTATATATACTACTACCGAAACTACTGCTGAATTTTTTCACATACCCAAACCCAACCATTTAGCTGGCAGGGACACTTGGCTCTCACAAAAATTAGCACTTTAAAGTTTAATATTCCGCAAACGGATCCCTGAATCCAAAACTGGTTTTAACAAACTCACATTATTTTTAAACGACCTTTCCAACGATACCCCACACCATGGAATTGACGAGAAAAAAAAACCATCCCCACGTTACGATTTTTTTTACCACTTTGTCGGCGTCGTTTATTTGTATATCCATACCTAATTACAGCTGTCTAGTACCAACGGTCTCTGAGCTAAGCCGCGGACAGACGGACATGCGAAACTATAAGCGTTCCTTGTTGACTATGGAACCCTAAAAATGAACTTAATAGCAAGAAATGTACAAAATCAAGTATGAAACAGTTACTGTGCGTTCAATTAGAATTGTATTAATTGTATTTTGATGTTTATCTTCGAATTGGCCACCCTGTAAACCTAAATTAGCAGGAATAAAGAATTTATAATTGGTTTCTTATTAAAGTAAGTACCTACGATAAATATCGGTAGAAATAACTCTGTTGCCAGTATAAGAGTTGGTTGTCATCAGTCATCATGAAGTTCTTACAAGTCGCGCTGTTGTTCACTTCCGTGATGTTCGTGGCTAGTGTAGCCGCTCAACGAGGGCCAATGGTGGTAAATGTACATACTCGAATCATGACATAGAATAAATTGACTTCGACTTGGTGAGATGGTGGAGGAGCTCGTGGCTAAGTAATAACAGCCGCTCGGGTCGATCCATCAGGTTAAGCTACGCTTGCCGGGGTTGGTCCGTGGATGGGGGACCATTCTCACATATCGAGACTGTCATTTGTGGATCTTTCACAGTCGTTACGGGTCGTCAGAAGCCCGAAAGTCTGACGACCAGTCTAACCAAGGGGTATCGTATTACCCAGTTACTGGGTTGTGGAGGTCAGATAGGCAGTTGGTCCATGTAAAATACTGGTATTCAGCTGCATCCGGTTAGACTGGAAGCCGACCCCAAAATAGTTGGGAAAAGGCTAGGCAGATTTTTTTTGATTTGATGATTTATTTTGATGTTATATTACATAATTGTTAAGTATCAAACAGTTCAACAATAACGATGAAGACGCATAAATAAATAAATTCAATATTATTGTATTAGTTTTGTTAACAAATTAGTTGTATTTGAGGTATTGGCATTGTATCATTTATAATAATAATACAACTAATTAGTCAGTTAACAAAACTAAGACCATAATATTGATTAATCGTCTTCATCATTATCGATTATTATTGTGTCTAGGGATAAAGCAGGACACCTAATCACGTCTTGGTGCCTTGCAAACCCAATAAACCAGACCAAGCACATAGTTTGCGCGCAACAACCAATTGTTTAACAGTTTTTTTTTCTGGGAATCCAGGAAATTAAATTGCTTTTACAGGAATTGCTAATGTGGCCGGTTTAGGCCCCCCGATTCGAAGCCAGGTCGTTTTTTCAAGCAAAATATTCACCACAAGACAAAATATAATTTTGCTTACGCGACTGTTCATATTTTGAAAATATGCACAGTCGCGTTCACAACGGATCACATTGACGTGAGACTGAGCTAAAAGTAGTCGGGTAACAAAGGAACGCTTATCACCGCAAGCGCAGGTGAGGGATCGCGACAGATATATAATACAAAAGAACAGGTTTTTGTCTTCTTTCGACGATACGGTACGATGTTATTGTAACCGAAATACATTTTTCAGAAAAAATATATCAAAAATGCAAGATTTATTGTTTTTATTTTAAATTTATTATTAAACTGGATTTATTTATTTTTCCTGGGATCAATTTTTTTTTAAATTTTTTTTTTAGTTCATGTGTATGCTACAGTACTACTAGACCAACTCACATTCCTAGGCAGCACTTGGTCCAAACCCAGGCAATCTCCTTTTCTTTCATTTAATTGCAATTTATATCACAAGGTATTTTGTTATAGATTTAACGCAGTACCCACTTGCATATAAGATGATTGTAGAAAAATGTTTGATCTATTTTATCTTTATTTCTAGTATTAAAATTTTGTCTATCGCTTATTTTATTAAAAAGATTTAGATTTTTTCTTACATAAGTACCTACATAATATTCTCATAAATGAATTTGCAAGGTCCCGTCATAATATTAATCTTTTTAAATAGTTCCCTGAGAGATTCGCGGCGACATAGATTATAAATGACTCTGACAGGTCTCTTTTGCAAAATAAAGATGGATTCAATGTCAGCAGCCCGACCCCACATTAAAATGCCATACGACATAATGCTGTGGAAGTAACTGAAATAGACCAAAAGCGCGGTTTCTACATCTATAACTGTCTTATCTTTCTAGCAGCATAAGCGCCCGAGCTTAGCCGCCCCGCAAGATATATTATATGAGGTCCCCATTGTAATTTCTCGTCTAGCGTGAGTCCCAGGAAAACTGTTTGATTATTAAATTCCAGTTTTTCTCCATTCAATATGATGTCACATTCGCTACTTCTAACATTAGGTAATTTAAATCGAATGCATTTGGTTTCTTTTTCATTTAGTACCAAATTATTTACCGTAAACCAATTTTGGACCTGAAGAATAGAGCTATTCACGCTCTCTCGTCAAGCTTTTGTGACTGTCGTTTTATTTTAAAAATCAATTATGTGTCATCTGCAAATAACACCATCTTCGGTTGATTTAGTAGTAATTGGTTGTAAATAAATTGCTTGTAATTATCAGTAGTGCTAACCATTACGCGTAGGAGGTTTTTATTTATTATTTTATACCGAAATTCTTCCGGGCGAATCACTCTCTCAATTAGTTTGGTCGTTCGTTTAGATTCTCAATCCCACACAGAACAATTGGAGGGGGCTTATTTTGTGGTTTAGGCTCAGTGTCTGTGTCCTCTGTTAGGTCAACCGGCAGGTTTGGGAATCGGTTTTCTGACTCGATTGTTGGTGGCGAGTTGTCGCATATTTTTCTTTTCTTAGATGTAGGAACTCGTTGCCTTGGTGGAGGTTGTGTTACATCAGCAGGCCTAACATGACACACGCGACAATTACTCACGCGAGAGTGAGTAATATTTGTCTATTTCGTCACTTTTCTCGTTTTCTGACAGCGCTGCCATACAAAATACTCGACTCGTTCTGTCAAACTTGATGTTTTCTCTATAAACCCTAACATGGCACCTGAGTTATCTCGACTTTTGACAGTTCAACACGAGATATCTCTTATTTTTCTGTCATTTACTCGTCGTCGATTTTTACGACGAGATGAGTAGACAAAATTATTACACAAAAAAAATTAGTCATAATTTTATTTTGCAATATAATATGTAAATTATAATAATGAAAAAACGTAGTTTTAAACTACTATGTATATTGGAACGAAAGTTCCTTTCGGCAGCCGTGAGAGAAACTGTGGCGGAGGGCAGCACTATTAAGTAGATGAGCATCACTCAATACACTCAATACATCACTTTCAGTAATAACCAGTTACTTTGCCAATTATGGTGATTAATGAATTATAGGGATTATGGCTGTACGGCAGTATCATACCTTCGCAACATAATTATTAAAATCGCCAGTTCATTCTTTATGGGATGGTGATTAACTACGTTTAGTACTTTGTGGTTATAATAGCGAAATCAACTCCAACTGCATATTTAACTGAACGTCAGTCCTTTTGGCAAGTGTGGCGACAAAATTTGCAATAACACGGGTTTAATGGTGATTGTTACAATATCAACCTTCGCTTTATCAAATTGCGATCATCGGCCCCTTTGTTATTTGTGGTGATTATTTAGTGAGTATACAGGCTGAAATTTAATTCATTTTCATTATTATCCACGTATTCTAATCGTATCGCATTCTATACTTCTTCATTTAGGATCTCAATACTTATCGAAAGAGAAATTATATTTTAACATATATTGTGCCACTAATTTTCATTTCCGTCATTTTTTATTTTAATTTCGGTATGCCAAAGGAAAATATTTAATTTTATTCAAAAGAGTCGGTTACAAAAGAGGTGGACGTAAAATTAATATAGTACATACTAATTCCATGCGTAAAATCGAATGAATGAAACCGAACCTCAAGCTGATGTTGCTATCATAAAAATTATTTGTTTTTAATAATTTGCTCAAAACATCGGTATCTCGTCACGAAATAGAGAAGTGTCAAAGTGCCTTTTTCGAGCTTACTCGTGCGTAACGGTCATGTTAGGGATTAGAATGACGTCATAATCGACGACAAATTTCGACAAAACGAGAAGAAGAGCGTTCTCGCGCTTGTCATGTTAGCCCTGCTGAAGATGGCTGTGCGAGTGGCATTGGTTCTGTGATGGTTCTGTGGCTTCGTCTGAGTCTTTCTCACAGACGAATAGGATAGCATTGTAGGAAGAACCCAACTGCTTAGATGAGATTTCGCTTAGAAGTTGGATCGTTGTCTATTGAAAAGACTTTTAGGTTTCATCAGTATCGTTGGTTTGACTTTGAGCCTGATTTCCCACTCTAGTGAAATCATGGTGGTAATTATTTTCATACAATGGCAACATTTTTCCAAATGTCAGATGACATTTTGGCATAATACTTGAATTGAAAACTAAATTGGGGGTGGGTTGAAAAATCTTTGGAAATTTAGTTTGTCACTTTTATTTTCGATCACTGTTTTTTGTTTAAATCACTTATTATTTTAAGCTACAAACAATTTGATCATAGTTTGCGCAGTTAAAAGTTCATTTTCAAAATGTTTTTAGGCATAAACTCGTGGTCTAACACACGAAAGTCACTTAGTTCTTCAACAGCGCGCCTACGCGTGTTGACAGTTGACGGACCAACTAACGGTTGACCGTGACAATACCTTCAAAAAGTAGTTATGTACGAAAGTGACATTAATATTTCTTTAAAATCGATTATAAAACGGTTGGACGAAAAATAACTTAGGAATAAATATAAGCAAAACAAAGATAATGCATTTTAACCAACGCATGCCAGATAAGAGCAATCTGCATGTGCAATTATACTAATGGTTAACGATGTAGTAAGTACAAAATTTCTAGGGCTAGAAATAGACAAAAAACTTTATTGGTAACAACACCTAGAGTCACTTAACAATCAACTAAGCACATCCACTTACGTTTTACAAAAGTGTTAAGACGCACCCAATCGAAGAAAAACTCTCCGAAACGAACCTGACGGTGATACAATCAAAGACCTTAAGATAATATGCAAGGTAAGTCCAGAGCTTTAACATCGCTCCATTGAAGCGCGGATGAACGCATTAACAATAGGATGCCCGTAAAGAACAAACATCGACCAGGAAACTTCAAGTGCTTAGCTGTCTCGACGACAAAAAAGGACACGTCAGGGGAAGAATGACGAGCAGAGTCGACCCCAAATGAGATGGGATATAGGTCAGAGATACCTAAAGAAAAAGGATACAAGTACCGCTCTTATCTATTTAAATAGCTCGGAAGAGTTTACACGATCAAATAATACCTACCTTTCAATTAATTTATTTTTAACATGAAGATTGAAAGACGACGCTTTTATTAAGATCAAAGTTAGCTAAACTACGACTAGATACACTACTGCGAGCCGAACGTCATCGCATTAAGCGAAAGCGCCAGGGTAGCCCGCGAAATTCAAATTTTCTTACGTTATTTTTTTGCAGATCACTATTAGGTTGTAGGGCATGCCAAAATAAATTAGATACTCAAAAATTATAAAATGTATTCTTTATTACAAGTATCGATCTTATAATGAACTTAAAGGTACTAAATAAAACTTACGTAAACATAGAACTATAATATTTTCTTAAAAGCTTGAGGCTTATCTTAAAGAGTAGATAAGGACATATTATAGTTCTATGTTTACGTAAGTTTTATTAAGTACTTTTTTATTTCAAAAGCTAGTTTTAATTTAAAAAGATTTTTACTTATATACCTAGTCATACTGCGAAAATCACGTCGACTGAGCTCCATTGCAGCAAGCAAATTTCCGTCAGATTCTCGGAAATATAATGCTCATTCAAATATAATGAAATAAAATTACAAAAAAAAAAACCTTCTTCCAAAAATAACACAAAAAAGTGCAAAATTACTTTTTTCGTAAGTTTAATGTTTAAATGCTTTTTTGTAAGTCAGTTGAATTTTTTTTTTTTTTTTGTAAAACGTTTTTATTTTTCACTTTTTATTTGTGGTACCTACCCCACACAAGTTCGAATACCACTACCTGTATTGCTATTCTGTAACCATCTCACCGTGAAAACTTAGGTGAAGTGAGCTTGAAGTGAACTGTCACTGCCTTAGCATCAGTAGTTATCGATGACAATGACAGCTCATTCCACGCTCACTTCACTTTTTTTTTGGTTTTCACGGTGAGATGGTTACAGAATAGCAATACTGTTATGTAAATAACAGTGACGGAGTCACATGAAACACTTCACGTCACGTACGTATTTTTCTTGGTTTATGTAGAGTCTACATAAACCAAGAAAAATACGTAATATTGAAGCTAATTCAAAAATTACGCAAGCAAAACTAATAATATTTATATGGGACCTCTGGAGTATACCCTTTCGAACTAAAAACTTGAACTTTGATGCGTAGTTCGCATGTGGCCATGTAGATACCGCCATAGCTATATTTTTGATTTTCAATAATGTCGTTTTCCATACCATTTATTCATCATAATATTAATTTGCCCATAATTATTATCACAACAATGCTAGTTCAGTACAAGCCTGCAATTTTGATGTTATGTTAAACTGAATAATTTTGCTATTAACATATTCATAGAAAAATGGTTTATGCTGCACGAACAAAAGGCACACAAAAAAACATGCAGCAGGCATGGTTTCTGTCACGGCTCCGGCGCTGCGGGGCTCCGGCAGTCCCACGCGAGCTTATCGTCGCAGATGGTTGAACGCTTGCCGCTGCAGCTAAGACTGGCCGGCTAAAGACGAAGCTGCCTGCTCCTCAACTCGTGGGCCGCCGCGCCCCTCCGAACCTACGCGATTTTAAATTACACTCTAGGGGTAGGGCAAACAAGACCGCGTGGAGTCGGATTTACAGCGATGCGTTTCTGTCACTAAAACCTAATTTTTTGCAATTTTTTTAGGATCTATACATAGCTAGGGCTATACAAAAAATAGGTACTCCCTACCATTTTTTGTACCCAACAATAAACGCTTCTAAATTATATTAAATGTTGCTTATGTCAAGTATCGATTATGTAATGTGTTACTTATAGAAAGTAATGACTAAGACGGTTTACTAATGTTAAGCATAAAATAGATTGTCATAATTTACATTGGCATAACGAAATTCAGCATAATGATCATTACGCATAATATTATTAGGCATAAATGTTTTGCCATAATGTTAATTGCCATAAATACTGTTGGCATAATAATAATGCTGCATAATGTTATAAAGCATAATGTTATATACTCATAATGATATTTACACATAATGTTCTTTGGAATAAAAAAAAACAATCCAAATATAACTCACTGCTTTGTTTTTGTATTTTTGGTTTATGCCACCAACTTTCGAAATTTAAGTTATTTTACACCATGTAGAGTTTTTAATTTATCTAAGTTACAATAGCCTAATGTCAACTGTTCACCACCATTACAAAATATTGCTTTTTCCGATGCAGGGACTATCGTTGAGGAGTTCTCCCAGTATTTCACCATCAGCTCCACTTTACCATACCCATTGTGACGAGCATAAATTACTTGGCAACCATACAGTAATCGAATCGCAACCCGTGAAATACTTATTATTTAGTAGTTTCGGTGGCAATCTGTGGTCTTCATCATCAGTTCCACTTCACCAAATGGTGCTTTCTGAGAGTAACTGCACGAATTATTATAAAAAATAGAATATGCCGCACCTTAACCTAATCCAATAGAGTAATACCCAAATTATAATAAATAATGTTTATATTTATGGCTTACGATTAATAGACGAATAAATAAATTATGCCTTAAAAAATTATAGCAACTCCAAATTATGCTAAAACAAATTAGACCAAATGACAGTTATGCTAACCTTAGCATTATGCCAAGGTATTATTATGCCACAGTATTATTATGCAAAATAAAGTTATGAGAAAAGTTATGCCAAACAATATTATGGCAAAAAAAATTATGCCAAGAAGGGGATTCCCGACTAAGACACATGTTATTATGGCAACTAATTTGATGGCAAATAAAAGTTATGACTAATCAGTTTTTATGACAAACGTTATTATGTATATATAATAAATGATAATAGGGCAAGTAAATATTATGACTGAGGACGATTATGGAAAACAATATTATGGCAAATGAAATTATGGTAAACAAGACAATACCCAATAAACCAGCCTTACTTGCCAGTGTCAAACAAATGAGTAAAGAACATCTAACTTGTTTTGGCATTCCCTATTGTATGTTGATTCAAATAATGATTCGCGATCGTAACAGGTAAGTTTGTATTTACAGAATAATAATAATAATCATTAAAATCACAAGAAATCATGGCCCACGGTGCTGATGGCAGGTGGTGGTGGCAGCTATCAACCAGCCCCGAGACCCCGCTGCATCCTGCAATGATCAGTTTTTGACAGATATGCCATACAAAATCTGTCCAAAACTGATCATTGTGATGCCACTGACACGTTTGTAAATTAGTAGACTTGGCCCCCTGTTCGGTGCAGGGCGATAGACACACACCGCTCAATGACACACACACACACACCGCTTCACATCATTGTCTCCTTGACGACTAGCAACTACGGCGTAGCAGCTACGCCGTAGCCGCGTTGTGACTCTTTTCATTTACGGAGCCCTCGTCATTTTTAGATGCCACTAATACTTTGACTGTACCATTGTTATTATTTCTAATACTGTCAATAATCCATGGATTTTCCAGTCTTTTGCTACAAAGTTTAAGTCTTTGTATTCAAAATCAGGGAACTATTTTCTATTGAGTAGCTGTTGTATTATAGTCAAAATAAGTCTAGATTAAGATAAACTTACCAAAAATTATTACGCACCTATTACAGCTGTATTTATCACTTATATTAAAGAAGTGACACTCAAAATAAAAATAGGAATGCAACCATGTCGCGTGTAATCATGACCAAAACAAAAGCACACTTGAGTAGTGAATCGATTGTAGGAGCAACAGATAGCGGGCGCGGCGGCGGCGGCGGCGGCGGCGGCGGCGGCGGCGACGTACGGCGGGTGCAGGCGCGCACAGACTTACTTTCAGGGGCTGGACACCGGTGGGGCTCCGAGCGGGTGGAGGGGCGGTGGCAGCGGTGCGACGTGCCTGCGCGGCTACTCCCGGCGGACTCGCTATCTCGCGCAACAGCGCCGGCAGCCGCGGAGGACGGCTGCGAAGACGGACCGCGCATGCTCAACCCGCCTTATTCCCATTGGATTCCATTCCATATACTCCCAAGTTTATACATAATTACCCCACAACAATCAAAAGTAACAACTGGACATAACTACAGAAACTGTCGGTAACTAAGTACGTACCTACTTACAGTTTATGCAAATTACTAACACTGGCTGTTCTATCACTTAGATAAACTACCTGCTAATATTACCTTTACCCTGTAAAGCTCATAGATTGCAACTAATAAAGCATGCTCGAGGTTTGACAAAATATGAATCCTTGTATTTTTATAATCCAAAATAGTTTCATTCTGACTAAGTTTTATATAAAGTGACTCACGGTTTCGATACGGACACAGTTTTGATAACCATTTTTTTTTCTACATTTACAATCAATTTAGCAAATTTTTTTATATTTTTTTTTATTAAATTAGTAAGTCAAGCATGACGTGAAGGAAAAAAATTAAATTAAATTGAGAAGCTGATTCATAGATAATAGACGGATTAATGATACCATCTGTGTTGATGTTGATAGTCTTTCACACGCTTTCACATGCCAATTATTCACAACCAATGGGTAAGGCAACTGTCAAAATGGCGTGGCGCTGTCGTAGCAAGTTCTCAAAACAAGCTGAAGCTACTATTACACGGCGTGAGGTTGTTTTACGTTATTTTTGCGAAAATGACGCGTTTTTGTGTTCATATTGCATAATTATGTGCTTACCTACTCCGAAATTGGAGTCCTCCATTTTCCGAAACACCCTATTACTTTAATTACAAGATTGATGCGTAGATTAAAAATAAAATCAACTTTATTTTGAAGAAAGTGATTACAAGTTCCTTTATTTTATTTTATTCTGAAAGGGGTGATAGACGTGCGAGCAAGTCCGAGTACTAACTAAAGTTCGTCGTCGATCCAACAGGTTTGATAAATAAAACTAATTACTCTCTAACGATTTTACTTTTCTCTCTAACTCTCTGTAACGATTCTCTAACGATTAGCATTAACAAAAGCTCAGAATAATTAAATCAGGGGCTAAATTCACAGCGGTGGGCTAACTACACGCTCTTAGAAATGATGTAATACTAATAACAAATTTCACGCCATGATTATAACATGATAGAACAAACTATCAAAACCTTAATAAAGGCAAATACGTCCAAAAAAATAAAAATTCATAATTTACCACAGGACGACTGGATTCATAAAACTATAACAGCTACAATAAACACAAGATTAATAAATATGTGAGAAATAAAAAAGAATCCGAAAAATATAGTTCTAAAAACTTCTTTTAAAAAACACAGGGAGAAACTATTGTTTTAATTGCTAAAACCAAAAAAAAATACTAGGTATTATCACGCATTTAAAAATCTAAATAACGATCCTAAACATATGTGGAAACTCATTAATACCTTATGCAAAAATACAGTTAAACCAGACGTCCTCCAAAACTAATGACGATCGCAGGTTTAGTTACTGAAGGTGAGGAAGTATGCAAAGAGTTTAATCATTTTTTGCCACAATAGGTCCCCAATTGGCAATGCAAATTCCTTCAAAATATCATACTAATCATTTTAACCTAAAAAGCAAGACTGATGAAAAAATCAAACTAGATAGTTTAACACCATGCACTGAGGAAGAAGTCGCTAAAATAATAAATGCTCTAGACTCAAATTGCAGCACAGGTATAGATAAAATCAGTACAAAAGTAGTTAAATGTATAAAATAATTTCTTATTCCAGGCTTAACAAAGATTATAAATGACTGTCTATGCGCAGGCCACTTTCCAGACGAACTTAAAATAGCAAAAGTCACTCCTATAATATAAATCAGGCATGAAGACAGATCCTAGTAATTACAACCTCCGTGAAGTTAGCCGCACGATTTCATTATTATGAAATTTTAATAGTGCTAATCGTTAGAGAGTGTTAGAGAGAAAAGAAAAATCGTTAAAGAGTAATTAGTTTTTATGTAAAAGCAATTTTAATTTTTCGTATGAAGTTGGCCCCCCTCCCCGCAAAAATGGACTTAGACGTGTTTTTTTTTTTTAATCTTTTGCGAATCGTTAGAGAGAGATTGAGAGGTACACAAAATTAATATTTCTAAGAGCGTGAAGCCCCTGATTTAATTATTCTGAATTTTTGTTAATGCTAATCGTTATCGTTTGAATAGGTCTTTATTTTTATCATCTTACTTATCTCTTGTATAGATTCTTTTTCATCTTGTGAATGTGAGAACGATGTAGGCTTAGTGGGCTGTAGTAGATTTGTTGAACATTTTTTATTTTGTTAAGTACTTACCTGGGATATTTTGAAAAGCCTACACTGTCCTCCCATACCTAATAACACTGTAATTCGAAAATATTGTAACAGCCAATTATTTTTAAAAGAGTAACCGTGGAGTTTCTCGCCGGCTCTTCTCCATAGGAAACGACCAATTGGAACCGTGCACCTAGCTAGACGTTTCATAAGTGCCCATGTAGGTTTATGTGAAATAAAATATTTTGATTTTAGAGAATCGTTAGAGAGAGTTAGAGAGAAAAGATAAATCGTTAGAGTGTAATTAGTTTTATTTATCAAATTTTTTTTTTTTTTTGTAGTTGGCCCCCATTCCTGCAAAAATGGACTAAGACGTATTTTTTTTTTTAATTGTTTGAGAATCGTTAGAGAGAGATTGAGAGTTAAAAAATCATTAGAGAGTTAATATTTTAATTGATATTAAATTATTTCTGAGAACGCGTTTTACCCTAGGACCTGATCAGGATAAAGTTTAGAAACGTGCCGCCACGATAGGGGTGGGAGGAGAGGGGGAAGGGTTAGTAGATCATCGTCAGAATAGATGTTTATTTAATTGAAACTTTAATATCAAATAAAAATGCATCAGTTAATTAGTAATTTTGTTTTTATCCATCAACACTTTTCTCATTTTACTAGATTTAGTTGAAAGTGAAACGACATATCATTATAATTATTAGCATTTTGTCATATCACTAAACATTTTTAGAAAGAAGACTTATTATACAAGAATATATTCGACATCTACCGTGATTTCGTGGTAACCAGGGATTTCCTCATTTCCCTGCGACATACATACTACTGCCGTGATTTTTTTCACATAACCAAAACCGACCATTTAACTGGCTGGCAGGGGGGAGGCAACTTGATTCTAACAAAAATTAGCACTTTAAAGCTTAATATTACGCAAACGGATCCCTGAATCCAAAAATGGGTTTCCCAAACAAACTCACAATATTTTTGAATGATCTTTCCAACGACAGTCCAAACAAAAGGATAGGCCAGGAAAAAAAAAGTTTCCACTTTAAGTGTTGGGAAGATAAGTACCCTAAAAAAAAAAATATGCCTAGCCGCCTACCGCAAGCCTTCTATAGTCCACATTTGGGACCTAGCGCAACATCTTACCGGGCAGGTGCGGTCGCAGCCTAAGATTTTGTGGGGCACCTCCCCACCACGGAGGAATATATTTAGAGAAATGGTTACCTAATTGACGAAGTACTCTAAAAACATTTTTTTTTATATTAACATGTCCATCGGGGTCACTGTGGCTCAAGTACCTACAGTTTTTAGTAAGTAAAGCACGTAAATTATTCATTCTCTCGACAGCTTGAATGATTTTCGGGGGGGGGGTCATGCCCCCGGACCCCTCCCTCGGACCGCACCTGCTACCGGCACTGGCGGCGAGGTCAGCGCCGACGCTGGCGTCTGTCCGTCTGCCACAGCCAATTTGCTCCGAATCTATTGGACCGATTAAGTTGAAATTTGGTAATTAGATACACTTTGAATCCGTAATGGAGGATTCACTCAATAGGTTAAAAGCAAGTAATAAAAGTATTATTTTATGTGGAGATTTTAATATCAATATTTTAGATGTTACTCCAATAAGTATTAGACTTCTTAATCTGTTTAGGTCTTATAATTTAATTAACTTGTATTTCGAACCTACTAGGATCAAGGCATCTTCGTCAACTTGTCTTGATAATATATTTAGTGATTGTGATGCCAAAAATAATTTAGTGTTAAGTGACTTAACGTCTGACCACTGTGGTTTATTATCTAGCTTCCCCATGCCATTAAATAAAAAGCCGCATAAAATAGGTGCAAATGCAGGCCTTATACAGCTAGTCGTTGCAATAAGTTTAAAAATAATATAGCTCATAAAATTAATCCATCTATAGTAGAACACGAGAATCCTAATGAAATATATGGAGCCCTTTTTGATGTTGTGCAAACAGAGTACCTATCAACTTTCAAGACCAAAACTATTAACTTTAATGGAACCTCTGTTGGCTTTAACCAATGCGCCACTCCAGGTATTTATAAAAGTAGAGCGAGACTATACGAGTTATATGGTTTGAAAAAATACAGGTTTGATACTCCTTTCCTAGAGTTTGTCAAAAATTATTCAAAATTATTTAAAAAGGTTAGTGCTTTTGCTAAATCTAAATTTTTAAGCGATACAATTAAAAATTCTAATAATAAAGTAAACACAACTTGGAAAATTATTAACAATGAAACGGGTAAATCGGTTAAACAAGATAAAGAACTTGAGATTATGGCCGACCACAAATTAGTTAATAAAGCAGCTGACGTAGCTGAGGCATTTAATGAGTTTTTGCCAAAATACCTATAACTACGACTCGCTCCTTAAATTCGTCCCCGTCTAAAGCTGAAAACGTTTTGCACGGTAGTGTGTCTAAAAGTAGTCGCTTATTTAGCTTCGAACATGTAACGCCTCGTGATGTAGTTAATGTTTTTAACACACTCAAATCTAAAAACACAGGTGATTTCTGGGGCATCTCCATTAAACTTTTAAGTAATGTAATAGACATCGTAGCCCCCTATCTAGCTGTTACTTTTAATAAGTGTGTTGATCTAGGAACTTTTCCTGACCTCTTGAAGAGTAGTAAAGTCATACCATTTACCATTTAAATCTGGTAATAAAAATGACGTTGGCAATTTCAGACCTATTTCTATTCTGCATTTAGCAAAATATTTGAAAAGTTAATCCTCAAGCAGTTACTAAGACATTTTAATTTAAATAGCCTCCTTCATAATGAACAATATGGCTTTAAAAAAGGTCGATCAAATACAGATGCGGGTGTTGCTCTGCTGAAACACATATTTAACGCATGGGAAAACTCGCAAAATGCTATTGGGGTTTTCTGTGATCTCTCCAAAGCCTTTGATTGCGTGCACCATGACACGCTTTTGCGTAAACTACGTCATTACGGTGTGCAAAACGAAGCTCTCAACGTTATAAATTCTTATTTACAGAATAGGTTCCAATGTGTAGATGTTAATGATGTGAAATCTTCCGGGCTACCAGTTCAGTTAGGTGTACCTCAAGGCTCCATACTGGGTCCATTCTTGTTTTTAGTGTATATCAATGACTTACCATTCTATCTAAAGGGTGTCTGTGAAGTTGTACTGTTTGCAGATGAAACCTCTCTTATTTTTAAAGTAGACAGGAATAGGCAAGATTTTGACGATGTAAACAGTGCACTCTCAATGCTAACGGATTGGTTTACGACAAATAACCTCGTTCTCAATGCCAAGAAAACGAAATGTGTAAAGTTCGCCTTACCAAATGTCAGAAATTTGGGCCCAACATCATCTTAAATAAAGAGGTGCTTGACACTGTAAACTCGGCAGTTTTTCTGGGGATAACAGTAGATGCCAAACTTCAGTGGGGCCCACATATATCGAGCCTAGCGGGGAGGCTCAGTTCGGCCGCTTACGCCGTCAGAAAAGTAAGACAATACACTGACGTTGTTACTGCTCGGTTAGTCTATTTTAGTTATTTTCATAGCGTTATGTCCTACGGTATTCTGCTGTGGGGCAAAGCTGCTGACATTCAAAATATATTTGTCCTGCAAAAACGAGCTGTTCGAGCAATTTGCCAGCTAGGTGCCAGAGTTTCTCTGAGAGATTTTTTTAAAGATATTGGTATTCTCACGGTGGCATCACAATTCATCTTCGCCAACATCTTATATAATAGGCAAAATATTCACTTATAGGTACACTAAAAACAGTGATATTCACAGTGTTAACACTAGGAATAAGGACAAACTACGAGTTCCCTTTCACCGGCTTCATAAGGTCCATAACTCATTTGTTGGGTTTGGTATAACATTTTATAACAAGCTACCCTCTTCTTTGCTAGATTTGCCTTATAATGTGTTTAAAGCTAAAGTAAAATGCAACCTTTGTTCAAAGGCGTACTACTCTATTAACGACTACTTAAATGATAAGAGTAGTTGGTCGCTGTGATTAACTCAAGACAATGTTTATGTTCTTTCTCCAGAATTAGTTTACCCACTGACAGGTTATATGAGTTCATATTTTTTTTTTATTTGGACTGTATAGTCAATTTATTTTAATATAATTTTTAATTTAATTTATTGCTGACATAATCTACTCATAACAATGTATTCTGTATGAGTTTTATTGCAATATGTGGTTAGCTAGCGACATCGACAATTAATAATTATTATTTTTGCCTGAGCAACTGGCAGCAGGTTCGTCATGCTCCCTTAGATCTCACTGCTTGCGGTAGCGTCGGGGATCGAGTTGTTTCCTTCTCTCAAATATGGGGAGGGGGGTAATGGCTGATCTTTGCGTTATGCGAGTGAACGGGTGCTGCTTGTGGTGACTGGTCGTCTTGCTGATCTCGGTTTTGTTAATGTTATAAGTAATTAACTTTTTATTTATTTTACTTCGATGGTCCTAGTTTATCATATATAACTTCCAGTTACAGCTATATGTAAGCGGGCACGCCCTTTGTGCCTGGAGGCTTTTATTTTGGTAATTTATGTTTAACTTTTATTTCTGCTTGAGTAGTTCTCGTTTTATTTTTTATTTTATCATTTTTTTGTGGTTGGTATATCGGCGTGTGCTAGCTGACATATGGCTAATAATTAGATTTAAGTTTTATGTATGTAATGTAAATGATTTTGTATACTTTTGTATAGAATCAATTTTTCTCTAACTGAACAGGCAGCTGTGCTGCTGGGGAGTTTGTTGCGCCACTTCTTCTACCAGCTAAAGCACTAGGAAGTGGTGAAGGGTGGGCGTTTTGGGGGACTGTCTTATGTAATTTTGACGTTCGAAAAGTGCTGATTCTCAGCCTAGTTTGAATAAATGACTTTTGATTTTGAGTTTTGACTTACTTATGTATTACTGTGACCCAAACATGGGTCGTAAAACGTAAATAAATACATTGGGGGTGACCCCCATATTCAAAATGTATTTATTTACGATTGTGGGGGAAAAAAAGAAAAAAAAAGTACCTACCTATAAATTATTTGACTTGACTTTGTCTTTAACCGCGAGAGTGAGTGTAACAAATCAAATGAAAGGGCTTCCAGTGATGATCTTATTTTTTTTTACTTTGAACTTACGAATAATTTACTTGCGCCCGGTGCGAGCTACTTTATCCACGCCCTTAAAATATTTTCTAATCATAACCGGTTCTGACTATAAAATGGATTGTCTATAAAAATAAATCTATCATCCAAAAACTACGTTTTTGTAAACTTAATTTTAAGTACTTGGTAAAGTTTTGAATAAGGAAGTTCAAAGAAAAAACGTTTATCGCACCCGCGGATGCCTATCCGCAGTAGCCGTGCCCCGCCGCAACCACCCGGACCGAACCGACCGACCGTCCGTGGTCCGGCCGGCCGGTCGTAACTCGTAACATCGACATTCACGATTATTATTACGATCTCATCGTCTAATAATATCTTTTATTTGTAAGAAGAATATACGCGGACGACGCGACTCCACACGTAGAAATAAATAAATAATAGGTATTGTTTGTGGCCCTGGTCTGGTCATTTAATATCAAGTTCAGTTCAGAACTTCGAGAAGTTCAATGGCTTTCTCGTTAGTCCATTCCATTCCATAATGTGCTTATCGGCTCCGCTAAATAATTATGTACCCGTGAGATCCCGTCGCGCTCACGGTGCACAATGAGAAACGTAAGTTTGGCCGCTTCACTCAATGCAATAATTCTCGCGGTAAATCTCTTTGATCTGCCTAAAATACCGCCACCAGAGTTATCACCCAACGTTAAACACCAATGTGAATGCCGTTGACAAATACTCGAGATAAGTTGTGGCTACACCAACGGTTAACGTCCATTATGGCGATAATCAACGGCGTTTCCCGTTTCCCGGCAGGGGGGAGTTGGGGGATCTACTTACCATTCCCCCTCTCCTCCCTCCCCTATCGAGGTGGTACGTTTCTAAACTTTAAACTGAACAGTAAAAAAAAAAAACTTTGATAAATTAAACTAATTACTCTCTAACGATTAACATTAACAAAAAATCAGAATAATTAAATCAGGGGCTAAATTCACAGAGGTGGGCTAACTTCACGCTCTTAGAAATGATTTAATAACAAATAAAATATTAACTCTCTAACGATTTTGTGTATCTCTTAATCTCTCTTAACGATTACTTGCATTACGTCTACGTGCATTTTTGCGGGGAGGGGGGGCAATTTCACATGAAAAATTAAAATTGCTTTTACATAAAAACCAATTACTCTCTAACGATTTTTCTTTTCTCTCTCTAACGATTAGCATTATCAAAATTGCATAATAATGAAATCTTGCGGCTAACTTCACCGAGGTATGCCATATGCATATAGTTAAAATGTTAAAATATTTCTCATTAAGTGAAATTTGTAGTAAATTTCTTTTGAGTAAATAAAGATTCTTTAACCACAAATAAAATATTAACTCCCTAACGATTTTGTGTATCTCTCAATCTCTCCAACGATTAGCAAACGATTAAAAAAAAACAAAACGTAAGTACTTTTTGCGGGTAGGGGGCCCAACTTCACACGAATAATTAAAATTGCTTTGACATAAAAACTAATTAATCTCTAACGATTTTTCTTTTCTCTCTAACTCACTCTAACGATTCTCTAACGATTAGCATTATCAAAATTTCATAATAATGAAATCGTGCGGTTAACTTTACGGAGGTGGCTGCTGGCCTGTGGCCTGGGGGCTGTCATGTCTCATGTCAACGTAACTATTTAATCTGTGGTCAACGTTAGTACTGTATGTAGTCTGTGCTCATGTCAGTGTCACAATCAGTCGGTAGTATCTTTAGCCTGTGTCGCAGAAATGGCTTCGGAGTTGTTGTTTGTACCGTTTAAAAAAGGTTCAGATATAGATATTGTGAAACCGTTGAGGAATTTGATCAATTCGACGTACAACACTGGCGACCACCATGAGGACTACACCGACGCCCTCAACGAGCTGAGCCGGCTGCGAGCCAACGCCATTTGGAAAGTGTTCGAGAAATCGTCCCTGGACATAATTTATAAGTAAATACAGTATCTATGTCGTATGAGTCACCCTTCACAGTTGAATCATTGTTATGCGGAAGAATTAAGGAATTAACATATAATCATGACTTATCTCTGGATTACTCTTATTATTATTACTAATAATTGTCGAAGATGTTAAAAAAAAATGATGTCATCCTCACGCACACAAGCAAAGGAATAGTTATAACAAACGACGTGAAAAATGAACACTCGGTGCTACGTCTAAGTTGTATGTAAGCTGGGTGTTTTTGCTTGCAGTTACTATGACCAGCTGGCGTCCCTGGAGTCCAAGCTCCCGCCGCAGGAGGTGCAGATTCCCTTCAAGTGGAAGGACGCCTTCGACAAGGGCTCCTTGTTTGGAGGCCGGATGAGTCTCAGTGAGTTTCATTAACACCACCAGCCCTAAGACGACCTACTGAAGCCATCACTGGAAAAACCTTAAGTTCAATAATAGCATGGTATACTTAGTCAAAAGCCAATGTCAGTCATGCAGCCATGCTTCCCACCTCACCCTAAAACCAAATGGGAAAGCAAACATTGTGCTCATTATTTCCAATAGGTATCCAATCCATATCCAGTAGGTATACAATGTACATAAGGATAAAGTTGAATTAATGGAATACATGGACTAAGAATTGAATTTCAAGTATAAAACCCCAAATGATAGTTGTATGAGGATGAATTATGAAATGTAGTTTGTAATCAATGTGCAATGTGTTTGATTCATGCTGTAATAACTGACATTTAGGTGTTATGAATCATTCTGTGTGATTATGTCACCAACGAGTAAAAGAAATTCCCTCATTTGAAATCAAATTTATAAAAAGCATAATAATTAATCATGTAAATAAATACCTCCAAAATATTTACATAGTAAATTAATGTTAGCACCTTTTTTTGGTCTTATAATGGTTTGTGTTCTGGTATGTTTATATTGGAGGTTGGGTGTGGACTAGGACATGTGCGGTCCCAATATTTGGTCATTATCTTATTTAAAGAACCAGCTGTTCCCCGCTACATTTATACACGCAACAACGTTCATCCGTTGCTTTAAAAGTTCATTATGCCTATTATCCACTATCCATTATAAAGGGGTGTTTTATAATATGAAATGTAAGGATGCATTACTTTGTTGTGCAGCAATAAGCTCTCTGGCGTACGAGCGCATGTGCATCCTGTTCAACATCGGCGCCATGCAGAGCCTCATCGCATCGCAGCAGCCTGTGGAGACTGAGGACTCGCTCAAGCAGGCTGCTAAGCTGTTCCAGGTAGCACGGGCACTATACTATAACTCACTTATCCCACAAACAAATATTCCTTAATCTCATTCCAGTAAATAGAAACTATATATTATTATTTTATTACCTACTTCTTACTCTTACACATAATTATGGATGTCTAAAACAACATTTTTTGAGGCATTTTAATTTAATTAAGTACTTAAAAAGTAAAGCTTACGTAAATATTAAAAAAAAAACTTTTTTATGGATGCAAAAGCGATCGAAGCAAATTCGTGTCTTTGGGGCAGTCCGACTCAGACAGGTTAGGTTCCTTTAAATCCTGCAGAAAAAAAAAAAAAAAACTAAAACCCAACTACAACTAAAAAGGTATAAACAAGACACCACAGACAGACAAATTAAAAATCAGGAGTCACATGTGTTAGGGCATAAATCAAACAGATTACGTGTAATTCCGGATTTTTAAAAAAGAAGAGGCGCTCGTTTGAATATGTCCTATTTATAAAAAAAACCTATATTATAACATTCTTTTTTTAAAGGATGATGCGACTGACCAATAAGGACTGTACGTATGTCGTTGAACAGCTCTTTTTATGCCTATCATTAGTTACTATGATGGACAGTCTCAAATCATTATGGGAAAAAAGTTACAGCTGAAAGAAAAACCTGTGTCAATGTGGTAAAAAAATGACTTGTTACAGAAAAAACATACCTAAAACATTGCGTTTTACTTTAATAATAACAAAACAAACGAATCATAATGATTATATTATAACTGAGAATGCAAGCATGAAGGCTCCCGCAAACAGGCGCGACGCGAATCTAATCGAATCCATTCCTATGAAATCTTCACAGAAATAATTCTACCGCGGTGTCGCGTTGCGCCTGTCTGCGTTGACTTATGTTATTATTAAAACCCTGTGAAATTGGCGACACTACAACTACCACGATTCTTTGGAAAAACCCTCAAGCGTATTAACTGAAACCAAATACCTGGCCATGTTTTTGGAGAAACAGCTGCATTGGGCAAAACATACCAACTACATACTTCACAAAAGTCAGCATATTCCTGTGGCAGTGCAAGCGACTGCTTCGCAGAAACGGGGGAGTTTGCCCCAAGATTACTTACTGGCTTAACATCAGCAAGCATACACGCGTAAAGGATGGTGCGGTCAAATGACAACCAATGATGGCAGCACACTGCTGCGACAACTACACTATTTTCCAGTACAGCATAATACTCACAGAAGAACAGTGTTACTACTCAATCCCGAAAGAGATGAGAGAGTATGTAAGTACACCGACGGATCAAAGACCACCCGGGGTCGGAGTTTTCTCACACGACCTTAACATAAATATATCGAGCTCGCTTGGAATGTTCAACACCGTCTACCAGGCGGAGTCTGTTCCTGAAGAGGACTAAGTGCGGAAATCAAACCCAATAGGAACTCACTGCAGGGCAAAGGCCCTCTTCTTCTTCTTCTCTTTTTTGTTAAGTTTCAACGTTTTTTTATTGCTTTCAACTAGTGATGTGCCGTTACCAGTAAATTATTCCAGTCGAGTATTTTCCCAGTAGCGTTACCAGTAACATTCTACAAAAACGGTAATTTAGGGTAATAGGGGTAAATTTTTTTTTCTTAAAAGATGTCTTTTAAGAAAAAAAAATTTTAAGCCCTTTTTTATAAGCATAATATGTAATAAAAATAATAAATAATACATGTTTATTGAGGTAAAAAGGTAAAACACTAAATACAAAGCTTAAATCTAAGAAAAATTCAATTATTATATGTGCCTGAACTCGGTCATTCTGTGTTTCTAAATAATAGTTAGTTTAGCGCGCCACCGCGCGCGTTTTACGTATTCGGGGAGTAGGGAGTTTACCCCCGCCCACATGCTCAAGGTCAGTGAGGAAACTATGGCCCTTAAATTGACAAAATGTATGGAACAGCTGATTTTTTTTTTCGCGATTTCAATTTTGGTCCCATATCAAAAGTTGTTCAAAATGATGAGTACAATGACCCCTTTTCGGGTTTAGCATAAATAAAAAATAATGTTGTATCCAAGAAGCACACGACACAAAAATAAAATGTGCGTAAGACGTCATAAAAAAGCAGTATTTAGTAAAAACATTTTGGGCATGGCACCCAAAATATACAATAAGTTGCCAAAAAGTGTCACAAAATGGACCAATTCAAATTAGGTTTGTACGAATTGCTAGCTGCAAAATGTTATTATTCAATTAAAGATTATTTAAATGAAATGACTACCTCTTTATCTTATAAAATCCTACCTTGACAATAGAACACAGTGAAGTTAGACGAATTTGTATAAAGGATAAAAAAGAATATAAATACATGTCAGGACAACGTAAAATCATATTTGGCGTGCCACAAGGCAGCGTATTGAGCCCACCATTGTTTTTAGTCTATATAAATGACTTTCCAAAACACGTCACTTTTCCTATGGTTCTTTTTGCCGATGACAGCACTTTAATTATTAGGCATGATGATTTAAATAGAAACTACGAAATTGACATTAAAAAGGAATTACAACAATCAATTGCTTGGCTTGAACAAAATAATTTAATTCTTAATTTAAATAAAACTAAAATCATGCAGTTTCGACAAAGAATTACTACTTCTGCCATCAATCTATCTTTTAATAATAATATAATTGAAGAAGTAGGACATATTAAATTTTTAGGATTGACAATAGACTCTATACTGACGTGGAAAGAACATGCATCGATCCTAATTACAAAATTGACCAGGTTTGCCTTTGCTCTTTATAAACTCAGCAAAATAGTAAATCAGACGGCTGTTGTAACCGCGTACTATGGCTACGTAGATTCCATATTACGTTACGGAGTCATTTTCTGGGCAAATTCCTGTGAAAAACTTGAAACTTTTAAAGCGCAAAAGATGTGCATTAGGTCCATATGCAATCTTAAATCAACAGAAAGTAGCAAAACACATTTTATCTCCTTAAAAATACGAACGTTACCTTGTGTTTACATATACGAGACCGCTTTGTTTGTAAAGAAAAAGGGTGATTTATTTAAAAAAAGCTTCAAACAACAATAACAAAGCTATCGATCCATACGACCAATATATCGACATGAATTATGCCTAAGAAGTTCAAAAACTGCCCTTATGCACAAGAGCATACTTTGCATGGGTCAAACAAAATTTTATAAGCTACCTAATGATATAAAAGATTTAAACTTGACACAATTTAAACATAAACTAAATAATTTTTTAATAGACAAATGCTGTTAGTTGACAAAATTTCATGTGACTAACTATTTTATGTTTGCAATGTTCATAATTATACCCTATTTAATAATATATTATAACTTCTATAGATTTTAATTACTCCATTGTGTTTCATGTAATATTTAACTTAATTTCTAATAGTGTCACGTAACAATGCATGCCAAAAATATTTTATAGTAAAATATAATAGTTTTATAAAATATTTTTAAGACCCTGTTGTATGCACCAAAAATCGCATTAATAAAACTTTGACGTTGACTTTGAAAGACGACTGATTTTATTATAATGATTATTGAAATTTTGTTTTGACTATGTATTTTTTTATTATTGATCTGAGTGAGTGAGTGAGTGAGTGCTTGCGTTGTGTTGCGTTGCGTTGCGCTGCGCTGCGTTGCGCTGCGCTGCGCTGGGTTGGGTTGAGTTCAGTTTGGTTTCCTACTGCGAGGCAGTCGTCTCGCAGAAGGAGGCTGCGGAAAGGGAGTGGGAGATCTCGTCCACTCACCCGGCCCGCAGCAGGCGCACCGGGCGTCGGCGGATAACGCCCTCTTCCAACCCCCCTAAATGGGTCCAGGGGTGACAGACTCGTGGACGTCCGTCACCCCCCACACATCAGGACCCGAGGTGGCGGCGCGTAGTGTTCCACGCGCGCCACTCTTAGACGTCACGGGGGGAGTCAAACACCTCACTCCCGCCCCTGACCCGAGGAGGCCCGCAATGGCGGGCTGGCACCAGTCGGGGTTGCGGAAGATTTTTACGTTCCCGCGAACCCTGGCGTAGGTGTGAGTCGGAACACCGGGGTGGTTTTTAGTCAGTAAGAGTCTGACAGACGCCCGCCCCAGGGCGGAGAACATCCATAAGGATTTTCCATCCCGGAAAAAAAAAAAAAAAAAAGGGTTGAGTTCAGTTGACTTAATAACCTTTTGCCGCAAAAGTCGCAGTAGAACTTTGTTTGTTTTCATTAACTTGAGTAGGTATATCATCTTTTTTTCTTTTTTTTTTATCACGGTAGGTACATTGGTAGTTGAAAGAAAAGTGCTTTTAAGATAAGCTTTTTAGAGGGGGAATGGTATAAAAGAATTTACATTGATAAATCACGTGGCGTGCCCCCCACGGGTAGTGCGGGAGTTTGTTTGCGAGTGACGTGAGTTTTGCCATGGTAACGATACATTGCGTGTGAGGTAATAAAACAAATCAGGTTTATATGGGTTCCCATAACGTTCCTGAAATAATTTCATGTAACTATCGGTCGTCTTAGTATGATATATACTGAATTCATCCTATCAGTCTGTGGAGGGCTTTTATTTTATTGAGGGTGGCAAATCATCAAATGACTTCTCCCGGGCGGAGCGGGAGGGCGTGTCAGACTTTTACTGACTAAAACCCACCCGTGTTCCTTCAGTTGCCTATTGCCAAGGTCCCGGTATCCTATTCGGACATTCCCGCAACCCTGGCAGGCATCGGTCCTAACGGACCCCGTCAGGTGTGCTGGCATCTCTTTGAGGCGCGCGTGAAACACGACGCGCCATCGACCCGGGCCTGGTCCTTATCGGACGGCGAGCTACCCATTGCTCGCCGTCCGCAAGCCTGCGCCTATGGTGGCCGGGCATCCGCCTGGGATTCCCGACGCCCAGAGTGTCTCCCGGCGGCGGCGGTTAGGGGCGTGAAGGCGCAAACTTTGCCTCTCCCTCACGCGTTCCGCCTCCTCCTTCGCTCCGTACCAGGGCCGGACGCGAGAGGTCATTGCCGCCAATCGCCTCCACGAGGACACGGCGGTGCTCCGCCCAAGCAGGGCACATCTCCACCGTATGCTCCACCGTGTCCTCCGGACGATCCGCACAGTGGTGACACCCGGGCGTTTCCTTCAAAATGGTTAAATGGTGCTGATCTACGCATTTTGTTGGGACTGCCCATCTCTTCACTGCCATGGCTTATATTTATTTAGGTTTTTGAAATAAATGCTTAAAGATTGAATAAAAAAGGCGTACCTACCTACGCTGTTTGTGAGAGATTTGTTTTATTTTCCTTTACACTGATCGCCTTACTAGTACGTGGAATTATTCGATAAGTTACACGCATCTGGTAGACCCACTCCAGATGTTTTTAACTATCCTAAGTCAGCCTCTCCATCAGAGACGTGCTTAGCGATAGAGATGTATCATTCAGATTTCATTCTGCCTCTCACAGTCTTGGTACATTTTAAGCTGGTCCCAGCCGAACCTAGTGGCGAGTTATGCATATATTTCTGTTGCTAAATCTAGTCAACCCTACTAGGTTACGCCAATTGTTATTTAAATCGAAATTCGTTACTGAACAAGTTATGTATAAAAACGCCTGACAGAAAATGATTAGCAATCATTCGTTTTTTGAAGTGTAACGAATTAGCTATTTGCCAGGAAAAGTATTTTTTTTGTTCTGAAATATACAAAAACCTGAAGTTTAAATTAAGATAGAGGAATTATTTCAGAATCTAGGTCTACTGTGCTTTTAAGTGCACCATATGTTGCTTTTGGTCATAATCGTTTTGGTGAGGGTATGCATGTATAGGATGTTGGTCATGGTTCTTTTGTTTTAGAAGCGATGGGTTTTGGGAAAACCAAGTTTTGTGTGAAAAAGTAGTCTTACTGAAAGGACTCCACAGAATTCGTAAAGGTAGGAAACAATCTTGGTTTGAAAGTGCTGACCTTCAGGATGGCACGCTGGGCAACCTCAATAGGTTTTATGACAGTTTTAGGGGATCCTCCCCATGACGTAATAATGCAGTGGGGGTTTAATTTCCGGCATGTGTCGAATGTCGATAAGGCAAGCGTGAACGGCGCGCTCGGCAGATGTAGATACCAGGTAACTCAGAAAGTTTTGCGACTAACAGTTTTTGTCTATGGGACACTGGCTGGTTTTGGTGTCAATTAAAACTATGATTATTTACAAAAACACACAAAAACAAAAATACACAACATTCGAAATTTCCTCCATATTTTTTTACGAGAAAATATTGGATCATACCTATTCTGCAGATTGGATCGGGAAGTTTTCATGAAATTCTACAGGGGCATCTGCGGGAAGATAGTTTCACGCTAGGACCGCACAATCTAACGCTGGCTCAGAAGGAGGTTCGGGTAGAAAGGTGCATGATAGAAAAATTTGAAGCAGGGTCGTCTCGCCGCGTTTACGATATCATTAGGGGTGATGAATCATGGATTTAACATTTTTATTACCCAAAATAAAAAAAAATACTCAAGGGAAAACAGTTTTCATCACCGGAAGATGCACTTGCTGCATTTGAGAAGGGCATTGAAAAGGTGTCTGATGCGGACTGGAAAATTTGTTATGAAAATTGGTTTAGAAAAATAATTTAAAAAAATGATAACCTGTAGTACCTATATTTTTTTCTAGTACTTATCGCAAAACTTTCTGAGAGCCCCATGTATGTCGCTAGACTTCTCAGCTGAAAAAGTCATGAAGTTTTACATTATGCCTATTTGTGAGAACTGTAATTGGCCAAATTCGTGTTATTTACAAATTAACTTACATGTCTAGCTGTAAATTTACAAAAATCATAATTATACACACACATAGATTAATCACTACGTAAGATATTTTGCGCCTTTCAATCTGACTGGGGCGATCCACTTGTTGAATACCAGCCATTTTGTGTCCGTTGTTGGATTGACCGATTTATCAGGCAAAACATAAAAAATATACACGTATGGGTGAGTTGTGGTGGGCGCGATAATTTATTCAGTTCTGTGAATAAGCAAATGCTTGTTAAGGTAAAAACTAAAACAATACATTTCATGTGGTGACGCTCGTACAAATGTGTGTGTGCAGCAAGCAGCGGGCGTGTTCTCGTTCCTGAAGGCGAACATAATGATGGCGGTGCATCAGGAGACCACGCCCGACCTGCACCCCGAGACGTTGGACGCGCTGGCCAAGCTCATGCTGGCGCAGGCGCAGGAGGTCATCGCCTACAAGTGCATCCGCGGTAAGCACAGCTTCGTACAGCCCACAGCCCGAGCATGCAAAATAGGAATAGAAATAATTTATTTGCCAATAATGTAGGTAGGTATACAGATGTGATGGTTATTTTGATGAGAGTCCCGATACATTTTGCCTTATGGCACATTCGGAATTAGGCACAGATGACAACAAATTAAATCAAAAAGTGTCCGAAAATTCAATTACAAATGTCAACAAATTTAATTTAAAATGACAATAAAACCAATTACAAATGTCAACAGGACATGAGCGAAGCGTTCTCCGAGAGATCGCCCGCTACAGCAAAGGATTGCTTTCCTGTTTAGAGGAGAATGCGTGGGTTGAGTGATTAATACTTCGAACACGAGCGCTACATACTCGCAAATTGAGTTGCAGACAAGTCCGGCCCCGTAAATACAAATGCGTATGCAACACAGATACTAAAAATAACGAGAAGTTAGTTTTAGTTGCCTGACCTTTAAACCGCAAACCTGCAAAAAGTTAGTCAAAAGTCACAAACTGAAAGAGGGAGTATTCTTTTTTTAAACAGAAGTTTCGAATTTGGAATTAATTTTTTTTCATACCCAGACTCTTTATTAAGTGCCAGTAACATAGTTCTTTACAACTAAATGATTACCAATAATGTAGAAAAATCAAAACCGGACGTTTTTTTTTGCAAGGAGTTATAAGGCAAATGAAAAGGCGGATTCAACGCAGACCCATAGTATTATTTCCGTTAGATTATAAACATTTTGAAATGGGTTAGGTTAGCTTAGAACTGTGACCAACCGCGCGCTACTTCCAAGGTGCTCTCAGCTAGGCAGGCTATTTAGTATTAGCGCAAGGTCCGTTACGTCGTGGCAAGCAAGTTTGATACCTACAGTGTGGACAGAGCGAGTACTTATGAGCTGTATTGCAGTCGTTTTTGTAAAAACAATGTCTTTCAGAGCCGATCACATTGCAGTCAATTTTCAAAATGTCCGTGGTATAATCGTGTTTGTAATACATTATTCATACGGACGCGTCTGCGTTACAGGCACAGCAGAACAGCTGCTGTCTGTGTTGCACCCGCCTTTGTATTGACGCAGCCCGGCCAACCGAGACTTGCTTTCATCAGCATAATTCAAGTGCCCGCAATGACGTGGCTGTCGTCGACAGTCTGCAGCGCACCTTTCAAATACTTTAGTTGATAACTACGTACGTATGTGTTGAACGCTTGTTGCAGACGAAATGAAGGAGAGCATGGTGGCCAAGGTGTGCGCGCAGTGCGACGAGTTGTACACGGACGCCCTGCGCGCCATGCAGAAGGAGCAGCTCAAGTCGCTGTGGGAGCGCGACTGGCTCACCATCGTGAGTGCCTTTACTGAACTGATTCTAGTCACCTACTTGCTTACCTACCTAAATACATACCTACGTATCTACCCTACTTACCTACCTACACCTACCTACTTACACCTACCTACCTATACCTACCTATCTACTTACCTACCTACCTACTTACATCCCTACCTACCTACCTACTTACATATCTACCTACCTAACATAGTCGAAAGTTAAATCATCTATTTCAAATAGACACGTATAAGGCACTTATGAACGTCAAAAATTAACATAATAAAAACTTTTTACAAAAAAAAAACAACAGAGTTCCAAAAAAAAACACTAAACAGGGAAAAATAATTTTTACTTCGAAAGTCGGCAGGTTTGCTTAAAAATTTTCGTTTTTTGCAACAGTCTTCTTCAAAAAGGTTCTCAATTCGTCTGTCTGTATGTATGTTACACGATTTCTCCGCCAATTATGAATCGATTTTGAAGATTGAGTAGTGTTGGTAGGTCATGCTTCAGAGGTGGTCCCTTAAATTTTATTAACTTTGCTTGCGTAGTTTTTGAGGTAGCTTCAATATTACGTATTTTTCCACTTAATATAATATATCTAATGGAAAATAGAGGCAATAATAAGCAGTGGATTATATTTAAGTATATTTCGTGAATAGCATTTTCCTTTCTTTACAAGTCAAGCAAGTCAAAGTACAAAAACATATATCGTAAAAAGAATAATTTGAATTGGTGTCATGCGCAACAAGCCAGTGCATATACCGACCGAGTGCGACCTCTTCCAACACGCCCCCTTAATTTATACACATTTTTTAATAAATTATATTTCAACATTATTCATTAATCACACACATAATTATATATTATCTAGTGTATAGTCATACTAACTTCATAATATGTCTGCCAACTTTCACAATACATGGACAATACCAATATTATGTTTAATAAGCAGAGTATATACTTTCAATAATTTAATTTACATGGATGCTGAAACTAACAGTTATGCATTTATACTAGACTCAAATTTAAATCTTCCATACACATGGCATACGTAAAAACAGCGAAATGGGCAGCTGAATAGCAAAGGCTTTTTTAAAGTTATGTCTGATTTGCAAGACTTCATCCTAGATCTAGATGCAGTGAATACGCTAAACACTACAAACTCAAAAGTTGATTGCTCCCAAGAAAGTCCAACTGAATTGCCATTATCAACAAAAACAGTCACAGTCGCAGTCTCAGTTTTTTCTATAACTACCTTACCATTCTCCATCAAAACATAGCAGGGCTTATAAACAAGTCAGATTTGCTGGCAGTTAAATTAGAAAAGCTTTTTAGTAAGGGAACAAAGGTAGATATTATCTGTATAACAGAGCATTTTATAAAGACAGGCTACGAACATATACTGCATATACCTAACTTCTGCCCAGTTGCTTTCTTAGTAAACCGTAGTAATAAAAAAACTAAAAACCGAAGTACAAAATTACAGTCCTATTGCGAAAATATCCGTTTTCAAAGGTTATTGAAAAAATATTATATAACTCAATATACACGTATTTCGAAAAATTCCAGTTATTTTGCCATGAACAAAAAGGATTTACAAAAAATACTAATATAAATATGGCACTATTTGACTTGTTATCAAGTATAATGACTTCTGTAGACAAAAGAGACAAAAGCCTGTGTGTTCCATCTTCACTGATATGACAAAAGCTTTTGATTTTGTAGATCATAAGATCTTGCTACAAAAATTACATGGGTACGGGTAAATTATATGGGTACATCCATAAACTCTCAGAGTCATATCTGAGTGATAGGACACAGTGCACAGAAATTTCTAGAATTAGTCCTACAAGCAAACTAGAAACTAAGTATATCTCTGAAGCAAGATATGTTAAATATACCACAAGGCAGCGTACTGGGGCCCCCACTCTTCTCACAGTCACAAGACTGACTCGTCGTGCAGGCACAAGACTGACTCGTGGTGCAGTCACAGTCCCAAGACTGACTCGTCGTGCAGTCACAGTCACAAAGACTGACTCGAGGTGCAGTCACAGTCACAAGACTGACTCGTCCTGCAGTCACAAGACTGACTCGTTGTGCAGTCACAGTCACAAGACTAACTCATCGCACAGTCACAAGACTGATTCGTGGTGCAGTCACAGTCACAAGACTGACTTGTCGTGCAGTCACAGTCACAAGACTGACTCGAGGTACAGTCACAGTCACAAGACTGACTCGAGGTGCAGTCACAGTCACAAGACTGACTCGTGGTGCAGTCACAGTCACAAGACTGACTTGTCGTGCAATCACTTCGAGGTCTGCATCCGTTCGTTGCCCCCACAGTCACAAAACTTACTGTGATCACAACCTCACCTTAGATCAATTGAGAGACTATTATCGCTCAACTTTTATAATCTACGACTGCTTATGAAGGATGTACACGTAGAGTTTGTGTTGCAGATGCAGTCGAAGCAGATGATGTTCCGCGGCCTGGCGCAGCTGTTCCAGGCGGGCGTGTGCCGCGCCAAGAAGAGCGTCGGCGAGGAGATCGCACGTCTTCAGGTGGCTTACAAAAAATAACGTGTAGAGAGACATGAATATCCCAGAATATTCGTCTTTATTGTGGGAGTGACATAGGCTATAATTTTTGTATATATTTCATCTGCAAACACTTTTTTTTTTAAATAAATTACAATATTGGTATCAAATAAAAGCTAGTAATGAGTTAATTCCAAATATAAAAATTAATAAAACTAAAAAGCTTGAAATAAAACAAATTATTTAAAATAAAAAACCCGCCTGCAAAAACGCATAACTTAAAATAGCAAAACAGTCATTATAATCTGTAGAATTTTGGTATTACAGGCGGGGAACAATCCTAAATATGAAAATAAAAAATATGGTGTAACTTTTGTTTGTTCCCCGCCTGTAATACCAAAATTCTACAGATTATAATTTAAGTTATGCGTTTTTGCAGTCGGGTTTGTTTTTAATAATTTTTTTTATTCTCTTTTAAGTTACGCGTTTTTGCGGGCGGGTTTTTTTTTTTTTTCATTAGCCAAAGCACTTAATTCTTATTCTTTTGAAATGAATCTAACCTATCCGAGAATGTGCAAAAGTTTTGAGCTCTCGACAATGTATCCCTTATTTTTATTTGAAATTGTAAATCAAATTCTAACCTATCCGAGAGGAGGTGTTAAAATGTTCGAGTTAGCATCGTTCGCTCTTCTCACCCTACCTCAAATAATTCCTATTTTGGGGTCTTACAAATACTTAATAACCAAGTACCTAACTGCGACCAACTTGGATATAGCGCTCGCCGGTCGCTACCGCGGTACCGCTCCCTTCGCTCACCCGGCTCGCGCGCGTTATTTTACGATTTTAATCTGACCTAACCCGTTTGGTCGGGGTGCCCTAGCGTAGTTATTGCAAGCAACAGTGAGAAAAGATCAGTAAGTTAAAAAAAATATAATAAAAAGTTTGTACCATTAGAAGGTCAAAAAGGTTGTTACGCTTTCACGTTAAAACGGCTGTACGGATTTGGATGATGAATTGGCACATGGGTAGACCATGACCTGGAAAAAGACATGGGATACTTTAATCCCGATATTCCTACGGGATCGAGACTTACGCGGGTGAAACCGCGGGGGGCAGCTAGTACTTTCATAAATATCGTTTCAGAGACGTCATTCGACGTTAAATTCGAGACGCTACGTCGCAGGCTTAGGAAACCCTAGCTTTATAGGATAAATAATTGAATGAAATCTGTCGCGGAGGTGGCGGAGGAGCTGCTGAAGGCGTCGCAGCAGCGCGTGTCGTGCGGCGCCTTCGTGGGCGAGCACGCCACGCGCGCCGCGCGCCAGCTGGGCTCGGCGCGCAAGGACAACGACTTCATCTACCACGAGCGCGTGCCCGAGCCGGCCGCGCTGGAGCCCGTGGCGCGCGCCGCCATCGCCAAGCCGCTGGGCGTGCCGCCGCGCTGGGCCGACGCGCGCGAGCTGTTCGCGGCGCTGGAGCCGCTGGCGCTGCACCAGGCGCTGCAGGCGGCCGGCGCGCGGCGCGGCGAGCTCGTCACGGCCGAGATCAGCAAGCTGCGCGACGCCACGCAGCTGCTCAACAGCGTGCTGGCGTCGCTGAACCTGCCGGCCTGCCTGGAGCTGGCGGGCGCGGGCGCGCTGCCCGACACCATCCGCGCGCGCGCCGCGGCCGTGCGCGGCGCGGGCGGGCTGGCCGAGCTGGCGCGCCTCATGGCCGAGCTGCCCGAGCTGCTGCAGCGCAACCGGGACATCCTCGACGAGGTATTCGACTTGCGACAGTTAAAGATTGGACGTTTTTCATTATACATGCCGCATAACTTTAAAAAAAAACAGACACGTAACGACCAGCAAATTATTTTTTTGACCGGCAAGCATTGCTGAAACACTATTTGGTTTTATTTCGTCAGCCAATGTTGCCCGTGTAAACGCAAACACTATAATGTGGAAATATATAACGCACGGTTAGACATTCACTTTTGTATAAACACGAGTAGAAATCGCTCAACATTCACTGAGCTCGAGTGCCTCACGCTGAGCTATCATCGCGCACATAGTAAGTAGCGTCGTGTCGCAGGCGGAGCGCATGCTGCGCGAGGAGGCGGAGGCCGACGCGGCGCTGCGCACGCAGTTCGGCTCGCGCTGGGCGCGCACCGACTCCGCCAAGCTCACCGAGGCCTTCCGCAGCAACGCCGACAAGTACCGCCAGATCATCGACAACGCCGTGCGCGCCGACAATATCGTGCAGCAGAAGTTCGCACAGCACCGCGACAACATCGCGCTGCTCAGCGGCAGCGAGGGCGACATCACGGCCGGCGTGCCCGACGAGCCCGACGAGCCCGGCGCCGACCGCACCGACGCCGCCGGCGACGCCGCCGCCGCGCGCCGCCTGCGCGCGCTCATGGACGACGTGGAGACGCTGAAGGCCGAGCGCGACGCCATCGAGGCCGAGCTCAAGGACACCACCGTGGACCTGCGCGAGCAGTTCCTGGCCGCGCTGGCCGCGTCGGGCTGCGTGGACGAGCCCGCGCTGTCGGCCGGCGCGCTGGGCGCGGCGCTGGCCCCGCTGCAGCGCCAGGCCGGCGCCACGCTGGAGCGCCAGGCCGCGCTGCTGCGCGACGTGCAGGCCGCGCACGCCGCGCTCGTGCGCGCGCGCGGCGGCGCCCGCGGCCGCGACGCCGCGCTGGGCCAGCTGTGCGCCGCCGCCGACGCCTTCCAGGAGCTCACCGCCAACCTCAACGAGGGCATCAAGTTCTACAACGACCTCACGCAGGTAGGCCCGCGCCCGCCCCGCGCCCGCCCGCTCTCGCGCGGCCTCTGACCGCGAGTTCCTTGTGTGTTACAGTTGCTGGTGGCGTTCCAAAACAAGGTGTCGGACTTCTGCTTCGCGCGCAAGACGGAGAAGGACGAGCTGCTGAAGGACCTGACGCAGGAGGCGGCGCGCGGCTCCGTGCGGCCCGCGCCCGCGCCGCCGCAGCTCCGCGCGGGCGAGGTACGTACCGCAAGACGACTTCAATCCTATAATTCAGAGTGGCAGTTCCCGTAATTTTTGAGAAGGTTCGCATTCACAGCGCATTCTAACATTTTTATCAACTTTGACAGATTGCGATTTGAATGTGAACGTTTTTTAAGCACGAGAATTGGCGTTCTGAAGTGCCCCCGAAAGGATTCGAAACACACAAACCTCCGCCGGCTCGGTGGTAGTGGCTCCCGAAGGACCCCAATATGACATAGGACACCCTAAATTTATTATACAACGTGCCGCTACAATTGCGACATTAATTTAACACACGGGTAGTGCCAGTGGCCAGTAATCATAAGAATTATAATAAAATAAAATAAAATAATTGGTCAATTGAAAAACTTAAAAGACAATGCCAAGAATCTGCTCGAATTGTATGTAGTGTCCGACAGACTTTCTATAATAATGATAATTTACATTAAAAAATAGGAAGAATTATACAATATAAATAAAATCTGTAGAAGCACACCGTTAAAAAGTAATTTTAAATAGTTATTCAATTTAACAACACATTTCATAGCTACATTTTCAATTAGAAATGTTACCAATACCAAAATATAATAATATCGATACGAAATTGCACTTGCAAATCGATTACAATAATATCAATATGAAGATACGTAAGTGAATTTATTACTAACATAAATCGTAACTCGTAATTATGTTAATTATAAAAAGGCAACACTGATACGTCAACAACGAAATTTTCCATATCTCGTATTTACTATATTTAATTATCTCCATAAGCCGTATATATACAAAAATCACAACAAAACCTCTTTTAATAAATAATAAATAAATTCAGTAACAATAAACATCATTAAAATGAAAAAACCAAGAAATCATACAAAAATCAAGAATGACGCTGTCAAAGGACCCTTCACGCAAATAAATTACAGATAATTATAACATTGGTATGGACTTCAAAACATCATGTTGACGAGATCAGCAGCCCGCCGCGCTCGCCTCCGGACTCGTCGCCCAGCTCCGCCCCGCTCCGCCCCGCTCCGCCCAGCTCCGCTCGCCGCGCCGGGTCGTGTGCGTACTACGGGTCGTCATGCATACCGCGATAGGATGCTGTCTCTGTTCCAGGAACTAGAACCAATCGTCAACGTCTCGGCCCAACGACTGTCGGATCAGGTGCGGGTCATCCAACGCGAGCACAGGTTGGACGATGCTGCACTTGATAGGCTGCGCTCAGAGGTACTGAGCAACTTGAACTCGCAGCTTAAAAACTTGAACTCGCAGCTTAAAAACTTTTTCGAGAGCAGCGAGGATCTCGTTGATACACACTCGATCCTGTATTGCGCGGCTGTTGCGGCATGTCGTTTAGCTAACGTCAAGTTCCCAAACTGACAGAGCTACACGACCAAAACCAGCCGTACCAGCCTGGCAGTGTGGGATCGAAACTACAGGATGAAATTAAAAACATGCGACAAATTGAAATGGGAGGTTCAGTAACTATTAACTAATCATTTTAAATTGTTATTTCCGAAATATAAAATGTGAAAAAAAGTGTGTAATTATCGGCTTAGATAGTGCAAACTAAGTTATTGTCTTCACGTAGACACGATTTTTTGGCGTTCTAGTAAAATAAAATAATTTTAAAACAAACAAAAAAAATCAAGTATCAATTTAGGCGCGTCAGTCGTCAGAAATACAATCCATTCATCGCAGAGTTCATGAACTTCACTTTCACCTCGTGAAGTATGGCAACGCTTTGCGCTTGCGGTCATTTACCTAATTTTGGCAATTTCCACGAAGTAGCGTGCGACGTTGCCAAGCCGCTTACGCATGTATTTTGCATCCCTTTCCTTCCCTGTTCTCGCTCAACCCCCGCTGCCCGCCCGCCCGCACCGCTGGGGGAGGGCGGGAGGGTCCGTACACTGCCGACTGCAAACCGGAAGCATCTCCCAGGATCATCGGTGATGAGATTGTACATCCGGCCGAGGTGCGGGGGTCGAGGCTTTTTAAATGCGAAGACCCTCCTCAATCGCGAGGTGTGCAATCTCAGAGAATATTTTTTTAAAGCCGAAGTGGGCATGCACCGCGATGTGGTGGCAGTGGACAAAGGACTCACCCCGCTCTCCATGGCTAATGAGAACTGGCGCAAACCTGTAGTACTTACTACAGAAGACCGCAAGGAGGTATGGCAAAGCAAGGAGTTTCATGGGCGCTTCTATCGGGCTCTTCATGAGCCTGATGTAGATTTCTTAGCGTCCGTATCCTGGCTACGTTTCGGTGACCTTTTCGGGGAAACTGAAGGTTTCGTCTGTGCAATTATGGACGAAGTTATCTTGACGAATAACTACCGGAGACATATTATGAAGGACGGGACGGTGACGTGTGTCGGGCATGCCACCGTCCGGGCGAGTCCATCAGACATATTATCTCTGATTGTTCTCGTCTAGCTAACGGCGAGTACTTGCACAGGCATAACCAAGTAGCCAGGATAATTCACCAGCAACTTGCCTTGAAATATAAACTTTTGGACTCTGAGGTACCGTACTACAAGTATGTGCCCGACCCAGTTCTCGAAAATGACCATGTCACGTTGTACTGGGATCGTTCTATCATTACTGACAGGACTATTGTTGCCAATAAACCTGATATAGTAGTGATAGACCGATTAGCGCGCCGCGCAATGATAGTCGATGTTACCATCCCACATGACGTGAACCTCGTGAAAGCTGAGAAAGAGAAACAAATAAAATATCTCGACTTAGCACACGATGTTGTCGACATGTGGAATGTGAGCTCAAAACTACATAAACTTTTTTTGGTGTGCTTCAAATAGAAAACTAATTATACTATCAAATTCTATATTTATTTTCCTTTTTTATGAAATATAGTTCATCTTTGTCGGTTCTGGCCGAGTCTTGTGGGAGACCCTGCATTGTCTTTTTCAAACAAACTAAATAGGTAATAAAAACATAACCAAAATTGAGATCACTCTGTGTAAAAGATTCATTCATGTACCTACCTACCAGCTGGCTTACGTTCTTTCGGCGCGAATCTTTGTCGGCATAATTTCTAAGAAATTGCGCGGCTTTCTTTCTATTCGCTTACATATGATCCGTGACCCCGGCAAATGACCTCTTCTTGCGCCAAGATGGTAATTTAGAAAATTGTAAATAAATCGATAAATAATAAATAACGTTTTGAAAATCAAATATTTTCATAAAATTAATACGCGAAATCGTACCTATATGTGTGTTAAATTAATGTCACCATTAAAGCGGCATGCTGTATAATTAATTAGGGTGTGCCTCGGATCGGCGGGGCGGCGCCAGCTCCCAACAATAACACCGTTGGGAACCGGCAGTGCCATTACTGCTGGCAGTGCCATTACTGCTGGCAGTGCCATTACTGCTGGCAGTGCCATTACTGCTGGCAGTGACATTACTGCTGGCAGTGACATTACTGCTGGCAGTGACATTACTGCCGGCAGTGACATTACTGCCGGCAGCCGATATTAAAAACATCGGCGGCTCCCATAATTTTAAACTCCGTCGTCAGCCCGACGCCGACGTTGTTTTGTTTTATATCATACGTGAGAAGGGACGAGGGCGGGTTCGACCCCCGTCAGTATCGAAGTCCTTAGCAATAAAAAAACTAATAAGTATTTCAATAGACGCGTTATTAATTACCTACTCTAGATTTTGATTTTGATATTTTATTAATCCTTATCCAATAATAGTAGATTGTTGCATCGAGCGCAAAGTGAGTTATTAATGCACGAGGGATATGTTGGTGCCCGAGCGCATGCGAGGGCACTAAATTAACACGAGTGCATTAATTACTCACTTTAGCAAGGTGCGTAATCTACTGTTCTTTCAACTACCAATCTACCTACCGTGATAAAATATACCTACTCAAAATAAAAAGTCAAGTTAAAGAAAACAAAGTTATCCCGCGTCTTTTGCGGCAAAAGGTTATTAACAATTTCATTTACACTCACACTTGGTTTTATACTTTCTGGAGTTGCATTCATATCGCTATCGAATACTTAGATACTTCATATAAAGCAAGAAAAGTTTTAAAAAATGGAACTGTCTATTTCCATTAACTTTTCTTGCTAAATATGAAGTACCTAGGTATCAAAGTTTTACAATGGTACAAAATGCGCGCCATTGGTTTTTTATTTTTCCACCAAGTCGTAATGGGAGACAATGGTGCCGATTATGTTGTTCACAAACTAAACTAAATTTAAGTTCAGTGCATCTTTTTCTTTCTTTATGAAAAGATTTTTTTTTAGATTATGAAAAGGACAGAAGAGAAATTTTAGTTTAGTCCTGTCAAATTAATCAGCGCCTGACGTAAGTTGACGTAATTCTAGTAACCAAGTTTTTAATCGCGTCTAAACTTGTATGGAGTAGTGACAATTTGACAGGACATGTGTATGCTACAGTACTACTAGACCAACTCACATTCCTAGGCAGCACTTGGTCCAAACCTAGGCAATCTCCTTTCCCTCGAATTCCAAGTGTTGTGTGACTCCCATCCGAGTAGTGTCCCTCAGTCCACTAATGTGTGCCCGTCGCCGCAGCCGGCCGCGCGCGAGCCCCCCCCGCGGCCCCCGCCGCCCGCCGCGGGCCCCTCCGCGGGCCCCGCCGCGGGCCCCGCCGCGGGCTCCGCGCCCGCCGCGCTGCCCTACCCGCAGCAGCCGCAAGGTGAGCTCACACACAGTATACACGTAGCGAGAGGACACCGTCTTCACTATGTATTGACGCCGAGTTAAATGGCCCTAAGATTCTGACGTACATAATACAGGTAAGGCCGCATGTAAAGGGACGAGCGTAATGTGTGTGTTTTGTGTGCGCAGGGATGCCGGTGCCGTACGGCGTGGGCGCGCCCTACCCGTACTACGCGGCGCCCATGCCGCAGCTGTACAACCCGTACGCCACGCTGCCCTACCCGCACCACGCGCCGCGCATGCCGCCGGCGCAGGCCTACCAGCCCTACCAGTACCCGGCGCCCGCGCCCGGGGCCGCGCCCTACGCCCCGCCGCCGCCCGGCTACAACCCCTACCCACAGCAGTAGAGCGACCCGCGCCCTACGCCCCGCCCCGCTACAACCCCTACCCACAGCAGTAGAGCGACCCGCGCCCTACGCCCCGCCCCGCTACAACCCCTACCCACAGCAGTAGAGCGACCCGCGCCCTACGCCCCGCCCCGCTACAACCCCTACCCACAGCAGTAGAGCGACCCGCGCCCTACGCCCCGCCCCGCTACAACCCCTACCCACAGCAGTAGAGCGACCCGCGCCCTACGCCCCGCCCCGCTACAACCCCTACCCACAGCAGTAGAGCGACCCGCGCCCTACGCCCCGCCCCGCTACAACCCCTACCCACAGCAGTAGAGCGACCCGCGCCCTACGCCCCGCCCCGCTACAACCCCTACCCACAGCAGTAGAGCGACCCGCGCCCTACGCCCCGCCCCGCTACAACCCCTACCCACAGCAGTAGAGCGACCCGCGCCCTACGCCCCGCCCCGCTACAACCCCTACCCACAGCAGTAGAGCGACCCGCGCCCTACGCCCCGCCCCGCTACAACCCCTACCCACAGCAGTAGAGCGACCCGCGCCCTACGCCCCGCCCCGCTACAACCCCTACCCACAGCAGTAGAGCGCCCCGCGCCCTACGCCCCGCCCCGCTACAACCCCTACCCACAGCAGTAGAGCGCCCCGCGCCCGGGGCCGCGCCCGCAATGCTGTTATTGACGTCCGGCTCAAACTTAGTTTAGGACGTAAATCATAATAAATGTGACAGTAAAATGCCCAGGAAAATAAGTTAATTTAAAGGAAAATCTGCGAAATAAATCCTAGTGAAGATTTATCACTGGGAGTATCTTTATTCAGGCATTAGAAATCCCGTGTGAATAGACTAGTACGATATTTTGTGCGAAACTAAAAACGACTGTCATAGGTCCCGAAAGTCAATTTTTGCAAAGACCCGAAAGAAGTGGAAGAACATCATACTTAAAGTCACAAAGTCCTTTCAGGGACACGACTTCAGTAATGAAGAACGCGACCAAGAAGAGAGCTCGTCAAAATGTAGGGCACAGATGATTTTTTTTCACGATTTCATTGTTGGTCCGGTAGTGAAAGTTGTCCATAATGATGAGTACAATGACCCCTTAAGAGATTTCGTGTACGGAAAGATACACCTTATACAGGATGTAAGGGTAAATACGGTTATCCTTGAAACCACTGGTTTGGTTTTATTTAGAACGCAAATCAATGGAAAAAACATCTTTTTTTTTTAAAGAAAATCTACATTTTACCACAAGAATATTTCACCCTGCGCTAGGGCAACGAACTTGCGTCTCAAAACGGGCGGGGGACGCGGGAATATGCCAAGTGAACCGACCCACGAGCGCGACCCCCTCCCAAACCCCAGTCAGTCAGCTGTTCCGCTAGGGAGCGCATTTGCGCAATGTCACGCCAAGCGGCGCGGCGGCGTCGCTCATTACTCGTGCGTAAATAATAATTGCAGTTATTTGACTATGTCTTACACGAATGAACAGTGCACCGAAATGGACGGATGAATGGTGCACTTTACGCTATCGCGGGTGATAAGAGTGATAACCTGAACGAGGCTTGTAGAATATACGCAGAATTGTTGCCTGAACAACGTGTGCTAAATAGTGAAACGATGCTGGCGGCCACACAAAGGATGCGTACCTACTTACGGCCAGTTCCCCGTGCCGGCCCACGCTCAGGGTCGTGGCAACCAGCAGCTGTCAGTTGATCTTTAAGAACGATACTTTTTTGTGATCGGGACATTAACAACCTTTTAATAAATTTGCACTCTTTATTACCTAATTACTGTGTAGCCCCTAGTTTCTGGATGAGACGGGGATTCCCCTAGCAAACACATGACACATATTATGCATTCGATCAAAAATCGACCTACGATAGCAACGTATTTCGGATTGAACCCTTGGGATGTGTTCAAAAACCAACTGGGCGTTTTAAAATCTAATTAATAATTGATAGACTTGCTTCCCCTAGATCCGGGGCGGAATACTAGTACTTGCAAGCGCTACCCAGCTATGTCTGTAATCTCACTATCACGGCCGGAAAACGACAACTAAGAAGCGGAAATTAAAGTTCTAGAAGTCAAAATAAATGTTGATTTAGCCATAATGTCACAGGTATGTGGGAACATAGTGGTAGATGTATTGAAAACAATCATCACTCTACAGAACTGATGAAGCAATCTGGCTACAAAAATTGCGCGAAAGCAAGAAATCGGCTAATTTCTAGCTGACTTAGATGAAACAAAATAAAAGACTGCGATCAATAAGAAAGTTTTCTAAGGCAATAAGTACAGCGTCTGAGCTTGAAAAAAACCAGCCAAGTACGGGTCGGACTCGCGCACGAAGGGTTCCGTACCATTATCTATAATTACAGCTGGTACTAGAAGTACCAACAGTCTTTGAGTTAAGCCGCGGACAGACGGACGGACAGACTGACAGATGGACATAGCTTTGGTAATAGGGTCCCGCTTTACGTTTTGGATATGGAATTCTAAAAACGGCAAAAAAATCACGTTTATTGTATGGGAGCTCCCTTAAATATTTATTTTATTCTGTTTTTTTTAGTATTTGTTGTCATAGCGGTAACAGAAATACATCATGTGTGAAAATATCAACTGTCTAACTATCACGGTTCATGAGATACAGCCTGGTGACAGACGGACGGACAGCGGAGTCTTAGTAATAGGGTCCCGTTTTACCCTTTGGACACGGAACCCTAAAAAATGGGTCTACAATGTCTATAAGGATATTGAGAATGGCATCGCTGACAGCTTTGCCAGTATGGGAAGTTTTAATTAGGAATGAACTTTTAACTTATGGACGTAAATTTCAAGAGATATTTGCAATAAATTGATCTCCAGAAGGTTAATCCGCGCGCATTCTCGCTCAATACTTTACAGGAACAATAATATATTTTCCGCAATTGACTATTCACACACTTTCTAATGCCTTTATCGTTGTACATACCATATCCTACAAATAATAAATTAAACTTCACTAAGGTTTTTTTTCACAGAAAATATTTTATTTTCCTGAGCAACCTATTATTTCTGAATCAGCGAATCGTAACGCAACCCGTGTAACGGACGAGTACGAGCGCTGCCATCGTGCTCTGGTTATGATGATGGTTGCATTTCTTACGCGCGGCGCGTACGCAATTACCATCATATTAATAGCTTTATGATATCATTAATTAATTATATTTTAGATTTTATCAAAACAATGCATTTTAACGAAATTGTGAAAAAGAGAATGTGATGTTTTAATCAAATGAAATAAATTATTAAACATTTACTATGTCGACGCAATATTTTATAATAAGAAAGACAGTAGGTACGGATGTTGGAGATGAAGTAATTCTATTGAAAAGGAGTACAGGAGAATAGATAATAGGCAGTGAATAGAGTGCCGCTACCGGCATTCTACCACTATCGAATAAGGTGCCGCAAGTGCAAAAATCGCCACTTACTTTCGGGATTTGTGGGATAGTGGGAGTATTAAGGTTGGGGAAGATCATGCAGTGGGTCTAAATTTGTTTCCAAGCCATAATACGGCGTGATCGATTTCTGAATAGTTAAATAAAAGTTACCACGATGGGGATGGCGGGGTTTTTAACCGACTTCTTCAAAAAGCAGGAGGTTCTTAATTCGTCTGCAGGTTTTTTTTAAATGTTTGTTACGCCTTGGTACTCCGCCGATTATGAATCGATTGATGATTTTCATAACGATTCCATCGACATACGTTTTATATTCAGCTCCCATACAAAACTTTAAGAGTTATAGCCATTTTAATCACATCCCTAAGGAACACGGAAGTACTCGCGACATACTGCGGGTAGTCGCGAAAAGTCGCGGCGACAGAGCACGGGTTATGAATCGATTTTGATGATTCTTTTTTTTGTTTGGTAGGTCATGCTTCAGACGTGGCGCCATATAAATTTTATTAACATAGCTTGCGTATTTTTAGAGTTAGTATAATATATAGTTGGTACAATATTACGTATTTTTTCCACTTAATATTTATGTAGACGATTTTTTAAGTAACTCCGTCACTGTTATTTACATAGCAGGTATTCGAATTTGTGTGGGGTAGTACCATAACTAAAAAGTGAAAAACAAAACAACGGACTTCCAAAAAAAAAACACAAAAAAAGTGAAATATAAATTTTTCTCCTCAGCACCTTAAACTATCACGTTTGGTTTTGCTGTCTACAGACAGTGAGCAAAATTCTATTTTGCTGCGAGCGTGAGACAAAGTAACTTTTTTTTTTTTTTGCATGCCAAGAACACAACATCATCACAAAATTCGAAAGATTTGAATTTCTCTTTGTTCTGTCACTTTTACTTCGATGCGAAAAAAGCGAGAGATAGAAACAAGTCGATTCGAAGTTCCATTTTAATTTCGATATCTAGTAGGCCCAAAAAATGAATAAACAATAAAACGTTCGGATACACACAGCTTTTAAAAGTAATAAATTAACTTTTTTTTTTGTTCATTTTACAAATATACATGTGGTTAAATGTTTACACGTTTACAAATGTTAACACATGTTTTGTGTAAACATGGTTGGGTTAAAATATGAAATTGCAGTTTTAATGTACTGGCCACTTTTAATTAAAATTAAACTTGCATCATGGTGTGAGATTCCAAGGTGAAACTTTTTTCACAAGATTCGATTTTTTACTTTCAATTGTTTTTGCATTCAGCTTTGAAGATAATTATGATTTGATGTACTTAGAATTACTATAATGAAAATTAGAGTAATTTTTGAATACGAGTTCCGACGTGGAACTAACGCAGCGGAAACAGCTCGCAATATCAATGTTGTGTTTGGAGAGGATACGGCTAATGAACGCTCCATTTTTGGTTTAATCGCTTTTGTAGTGGAAACTTCGATTTAAAGAATGAACCCCGAGAAAGACTAGCTTCTAAAGTAAATAACGATGAATTTGATGCGATGGTAGAAGCCGTTCCATATAAAACTACCAAGGAACTAGCGGCATGGTTTGATGTTAGCATAAGCATACCCAAAATAATGACCAAATTGCATCAATCGGTGAGACAAGTTTCCTTGTTGAACCTGTACAGAAATGAAGGGGTTCAATACAAAATGCCTTCACTCAGTTTGTTGAGTCCAGGTCCCCAGAGTTCTACCGCAAAGGCATAAATGACCTTTCCATGAGATGGCAGAAATGTATAGACAATGGGGAAAATACTTTGATTAAATAAATATATTTTACCTCAGAAATGGTTTCAGTTTATCAGTACCTACAAAACGGCAATTTCATATTTAAACCCCTCATATATGTTTGTTCCCCTAATGTGTTCTAATATCTAATAAGTTCTCGCTGCTGAGTTGAAAAGTTGTATGTGTTACACAAGACCAAAGTTATTTGCATCTCATGTCTTTGAATCCCTCGCTGTGCTAGGATTCTAACCTAGAATCACTCGCTATGCTCTTGATTCAATTATATAATCCTTTGCTTGCTCGGGATTAAAAATCAACACTCGCAGCAAAAAACAACTTTGCTCTCTTGTACACACAAATAACTATAATTACGGAAGTCGGTGTGGAAGTTTTTTTTTTCACTCGCTTCGCTCTCTTACTCACTAGTCCCCGCCATCCCCTTCGAACCTAACCTAACCTATCCGAATCGGCGTGCCACAAGTCCCGAGCTCGCTTCGTTCGCTCTTGCATCCTAAGTTGTCCTAGTAACAGTAGTAGTAACATTGCCTTTTGTACACACGGCTACACATCAAGCTATACATTTCCAGCATTGTACGGAAATCCTCTACAATGCGAGATCAGCATAAACTGGAATGTATAGCTTGAAGTGTAGCCGTGTGTAACAAAATGTTAATTTTATTGCGCAAATAAGTAGAATTTTTTGAAAATCAAAAGGCAGCGAACTTACCTCAACACTCAACCAAAATAACAAGTGACATGTACTCTGTGTCAGTGACAATCCAATGCTTACGGCACTTTGACTGGGTCTAGGTGGCGCCACTAAAAAGGCGCAAATTGCGGCACTTTAGCCGATAGTGATAGAATGCCAGTAGCGGCACTCTATACACTTCCTAGATTATATTTTATAAGATGCATATGCTGAGCCATTGCAAAGGAGTTATTATTTTGTTGATATTTAGTAGGATTGAAGGTGAAGTGGATACAGCTCAGTGTACCCTTGTGTCGTCACGCCAGCGGTTCAGGCGGGCGGGCGCACAAATTTTAACACTGGTGCTTATTAGGTATAAATCTCGCTGCAAACATTACAGCCACCTCATTTGTAACTATGTAAAAAAGTATATTTGTTATTATTTTCATGAAATAAAAAGTAGAAATAATTTTCTAAAGAAAGGTATCGGTTCTTGTTTTATTTTGCACACACGCTCACACCGTATCCAATACGAGCCCATGACCCAAGGCCCATCATCATTATAGTGTACACAATTGAATTTTTGCAAAGGATTTTGTATGGACCCCGTCCCGACCCTCCAACAGTCATTGGATACATGCAGGGCCGTAGGCAGGGGGGGGGGGGGGTTTGGGGGTTCAAACCCCCCCCGAAATGTGAGAAACCAGAATCTCAATCCAGAGATCGACCCCTAGGGTACCTCCTTATACAGATAATTGTAATCTATTTCGCATAGGCGTACTTTATAATCTACAATACCAGTAAAAGTATGCTTAAATACTGTATTTTTATCGACTCTGCATCTTTTTTGCATCATCCTTCTCAAACTTTTCTGCATATTAAGTCGATAAAGTTACTTCTATTTCTGTATAATCGGTCAAAGAGAAAGAAAACCTAACTTATTCGAAGCTGGATGCTAAAAATTTCGAGCTCGCTTCGCTCGCAATCATTGTTTTTGAGATTTCCGAAAAAGAGGAAAATACTCTTTTTTTTTTAAATCTGTATTTACAATTTTTCTTCCCTCTCTGAAACCAGAAATAGGTACTTAATTTCTTTAAAAAAAGTTTGCCATAACCCCCCCCCCGAAATGAATTCCTGGCTACGGCCCTGGATATATGTCAATATTTTTATAAGGATCCAGAAAAAGTCTTCTGTCTGAATGAATTGGGCGGATTTCAAAAAAAGTGTTGGTACCTAGTTTAAAATGAAGGTCCTCATTATTTTTGTTTTGTTTTCAATATGTGTAGTTGAATTCTTATTTTCTACTAATTGAACTTTAAGAAAATGTATAGGATATTTGAATAGCTGCTACAAATTAATCATTATGTTATTGAAATTCAGTTAAAGGATTTTGATTTTGTTCCACTGATTAACGATTTATTATCTTACTCAGTAATTTAAATAAAACAGGTATAATGAAAATTATACTTTTATTAATATCAGGTAGGTATTATTAATGAAAATAATAAATATTTAGTTCGGACAGATGAATATTAAAATAAAATAATTGTATGTTTCTATCATCTGACTAACTTGTTGATCAATCAGTAGCATGTTTTTCTATATAACTATTCAAATTGTCATTGATTACCATTTTGTTAAATAATTTTTAAGTAAAACAAATATGTTGCCTTCATTACAATACTAAAATTTCAAAAACTGAACACAAAAAATTATAATAATCCCTAAATTATGAATTATTCTAAGAGGGACAGTTACTCATTGGAACGTTGAAATTAGTCAGTGAAAAACTCAGTGGAGAAAATTGTTACACAACGGAACGCTAATCATACAACTTTAGCATTCCACTGTGTAATAATTTTCTCAACTGAGTAACATTTTTGACAGAATTAGTCAGAGGAATGTAAGGAAACTCCGACAAAAGATATGTTTGAATTTTTATTTCCATGATTTGCCGTTATATCAACGAAATAGTGCAACAATTTATAAAACTAATAGCTAACAGTTCGTAAACTAAGTAGGAAACATGTAAAAAATTGTTCAATTATCTTAAAAGTGCTGCTAGTCACTCGATATATTTTGTGCACACACTGTACGCGTCCTCAATTTATCGGTTGTGGGTAGGAGTGAGGCATATTTATCGTTACAGATATTAAAAAATAGCAGATAACAGTAGTTGCAGTAGATAACATTAATAATTTTTTAATAGTTTTTGGCAATGGTTGTTTTGTCTTTTTTTGATATTTTCTTACTATATTTTTTTCCAGCACGGCCCCCTATCCACGTCTATATATTATTTGTTATTACGAATTCACAACATCTCTTGCGGTACATATAACGTTTTAATAGAGTACATTCCTTGAGTTTAAGAAACTTTTTAATACGTTATATATTTTCAAGTTACAAGGGGGCCGTGTTGAAATCGTTTGGCTGGCACGGCCCCCTTTTTATGCATATTTCTTCAAAAGTAAAGAGGTACATTGAAAAAGAAACCGGTACATATACTCCTAGGGACGAGTACATTCCATTGGCGCACACCTAAAACGCAAATTTTGGGGGGCCGTTCTGGGCAAACGTACATCTGTAAAGGGCCATCGACCGCACGATCCCCACGTAGAGCCGCCTACAAGCGTCGCGCCGCTTGCTATTGTTATTCTATTAGAGGATTCGGATGAAACTTAAAAGTTGAAATTGACTACTATTAATTTTTTTATCCAGTTTAACGCGAGTAAAGCCGTGGGACACAACTAGTGGATAGTAAATTATGGTTATTCTATTAATTTAAATACATATATTTCCTATACAATACTGATGATACGTAGTAAATTCACATCTTAAATAAATTTGTCCGTGTCTTACTATCCCAAGTAGCATTGCAAGCTGTATAGAAGTTGGTTTTTATACTAGAAGCTATATATAGGCTGTATAAGCGCTTATACAAGCCTTGTAAGTAAAAAAGGGGCCATATTATACATCTTTTTGCGTTAGTAGAGCTGTTTAGTAGCTATAGAAGCAATAGAGAAGCTGTATTAAAGCTGTTATTTGGTATACAAATAAACCATTATACTACAGATATTATCTTATAATTATTTCGTAAAGAAAAGTGTTCTAAATAGGTTTTTGAAGAGAATTACAAAAGAATAAAAATAAAACAAAACTATTTTCGATGACATATGCGTGTAATAGAAACGTTCTAATAATGGCGACACTATTATTTAATATTTATTACTAGAAGTAAAAGATAACCGTAGACTGGTATATCTGTTGGTGTTATTTGGTGAATTGAAAGTGCAAATTAAAATTGTGAACCTGTGTATGTTTTCCTTCAAAATATTCACGCGCCAGCAAAATAATCGACATGAGCTGACATAAAGTAAAATACTAAATACAATAAGTAAATGTTTGTTTTTAAGGTTAGAATAAAAAAATAATTTTAGATATGAGGGCACAGTGATAATTATTCAAGCTGATTATCATGATGGTTTTAGGTGTTGTAAAAAAATCCTTTAATTATACTTTAAATTTTGTTTTTAAACATTCGAAAATGGCGACAATTAGGTAAGCAGCCTAAACGGTATTTGGAGAGTATTATAGACTGAATAGCTGTACTAAGTAAGTTATGGATTACATTGTACAGCTATTGGCTTTTAATCAGCTTTATAATAGAATATTTTTATTACTTAGGCTGTATATCAGTTCTCTATGCATCCTAACTAATATTATAAATGCGAAAGTGAGTTTGTTTGTTACGCTTTCATGCTGAAACGGCTCAACGGATATGGATGAAATTTGGCGCATGGGTAGACTATGACCTGGAATAGCACATAGGCGCACTTTTTAGCGACATACCACGCGGGCGAAGCCGCGGTCGGAAGCTAGTTAGCTAGCTAGCTAGTTATAATGCTCTTTAAGTAACTCTTACTCTTTAAGAACCGGCAACACTATGCGGCGCTCGGGCTCCCAGATTGGGAAGCAGCGTTGACCGCGCCCAGCAACTTGAGCGACAACCGTCGAAAGTGGGGCCCGAAGTCGCCAAGCCCGCCGAGGGCCATGAAACACCACCCAAGTAGCACACAAGCTCAATAACAAACCGTACACCGACCGGTTAGAGGTTCTTAATAACGGCATAGCTAAACTGACCATTTTTTTTAAAACTCAAAACGGGATGTCTATACATTATCTGTATGCACTATGCACCATACATACTACTAATATGATACACGCCACTGGGCAGGTTAACAATGAAAATAAATACAACTTTTTAATGTTCTTTATTATATTAATTAAATTTATTTTAGTTTATTATTATATTCATATTTATTTTATAAATAAAATTATTTTTTATTATATGAAATTATGAAAAATAAGAATTAATCACCAGTTTTATTAAAAACAACATTTCTATAACAGTGTTTATTAAATAATATGCACCATGTTTTTTTTTAGATATATTTATGGAAGAACAAATTAACGGGAACGGCCTTTGTAAGTTCTGTATTACATTCGTGTAGTCGAGACGTCCCCGCTAGGGGGCGTGGCGAGCGGGGTCGGGGCATTGCCCCTTGCCCGCGGAGGCTATACTGTGGCCCGTCAATACGGGCCCCTTCTTATTGGTGCCTATGCGGCGATGGTACTGAGCGCAGTTTAACGCGTGTGACTAAACGAAAAATACACATAACAATAAATGTGTATTTTGGTAGGTGCGCCGCGACGATTATAGTAGCGTCGCTATCTTCACGACATCTCGGCAGTCTGTCCCTACCAGGTGAGACCCCCAGTTACCTGGGGAAGGCCCAGAGAGGACGACCAGCGTCGGAGATGTCGACTCGACGCACCCACCGGAATGTAGTCCACACGCGCCGCGTTGTTGCACTCGTTTTTGTTTCGTGTGTGGAGTTAAGGTTGTCTGTTTTAGTTGCGTGACGTACCTATATTAACATAGCGCCTAGCGCACGCCACGCAACAATGTATGTGTAGTTGTGTACATTGTGGAGTCACTTTAGTCGAGTAAGCCGCGTCAAACCGCAGCTTACTTGTGGAGTCATGTTTTTGCTTGGCGTCTTCGACCGCTATCAGGTCGCGGGGCAGGAGTTGTCTCGCGTCGGGGGGGCGTGTATGACATGGCGCTATCTGTTTGACATGGGGCCAATCAGATGCGTCGGCACGAATATGCCCTTTGCGAGACGCCGCACGAACTCTTCCAGGCTCTCGATCTGGAGACTCCTGGATGACATCGTTCCTCACACAGCGAGGGGCGTCTTATTGTCCGCAGCGCAAGACTCTGTTGCGCGCGGTGGAGGTTTCGGTTCGTCTCGCTAGTGAGGGCAAACCAAACGGGGGCGGCGCACGTCAGTATGGGGCGTGCGTACGTTTTGTACACGCCCAGCTTGACATGCGTCGGGATTCGGGACCAGAGCACCAGTCGGAGTAGGTTGTGGGCGACCCTACCTTTTGCGGCGCCCTCGCGGACGTGTCCTCATGGAGAGCCGACGGTCTATCGTGACACCCAGGTATTTGACCCGGGGCGACCTACCAAACGTCGGCTCCCTGGAGGGAGAGGCGCGAATCAGACGACTATCGCCTGCGTCTTACCAACATTCACCCATAGCCGCCACTTAAACAGCCACTCGGGAAGCAAGTCGAGTGCGCGCTGCATTTTGACCGCCGCGTGCTTCGCATTGTGCGAGATGGTATGTACGCGGTGCCGTCTATGGACGTGAGCGCTTTATGCGACACTAGCGCTACTCGTTCGTTTGTGCGTGCGGCTCTCTGAAGTACAGAATATGGAGCAGTGGACTGGACTCGAAGAAGCTGATTAGATACGGATATTAGGATAGTTAACAATACATATATGAATTCTCAAGGTAGTTCAGGCACTCAGGTTAAGCTAAATAACACGATTGCTTTTATGTTACAATTAGTTTATTCTAATTAACAGGACCTTGATGAATGAATATATACATAATGTATCAGCGCTAAATCTGTAATGTGTACCATACAGATCTTATATTTATGGTACAGATAAACTAAAAGTAATAAATTAAACAAATATTATTACCACATAATTGTTGCTATTTATTAAATTATACAATCTATAGTTCGCGATTACACTTGATTACGTTACCAATAGTCTAGTACTTGGGCGCGGGGGACTCCTCCTTCGAGTAGTCTCTGATGGGCGAGTAGAACTGAAACAACACAAACACCACTACATGTTATCTCACAACAGTGCAACGTACATAATTACTGTTAATATTTTTGTGATAGGTATTCATATTTATGCGATGTGTCTAATCTGTCTAATTGGCTTTATGAAGTTAAAAAAGAACTAATTCTAAGTGTCATCAGGGATCTCTCAGTAGCAGGTCAGCCTGGATTTGTGCCTTGTTGATGGCAATAGGCTCGCCCACTCTTAAATGGGACTTAAACATAACTGGCAAAATGTGGTTGTTCTATAGGTATACCTCTTTTTTTGGGGTGGGAAGTCATCAAATGACTTCTCCCTCTCTGGGTGGAGCGGAAGGGCATGTCAGACTTTTACTGAATAAAACCCACCCGTGTTCCTTCAGTTACAGGCAACTGAGCCAAGGTCCCGGTATTCCTTTCGGACATCCCCGCAACCCTGGCAGGCATCGGTCCTAGCGGACCCTGCCAATTGTTCTGACATATCTTTGAGCCGCGCGTGGAACATGACGCGCCATCGACCCGGGCCTGGTCCTTCTCGGACGGCGAGCTACCCATTGCTCGCCGTCCGCAAGTCCGCGCCTATGGTGGCCGGCAATCCGCCTGGGATTCGCGACGCCCAGGGCGTCTCCAGCGGCGGCGGTTAGAGGCGTGAGGGCGCTTTGCCTCTCCCTCACGCGTTCCGCCTCCTCCTTCGCGAGCATCCCATGCCCTCAGCCGGCCGGCTTCCCATCTCGCTCCGTACCATGGCCTGGACCAGGGCCGGACGCAAGAGGTCATTGCCGTCAATCGCTTCCACGACACGGCGGTGCTCCGACCAAGCATACCTGCACCGTATGCTCCACCGTGTCCTCTGGGCGACCCACACAGTGGTGACACCCGGGCGTTTCCTCCCGCCTAATTCTACACAGGAACCTCCCGAAGCTACCATGTCCGGTGAGGACCTGGGTCAGGCGGAAGGTGGCGCCAAGAAGGCCGTGGCGCCTCTTTCAAAGCCACTCCTCAAAGAGGGGACTTATCGCCGCAATTGTGGCGTGCCCAGCACTAGGTTGCGACAATCGCACTCTCTATGCCGCCATAAGATCCCGCCGGAGCTCTGTCCGCTGTACCGCGATTTCTCGCGGCAGCGGAGTTACGCCCCGGCGTTTCACCTAGATGCCATGGCGGTAATCTGGCATATAGGTATACCTCTGCCTAACCCTTCAGAGATGTTGGCATAATAAATTGTAATTCAAAGAATTATATGGATGTCAACACACAGAAAGCGGGCGCGGGTCGTGCCTGGAGCGTTTCGTATTTGGTTTGTGAATATTTACAAAAAAATGTTCTGTTTGGCGATGGATCTCTGGATTATGAAGATTTTAAAAATGTCCGCGCTCGAACCGCTGCCGTCCCGAGCTCGACCCGCTGCTGTCCCGCGCCCGCGCTGTGTGTGAACACGATGACAGCGCAGCTCCCTCGAAGAAAACGACCCGACCCGCTCCCGCCTTGTGTGTGTTTTGAGCTTTATCCTTTTTGTGTGACACAGCAGTGACAGTTTATATTGCAATACATAGATTTTTAAGTAAGCAAATAAACATTATACTTAAGGTTGATGCGCTAGGGTGGCCCGCGATATTCAAACTTACGTTTTTTGCAATTTGCAGGTCAGTATCAGGTTGTATGTTGATCTAAATATTATTAGCGGCCGTAAAAAATATGGATTTACAGAATTATAAACATAAGAATCAGTAATACAACTCTCTAAGTTCATGTAAGTGTATTGACTGACGATTTCATGAAATTTTCACTACGGGGTACCCTAGCGCATCCACCTTAATTATATGAATCTTTTTTTTTTTTTGGCTCAGACGTCATCAAATGACTTATTCCGCTCTGGGCGGAGCGGAAGGGCATGTCAGACTTTTACTGACTAAAACCCACCCGTGTTCCTTCAGTTGCCTGTTGCCAAGGTCCCGGTATCCCTTCAGTGCCACCATACTTTATTAGGAAATCTCCACTAATTGAGCTTATTTGAACTAGGTACTTATGCTCATGACTGCAGTAATAGAAACAATCTTACACACCAAAGTTTCTAAGGTAATTGGTGTTGAACCAGCGTTACATACCTTGTACTGCTTGGCCCTGTACTCCTCCCAGGGCTCAGGGTTGGACTTCTTGTTCCAGGAGACATCGGGGTTGCGGGTGGCCAGCCTGCCCAGGTAGAACACAGCTCCCGCGCAGCCGATACCCACGCACACATACAGCGGAATCAACTGCACATGTACATTACAATGTTCATTTCAACATACAGTGTTGTGGTCACATGTTCTAGTTATTAGTGTGTGTAACATTATAGAGAAAGCAACACTTTGGTACCATACCAGGACTAAAACAATGGTAATGTTTAGAAAACTTTCCACGTTACACCAGCTGCGTTATTTTGAGTTTACTTTAGCACTTTTTGAAATATATGAATGAATAATAATAAACGAGGATAAAGTAGGTAATTATTCTGATTGCTTTTCAGTTCTGTAACTTAGAATAGATTTTATGAAATGGCAGCCCTATAACGAGCCGATAAACGTACTTTTCCCTATTAATTAATTTATACATATAATCAAAAAGTAGAATCTGGTGTCTGTCTGTTTGTTTGCGCACATCTCCGGAACCACTGACCAAATTTTCATTTAGTTTTCACAGGAAGATAGAGATTAATTTGGAGTAGAACATAGGCTTTATTTGATTAACCTGTCAGCGTCCAAGTGTCCAATCGAATATTTCAAAAAAAGTTAAAGACAGTACTGCACGACATGTTGTGCACAATTTCTTAGCAGTAACCTAACAAAGAGGCTTGCATGAATTCACGATAGTATTCACTAATAGGATTTGGATGAAAGGACCACAAACGCATGTATGAAAGTTTATCACTAGAGAATGGCTCGACCGATTTTGAAGACTTTTTTTTGTTGTATTCTTATCTCTCTGGACAAGGTTTTTAGGAATGAAAATTTTGGAAAATCCACCGGAAAAGTCGGAATTACACCAGGGCGACGCCGGGCAGGAACAGCTAGTTTACAAATAAATCGAAGCCATAGCAATTAAACATTTGGAACAGAGATAGATAATAATAGAGGTTAATTATGTAAGAAGTTTACACCTGAGACGTAGTGAGCGTTGATCAACAAATATGAAGTGCTACTTACAGCTTTGTGCTTTTTCAAGCTTTCTAGTGATAAACCTTGCATTTTGATGGCTTCTGAAATATTCAAAAACTATTTGAAAGGCAGAAACAAGCAATCAATAAGGTGTAGTCTTCGTCTGAAAAAATCTGACAGATTAGCAGGGTTGCCAATGCCTATTTTCCAGACTCCCCAAAATTATTGGTAAAAATCCCCGAATTTGGGGAGAGCAAAATCCTGATTCCCCACAAAATTATTTCATAAAATAAACTCATTTCTGTACAAATAATCATCAATATTTGTTAATTGTAAAGATTTTTTACCTTATTATTAGGATAAAAAAAATATTCTTTGTTCTTACGCCACATTATAGCAAGGGTTTCCGGGTTTCACCCGAAGATTTATTGAAATTTATGGAATTTTGGGAAATATTTTAGACTGGAATTTACTGGATGACTGATCCAAGTGCATTGAATGACTATTTCATGAAATCATGACATTTGGCACTGCTGCGGGCTTGCGGACGGCGAGCAATGGGTAGCTCGCCGTCTGCTATGGACCAGGGTCCGCTAGGAACGATGCCTGCCAGGGTTGCGGGAAAGTCCGAAAGAGATACCGGGATCCTTGGCTACAGGCAACTGAAGGAACACGGGTGGGTTTTAGTCAGTAAAAGTCTTACACGCCCTCCCGCTCCGCCCAGAGCGGAGAAGTCATTTGATGATTCCCACCATAAAAAAGGTGTTTTATTGCTGATTCTAATACTAATAGTAATAGTCCATTTATTTGTGAGAATATTGTTACATAGAGATGTTATGTACAGTCACGGACTTTAATTGATGAGCCACCTTCAAACTTTTCAATTTTACAGTTTCATACATTCACGAGATTACACGATTAAACACGAAGTCAAACCGCACGCTCGTAAACAAGATGACAAATAAATTACTTATAATCGGAAATAGTTGACTAATAAGTTCTCAATTATAAAAATAAGTAAAATGTTGCATTAAGTTTATCCAATCTATTTGATACTGACCTCCTCTGAATCAGAGCTCATTAACTCGATTATTCTGAAAACTGATCTGAAGACAGTGACAGTTGAAATGTCGATGTCAGAGATGTTAATTTCGAAGTTGTCGAAATGACTAGTATTATTTCTCCGTACGCTAACGTTACTATCGCTACGCTTAAACAATCGTTGCTAGGTTACTGTTGCTAGAGCTGCAATTGGTTGACTTTGGGTAGTAATTTCTAATAATTAATTTCTGCTGTCAAGTTTGTAGTTCTGGCTCTCAGGTTAGCCAACCGGTAAAGTTATTAAATATAATTTTCTTCTACTAATACGAAGACATTATGACTTTCTGTGTCGGGAACCGAATAAACCCGATTTGCATTACTCGGCTAAAATACGAACAGTGCCAGGTAGCTGATCAATTAAAGTCCGTGACTGTACATAGTTTTTGAAGTACATAATATTCTGCCGTTTCCGGCGTACAAATACATTTACAGGGTTTTGGTTAGTTTTGTTGGTCACACATTGAATTGGCATTTATTAAATAGAATCATCATTCATAGATATCATTCAAATTGAAAATTAGTCAAGTATTTAGTTATGGAAATGTCAGAAGGATTAAATTAGGTCAAAGAGATAATAAGAAGAAAACATAATATTATTTCTTAATATTTATGTCAACTTTTCATTCATAAAATCATTCGTCAAGTAGTAGCATTTATTTAGAAGATAATTGTCATAATTATTGTTTTGAATGCAGAGGGTCGTATCGTCAGCATATAATTTATATGTAGTTCTGTAAATCCATATTTGTCATGGTCGCAAATCATATTTAGCTCAACATACAACCTGATACTGACCTGCAAATTGCAAAAAAACGTAAGAAAATTTGAATTTTGCGGGCTACCTTAGCGCATCCCCCATATAAAGGACATTACGCAGATATGGCAAAGGGCCAATAGGTTCTTTGAGATGTGGCTGTGATTGTGACATTACTGTGCGTTTGCACTAGTACCACAAAACATTTTGAATTGTCTAATAAACAGTATGTAAGGGTAAACACCGTTGTCACTCAAACCATGGGTAGTTGACTTAAATATAAAATTAAATGACCCAGTAACAACAAAAAAAACCTTATTTTCATTAAAAGATTTTTAAAAGTTAATATCCGACCCCGTCCACGAACTCGTGCATCACGCGCACCCGAGAGACCTCGGTCGCCGCCCGTCTTCTACCTACACAACACATGAATAAATACACAATTACACATAACCTGACCCTGTGATGCAACATACCCTTCTTTTCCTGGCTTAGGACAGACAAAAATACCTAAGTAGGTACCTTAGGTGTTGTGACGAGTCTACATGTAAAGAATGATGCCACGAAATGTATGGAAGCTGGTACCCGCTCCAATAGGAATAAATGATATATCACTAGAAAGGTATTTATTTTTAGATATAGTACAAGAATTCCGAAGGCCCTTGTATCGATTCCTTGTCCGATCGGGTAATACAGGGTGGAAGTTGAGACGAAGCAGCAAGGGAAGCTACCTTAACCGTTGTAACTACAGAAAAATGTTCTTAAGAGACTGTCCTTAACTTCTTGAGTAATTGCTAACTGCATTCACAGATTTTGTAGTGTTTGTTATTGTTTTTTTGTTATATATTTATGTGGTGTACAATAAAGAATATATAAATAAACAAATTTTGGAAATATGGTACAGTCGGCTAGAAAAACGTAAATTATAACATTTTATTTTTATGATGGCAATCAATGCAGTTTTGTATATGGATTCAAACACACATTTGGACCAACTGAGGTTAGAGTACCTACCTACTAGAAAAGTCAGAAATCGCAAAAAACTTTTCGCATAAGTACCTACCTACCAGTGGCGAAGGCTGATTTTTTTGGGAGAGGTAACCCGGAGCAAAAAATGCTTAGCTAGGACAGCCGTGGCGAAAAGCTACTTCTTGTTTCCCTAACAGAATAACGGTGTCAATAAACCGTTTCATTAAATTCCTATTTCAATCTACTTTTCTATTATGAGCTTCATGCGAATTAGCGAAAAATGATTCTATCCTACTAGTCCCGAACTCATGTAACTCCAAACAGCTACGAATATGTTTTTCATTCTGAACATGCTTTTTAGATGAATTCGTCAGATTATTAATATCTGTAAAACCCCCTTTATTCCATAAACTACTAGAATCGGAGAAAATTAAACACGGGAATCAATACATTTTATTTAATTTACAACTGCCAGTCATCCATGGATATTTATCGTAAAGGGAAACATTAAAATGTTTGAAAAAGCCATCACGTCGTTTGTAATAAATTTATAGTCATAACTGGGCGAGCACGGCCTAACGTAATTATGTGTTTCTTATTTTCGAAACTTTACCTTGAAAAGCATGTTTGCTCACAAAACAAATAATCTGTTAAACAACAATCTAAAGCTATCAATGCCGCCATCCTAATCCTACTGATCGTATTAATTACTTCTACTTACCCCAAATACTTAATTACAACGTACACTTTCACTAAACTCAAAACACTGTATTCACTGTTTTATACCAACAAACAAATACTAATACTACGATACTCGTACTGATAAACTAATGATTTCAATGAATAATACGAACAAAACGCAAATTAACTGCTAGTGTAAAAAAAAAAAAAAAAAAAAATGTAATAATGCGATTACGTCAAACATCAACCACACAATGTCTAGCGTAGTGTCCTGTCCGAACTCAGAGCCGAACGCATTACGAAATTCAACGAACCGATATCGCCCCATCTTGTTCACGCGCACGCAATTTTCGATCGCTGTATGTACGCCGGCTTGCTAAGGCCCATACAAAACCGGGGTGTCACGTGACCAAAGTGACGTTATGACGCCTTGATTTATGAATGATCGTAAAGCCGATCGAGGCGCCGAGTTATATAAGAGAATTTTTTTTTGCTGTTGGGAGACAACTACGTCAAAACATTGAAAGAAAGAAAGAAAGAAAAATAGGTTTATTTGTCACAGAAATAATGAAATGAATTTTTGAATGTAGGCGTTTTGTATAGTTTTAATTTGATGGTGTATAGTGTGATTATTGAACAGGCATTTTAACACTACAGACTGTGTCATTTTTCAATGACGATAGAGTGGTTTTGTTCCAAATTTCAGAAGGGAAGCCGATAGGAATGGGCTTATATGGAGCCTTCGCCCCTGCTACCTACATTTCGTACGTTTTCGTAGTGATCGATCATCTAATCACGATCTTAGATTATGACGTTTGCTATTAATTATTAAAATAAAGGAGTAATACATAACTGGCGAAATGTGGGTTTACTATAGGTACACCTCTGCTTAACCCTTCGGAGATTACAGGCATGATGTTATGTTATGTTGTACATTCGTCATCTGCATAGCCTAGATGCAGTTGAATATCAGTATTTTACATGGAGCGATTGCCTATCTCAACACGATACCCCTTGGTAAGAATGGTTGTCCTACTTTCGGGCTTCTGACCACCCGTAACTACTGTCGAAGATCTAAAAACTAAAACCGGGACAAACGGCTTAGCGTGCTTTTCGAGGCTTGGTAAGTAATGGATGGTCACCAATCCACGGACCGATCTCAGAAAGTGTAACGTACCCTTCGATCGACCCGTGCGTCTATTATTAATTAGCCACGAACCATACATACATCAAATGTATTCATCCATTTAAATAAAACATTTTTCAAACATCGTCTACGATAGAATCTTTAAGAAATAAGACAGAAGGCGGTAAATCCCGCATGCCTGGAGTACCCTTAGTGCCAAACAATTGATATTGGTGCCGATTCTGTTGTTCACAAACTAAACTAAATTTAAGGTCAGTGCATCTTTTTCTTTCTATTTCATTAAGAAAAGGACAGACAATAAATTTTAGTTTAGTTCTGTCAAACTATCACTATTCCATAGAAGTTTAGACGCGATTAAAAATTTGCCTACTAAAATTACGTCAATTTACGTCAGGCGCTTATTAATTTGACAGGACTTAACAAAAATTTATCTTCTGTCCTTTTCTTAATGAAATAGAAAGAAAAAGATGCACTGAACTTAAATTTAGTTTAGTTTGTGAACAACAGAATCGGCACCATTGTATGACTACCAGTACCTGTGTTTTGTTATCGTTATCTTCTATACTATCTATACTAATATTATAAAGCTGAAGAGTTTGTTTGTTTGTTTGAACGCGCTAATCTCAGGAACTACTGGTTGGAATTGAAAAATTATTTTTGTGATGGATAGCCCATTTATCGAGGAAGGCTATATAACATCACGCTACGACCAATATGAGCGGAGCATAAATGAAAAATCTTGCAAAAACGGGAAAAATTATTCCTGTTTGAGAGCTTCCTTTGCGAGCGCTGCGTATACGGTTTAAGTTACGCAAATATCATGTATGTTGAAATTGTTCCTCTTTAAAAGTTCTAAAAAAAAGTCCGCGACAGCATATGTCTATCTTTTAAGATTGACTCACTATAGCCTTTTTTATGGTAATCAAATTTTTTCGAAATTAATGCATTATTTGCGAAGGAGTTTTATCGACATAATATTAATTCTTATTCAAATAAATAGTTTTAACATCAAGGGTATTTATGTAGCAGTAAAATACTTTTTAATTCATTCGAATCGGACATTTAATTTCGAAGATATCACGATATAAAAATGCAATACGCGAACCGTTCGACGCCAGCGCCGCGCCTCCGCGACGTGACGACGACTTTAGAGAGAAGAGGATGAGCACACGGGTAGACATGACCTGGAATAGGACATAGGATACGTTTTATCCCTATACTAGCTGTGCCCCACGGTTTCACCCGCCTAGATGTCGATCCCTATGGAAATATAGGGATGATATAGAGTGGGAATATACTGCAGCTGACTAACGAGGGTCGCGCGCGGTTCGCTGCCGGTCAGGTAATGTCCCGCGCACCCCGCCCGCCCCCGCCAACCTTCGCCTGCCATGTTGAGACGCAAGTTCGTTGCCCTTGCGTATAGGGTGAAATATTCCTGTGGAAAAATGTAGATATACCTTAAAAAAAGAACGTCGTTTTTTTTCCCTTGATTTTACGTTCTATAAATGAAACTAAACCACTGGTTTCAAGGATAACGGTGTTTACCCTAACACCCTATATAGTTCCTAATTTCCTATATTTATAGGTCCTGTCAAAAATTATAGGGTACATTGACAGCAACTAGAGATTACAACATGTTTTGTCCAACATGACTACACATGCTAAAATCTCTCTGTTAAAAAACACGGTTAGAAGCGATTGAAAACATTTTCATTCTGAAATTGGTTGATAAAGAGGAACTCAATGGAACGCTATTTGAAAGATAACGCTATTATCTTTCAAATAGCGTTCCATTGATTTTTAACCGACTTCTTCAAAAAGGAGGAGGGTCTGTATGTATTTTTTTGTGTGTGTGTTACTCGATTATTCTTCTTTTTTGTTTGGTAGGTCATGCTTCAGAGGTGGTCCCATATAATTTGCTTGCGTAGTTTTTGAGTTAGCTTCAATTTTACGTATTTTTTACACTGAGTCTATGTATACGATATATTATTTGACTCCGTCACTGTTATTTACATAGCAGGTAGTGGTATTCGAATTTGTGTGGGGTAGGTACCAGAACTTAAAAGTGAAAAATAAAAACATTTTACCAAAAAAAACCCACCGACTTAAAAATAATTTTAATTTCGGAAATTAAAGTTATTTTCCACATTTCTAGTTTTTTTTTTTCTATGTCGGTTGTGTTTTTTTGTAATTGATTGATTATTCTAAAGCAGTTGATTTCCACAGAGCACTGTTTTATTTATTTAGTGGCAATACAATCAGCAGCTGTCAAAAAAAAAAATGCAATAGACTTTTGACAACTGCATCAAAAGATATACCTATTGTACAATATTGATAGGTATAACCTAATTTTAATGACTCGGTGCTATTCTATTGGAAACAATACTTCATCTAATCGAAAGGGAAAAGAACACTTTCAAAATGAGCTTTTTATTGTAAGTAACAGTTGGTCCAGCTAAAGGAGTCATGTGTGTCTATTTATAACTAAACGTCTTCCGTTCTATTGCGCTGACGTCTTGTTTACGTCTGTGGTGAAGATTTGTGATTAATAAATGTAAAGAGTTCCGTCCATATGGTTCCGCCGCGTCTCCGAAGAGTCGTAGTTAGCAGTAGCCTATACTATGCTGTATGGTCATTGTGGTCATAGTGAAGTCTAAGTAGTGTGCCGCCAGTACGCGGTGGAGGTGGAGCACCCTCCTGCCTGGACTATATACATCCCTCTGTAGTAGGTCATCTAGAAGTATGTGTAACATATCAACACGTCGTGTTACAGTGGGAGTCGTTCAAACAAGACATTCAAGCCGAAGAAGAACATCCCTGAGGGCACTCATCAGTACGATCTGATGCGGCACGCGGCGGCCACCCTGGGCTCCGGCAACTTGCGCCTCGCCGTCATGCTGCCTGAGGGCGAAGACCTCAATGAGTGGGTCGCCGTCAACAGTGAGCACCAGCTTAGTGTACTAGCTGCTTTAACTTAATACCACCTGCAGTGTGGACTCAAACTACCTTATTTGAACCTATAAGTTCGAACCACCAGGTTCACTGATGATACAGCTGTTATGGTAGGTTATAATCAGTGTATTTGTTGGAGGAATAAGATTCCCATAATCCATAGAAGGCAGTCCAAAATAAATGCAGATTACGCTTCGCCATCTAAAGTACTAGCTGTTATTTAGAAGAGAAAGTGCAGAAGTTGAGTAGTATTAATAGTTTGTGAGAGGCCACACTCCACAACTTTCTAAGTTCTACTACTACTCTAACATCTTGTATGTTTAAAAACTTGAATGAATGAATGAATTCATATCTATACAAATTAGAAATACCTGAGAAATCACATACAGCGTGCCACTTTAATGGTGACATTAATTAACACACATATATGATTTCGCATATTCATTTAATGAAAATATTTGAATTTCATTAAACTTTATTATTTACTGATTTATTTACAATATTCTAAATTACTATCTTGGAGCAACCTGGTGTCACCGATCATATGTAGGGAAATAGAAGGAAAACGCGCAATTTCTTAGATATTATGCCGCCGACAAAGAATCGGCCGATAAAATGTAAGCCAGCTAATAGGTACCTTCATGAATGAATCTTTTACACAGAGTGATCTCAATTTTAGTTATGTTTTTTTTTTATTTAATTTGATTGAAAATTTAAATTTTTCAATTGACCAATTATTTTATTTTATTATAACTTTTATGATTACTGGCCACTACCCGTGTGTCAAACTAATGTCGCCATTGTAGCGGCACGTTGTATAGCAATAGACACTAAAATAAAACCCTGAAGTGGTAACATGGGGTGTTGAAGATTGATCCTAAATATCTTTGACTTGGTTTAACCAATGGCATGGCTTTTAGCCAGGTGACCAGCCGCACGGATGCATTCTCTTTACCACAGGCACCTCTGTGCTATTTGCCCAAAGTAGCTGAAAAGTCGCTGGAGTCCGATAATTTTGTTTGTTAACCAACTTGTTTAGATATGTGTTTAAAATTAAATACTGTTTTTTTAAATCCAAAGTGATACAAGACTGGGTTGAGGTGTGCGGTGCGTCACTATCACTAGTCAGTAACATGCCATTAACAGGAACTTACATTAGAATCACCCCATGTACCTACCCATTGTTTAATTCGGCTCGCGCTCGTATATAGAGCACTGCGCGCGCGGGCGGGCCGGGCGGGCCGGGCGCGGTGACGCATGACTCACTGATAAAAGACTATCGAGCTCACATCATTTTTAATGTTTCCCTTTACAGTAAACCATGAGTTGTACAAGGAAAAATATTTTCATAATTCATATTTCTGATGATTTTTCCTGTTAGGAGTATAATAAATATTTATATGTTTACATATCTCGGTACCATGGGGCCCCGGTCTTTTGGAAGGCTTACGAGGGGCCGAAGCCAACTCGTAGAGGCCCCTTAGACGTTTTGAATGGAATGAGGCACCAACCGACGATTATCCCTGTTCACACTATATAAGTGCAGCCAAGGACAATCCCCGGTTGGAGTAGGACTATTGCAGGATAGAGAAACAAAGATATTGGATTATGGGTTTGAGTGGCTAAGTGGACTGGTAACCCGGAACTATGGAAGGACTATGGCCCCTGTCTGATCAATGTTATATATACAGGGTGTTAGGGTAAACACCGTTATCCTTGCAATCAGTGATTTGGTTTCATTAATAGAACGTAAAATCAATGAAAAAATTACAACATTTTTATTTTTTATTCTGCATTTTATCCCAAGAGTATTTTACCCTTTCACCCTATGCGCTAGGGCAACGAACTTGCGTCTCAACACGGGCAGGGGGTGCGGGACGTGACCTGACCGGCCGCGAGCGCGACCCCTCCCTCAGTCAGTCAGCTGTTTCGCTAGCGAGCACGGTATCGGATAGAAACTTAAAATCTTTTAATGAAAATAACGTTTTTTTTTGTTGTGTTCGGTCTTAATTTATTTATATATTTAAGTCAACTACCCATGGTTGACAACGGTGTTTACCCTTACATGCTGTATACAAGGATAAAATGGCAGGGGGTGACTTGCACACTCAATAATGGGCCCCCGAAAACGGTCGCTAGCACAAAGTGTCGTAACGACAAGGGGGCAACATGTCCTGAGGTGCTTAAGAGGAGAGGTATCCCACGGCTATCAGGACAATCCCGGAATTACGGTCAACATCCCTACCAGCATCCTACTGGAATACTTCTTTCCTCCGAGCACGTTTGCTCTTGTGAATCTCCACTCTAGCCAGCCAATCAAAGCATGAATGAGGTGGGAGCTCTGTTCCTCGTCAGTGTTCACTCCAGCCGGCCAATAAAGGCATGCTAGAGGTGAGGAACAAGATTTCTCCCGGGAGATAGGGCCCGCGGGGTGGCTACTGCCCAACAGCTCGCCACATGCTGCCCTGCGGGTTTTTGTATCTCTCTTGGTCTGGCTCCTCATCCTAGACCTATACCGGGAAAGTAAACTCTAACGGCACAGACCCAGAATTCGGAGCGCGCAAGCCCCACCACGACGTCAACTTAGAGATACGGCGGTGGGGGTATTTATATATTATTATTATAATTTTCCGTGAGAAGTACTATGATTGTATGATAGGTATTATGTGAATGTGTTCGATTTCTACACGAAAATTGTTTATGACGTGCAGCGATTTCGATTTCTTATTTTATTGGAAAAAGGGTACCTGTCTTAGGGGTGGTTCCATATAAATTTGGTACCTATAGTTCTGATGAGTGATTGATAATTATTTGAGTTCGCTTGAATAATACTTAATCTACTTCGTCTACAGGGTGGCTTGTAATTTGACGTATTCCTTCCAGAACGTGATAGTGTGACCCATTTGCAACAATTAAGCACCCTTAACTTAGTAGACTTGGCCCCCTGCTGTAGTGAATCACTAACCTAACCAACACCTGCATGAAGTGATTCATTATCGGTGAGTCAAACTTGCCCACTAACATCTTCAGACTTGACCGCGTTCTTTCTAATAGCGACGCCGTGTTTCTCTCACCATTGCGTGGAAGTCAGGAACATGCGCCTGCGCGAACATGCCAGAGGCACTACAAAAGCGCGGTAGCCCCAACAACATTCTGAAGCTGTTGTTGTATTGGACTCTTACTTAGGGCGTCCATTGATTTCCGCGTGTAGCTGGCCCCCAGGCTGCTTGTGTAGAAGGTCTGGCAGTAAGCCTTAAACAACGAAATTTTAACCTCCTTACTACAACACGCAAACCTGCGAACCAGCATATTGCTTCTCACAGCAAGCGCCCTACGCTCGCGTTCGATATCTTCATGATCTTTAAGGTCCTCCGTTACATAATGCCCTAGGTATTTTACTTGTTTCACCCTTTGCAGGGGTTGGCCATTGAGGTTGATAATTGGCTCGTATGACTGTTTTCTACCGAAAGCTTTGAAGAGAAGATCATGAAAAGGTTCTTTTTACAATAAATTATAAACTAGGCCGTGGCTAGCAGCGTACCGTTCACAATATTCTAAAAGCTCTCTTATGGAGCCGGCTCACGGTGAGGTATTAGGCCCTAAAAGTTGGCCAATAAATGGCCGAAGAACTCCGTGCCAGCTCGCCAACACGTGCCGCGCGCTCACGCGGATGTTGCCATTCGCTTACAGTGTTCGTGTGATTGTTCGATACGCTCAAATAGTACTTGTTTATAAAACGTGATATTTTTTGAACAAACGGTTTTGTGGTGGTTTTTGTGATGAATTCCTCTTCTCTCTCAGCCAGGTATGTAACTATATGGAACATGTTTTTTTTTCTACAAAAGTCTCAATCAATTTTAATCCATAGGGGCAAAAGTAAGTTGTCATAAACTACCTACTACAAAAATTCTTACTTTTCTATGTTTAAGAGACTTTTTTTTACATTATTTAGCATTCTTTAAAAAACACAGCCGCCATACCAGCCCCGTTTTTTTTTTGAGATATTTTTTCTTTAATAGGTTCCTCACAATCTTGTTTAAATATTCGTTCCTAAAATTTCGTCTTATTCTGTTACAGGGACTTCAGGATTGAGGTTTATGACTCGGAATAAGTTGTATGCTATTATGGAAGGTTAAAATGAGTCAACATTTGACGGAAAATTTACGTTTTTTGAAGCAGCAACTGCTAAGTTCCTACTCTGATGATGATAGAAGAATTCATAATATAAAGCAACCGATCGCTAATATACAACACAATTTCAAGCAAAAATAGTTAGCAGCTCGTAGAGAGGAAAATTTAAGATTCGGGCTGTCATTGCTACATGCTCGTATTCGATTTTTAGAACCAATCCTACACATAGCATATAGGCTACCTGTAAAAAAAATGGAATGTACGCCTCTGATTGAGGAAAAACAAGCGGTGGAAGCCAGAAAACAAGAGATCCAAGATCAATTAATCAATCAAGATCAATTTAAGCAAAAACTTGGATTATTGGTGGATATCCCGAAAGCTAATTTTTGCAACACCAATGACGGTAACAGTCGCCAATTTTTCGAAAACTTCGAAATATCAGCAGAAATAACCAAAATTGATAAAGCACTTATCTACCGACTGAAGGTTATATTAGACACAATGTGCTGCGGGAATAAAATTAATGTTGAAGCCTTCCAGAAATACTGCGATGAAACTGCCGAGACGTATGTGACTTTATATGGGTTTTACCCCATGTCTCCGACACTGCATAAGGACTTCTACTTCGTCACGGAGCTGAAGTGATAAAACACGCAATTCTTCCAATAGGACAAGTTTCTGAAGAAGCTGTGGAAGCTCGCAACAAAAACATAAGGCAATATAGACTTAAATATTCCAGAAAGTTTTCGCGCGTAGAGTGCAATATGGAGTGCGTAGATTCTAAATATGCTTTTTTAAACTTCGGACCCCCCTATTAACAAGCATGAGAACAAATCTATATTTTAAGAAAAATATAAAGACATTGTTTGGAGACGTATTAAATTGGCTTAGTGAGAGTGACCTGACCAATGAAAATGTATGTAGTAGTGACGAATAAATGTATTTTTCTAACTAAAATAAGTCTTTTATTACCTATTTTAACATTTAACCACTAATAATCGTCGTTCGAGTCATAAAATATTTTTGACCAAGTTTTAGGGCATAATCCCACACTGTGCGGCCGTTGGACCCAGCAGCACCATATCATCCGCGTAACTGAGGTTATTGACGCAAACGTTGTCCATCCAACATCCGATCCGTTTACTGCCGAGTCCAGCGATCAGCTCGTTGACGTAAAGGTTGAAAAGCTTAGGCGAAGTTAGCCCCCCTGCCTCACCCCACAATCCAACCCATACGCAGCAGAGAGTGAATTCCACTTTACTTTAGATAGTATAATTATCATAATATACATATATACTTATATTTAATTATATATATTTGAAATGTGCTAATAAACATGTCTGCTCCCTGTGTGTAACACTCGCTCGTGTCGGCAGCGGTGGACTTCTTCAACCAGATAAACATGCTGTACGGCACCATCACGGAGTTCTGCACGGAGGAGTGTTGCGCGGTGATGTCGGCGGGGCCCAAGTACGAGTACCACTGGGCCGACGGCCACACCGTCAAGAAGCCCATCAAGTGCTCCGCGCCCAAGTACATCGACTACCTCATGACGTGGGCGCAGGACCAGCTCGACGACGAGACCCTCTTCCCCTCCAAAATAGGTAAACACTTCAATTCATTACTCGATCACTGAATGTAACAGTACTGTGATGTAAGTCTACATACTTTTGTTGTGCCATGCATTTGCGGAGACTTTTGGGGCTAGCCCTCGCTCCGGAATACAACATTTTTTGAACGGAACAATAATTCTTTGAAATCAGTCATTACAGCCTAAAGAAAATGTAAACATGTCATTTTAATGTAGTTTGCGTGGTTAAGGGGGATGCGCTAAGGTAGCCCGCGAAATTCAAATCATTTTTTGCAATTTTCAGGTCATTATCAGGTTGTATTTTGATCTCGAACATGTTGCAGGCGTGCCGTTCCCCAAGAACTTCTTGGCAATGGCGAAGACGATTCTCAAGCGACTGTTCCGCGTGTATGCGCACATCTACCACCAGCACTTCCCCGAAGTGGTGCAGCTGGGCGAGGAGGCGCACCTCAACACCTCCTTCAAACACTTCATCTTCTTCGTGCAGGTACCATTATTACCAACTACCACTGTTACATCCCCTCCAGGAATTTTGGGCTGCGACCTCGCCTGATGGGAGGAGTCAAGAGGGTTTTTGAGCAAGCATAATTATGCAAGGCGAAAAGTCGATAGCTGAGTAGGAGTGGCAATGTGGCATGATGAGAGAAGACCGAAAATATATTTGAAAAGTTTTATATACGACCCCTGCGGCCCTGAGGCACGGAATAAATAAGAGCAGAATGAAAGCTTCCCAACAGAGCTCAAAATTCTTACCTACTTTCATAGGGCTGTCACTCGGTTATTGAAAATAAAATAAAACCGGGTAAGTGGGACTCAAGATTCGGCAATGAGCGCAGATGGACGGACGGACAGTAGTGTAATTGTTTATGTGTAGTATAGGTACAAAGGACAGGATCCTTTGGATATAAAAAAAAAAAACTTCTTTGGTTTTCCTACTATTAGTAATACGCACAGTACAGCAATTTGGCATTTTTGAAATAAAAAACTAAACTTCCGCGTCGTCGTACGTGTCGCTGCCGCTAGCACACGGCATGCCCCTGCGCTTGATCTTTTTACTGAGCTGGCTCAAACCGGTTTATCTTTTAGCGGGCGCCGGTGCACCCCCCGCGCGCCTTGTCCGTGACAGGCCACGCACACTTCGCTGTGCGTGTGTGTTCCCGCGCGAGACGTTAGTATGAAGCTTACAGTCTGCTCCCTATTTAGTCTTGTGCCTTTGTGCCTGAGGCCCTGTGGTCAGGGGTCCACTTTCATAACTACTAACTAACGGAAATAATACCGATAGATTATAAACGAACGGTTCTCACAATCCTACGATATACAACGTTTTTCTCTTGCAGTGCCGTAATTAGCCTTTTATGCGCCCGGTGCGAGATGCTATAACCGCGCCCTTGAAATATTTTCTAATCAAAACCGGTTTTGCCAATAAAATGGATTGTCTATAAAAATAAATAATAGGTATTGTTAGTGGCCCCTAGTCGGTTCATTTCTGCGCCCCTCCAGGGCCTACGCCATGTGCCTGGGCACCACTGGCACCGCCCTATTTACGGCACTGTTCTTTTGATAGCCTATAAGTTAAGCAAATCAGTACCTACATAATTATGTTCTTTATTTAATGTTCTTTGGCAGGTACCTGTATTTTTTAAGCAGTACCAACATTCAGAAATGAAGTGCAATGACTGTGACATCACATAAGCGGAAAATACGAACATAAACAAGTACAAAAATACTTTTATTTTGCGTGTCCGAAAGCCGGGAATCGTTTTCATAACAAAAACGTAAATCTGATTTTAAAAATGGTATTTTTATGAACTACATTTGGTTGTGACACACTAGCTCCCAAGTTGGTACGACCCTGTGGCATTCTCCTTTAGTTTAGTAAGTGAACAATAGAATCGGCACCATTGTCACGATTGTTTATTTAAAACACCCGTAGAAGAAAATTAAATACATATAATTCAGATTAATTCTGTCCATTAAAAAAATATGACAATATCGCATTTTCTTAGATTTTAATAAGAATGATTGGTTTTTGGTTTGAATGAAAATGTTTTAGTCGTACTTATCAATGATTTTTATCTAGGACTTTTGTATTATTTTTACTTATTTATAGCATAATTATGCTCTATGTTAGGGGGTTTGGTTTACTTACTTAGTCCCTAAGGCGGCCTTCGGTGGTTATTCCAACCAGCCCACCTCCCTCCAGAAGTTAACTAGATCTCCTGGACTGTACAGAACCTCCGTGTAAGATCTGGGTGATGCCCGTATTTATAGCATACAACCTAAGGCAGTGGTCCCACCGCCAGCGATTGCGAGTAGATCTAGCAACTGTCAACGAGTTGGCGAGCAGCGATTGTAATTCCGATATTTTTGTCGCTGGACTATCAACTGGATTACTCGCACCAGCGTGAGTTCCGACCGCCAAGCAAGCATCGCTGAGCAAGTATCGCTGAGCGAGTATTATCTTTGATAGCTCTTGTCAGCGACAAACTATTGGAGCGAGTAGTGGCTGGCGGTGTTAACAGTCAGACTACTCGCTCCAATATATCTATGAAAACATCATGTACATAAGGAAAAATCTAAGTCTTTTCAGTAAAAGAGGTGAAAGACACACTTTTAGGACTAGAAATAGGGACCAATAGTTCAACCGGGTTCAGACTGGCTAAAGTAGATTCATCCTTCATGGGGTACTGTTTAAAATGTTTCAATAAAATACCTCCCCACATACTTCAACTGAATGAAACGAAATTTAAATCTTGTGTAAAACGCACACTATGCCGCCAAGCATATTATAAATTGTGGGATTACATCGCTGACAAAAATGCTTGTGTCAGCGCTGGTTCAGCTCCACAAGGACGCATAAATTAATTGATTATCGTAATCATTGAGTATCGAAAATATCGTTGGAGCTGCTGAAGACTGTAAAAACTATCTTGACATTGTATAAATTCAATCTCCTAGTATTGTATAATTTCATAGCACATATGTGAGCACTATGCACTTACCTACTTTAAAGCTACCATTTACTAGGCACGTCTTTCATTGACTTGAATGTGCCGTGGCGGCTGAGAGTATGTCATGCTCACTTAAATGTCTCGCTGATGGTGGCGCGTGTGTTGGATCATTAAGTTCCCTTCAAAATGGTTGAGCTGAATGGTGCTGATCCATGCGTCATGTTTGTGAACGGGCGCCGCCAGTAGGGACTGGTCATCTCTAAGCTGCCACGGCTTATTTTTAATTTATTTTAATTTTTGAATTGTTTTTGATCTTTAATTACGGACGCTTTTAACGTGCACGTCTCTTTTTTTTCCTTTTTTACATTGTTCTCACATGTTTAATTTCAAAATGAATGATGTAAACAATAAATTGTAACAATATTTTGATTTAAAAGAGTGTCCGTGGAGTTTCTTGCCCGTTCTTCTCCATAGGAACCTGCCACGCTTTGGGTGGGCAACTAGCTTAAATTTTTTGACTGACCGACCCCTTGACAATTCAAAAGTACCTGTAATTGTTTTTTTTTTAAATAAATGCTTTGAGTTTGAGCAATCAACTATTCATATTTATGCATCTCTTTTGTTTACACGGAATGTATATCTATTATACGTTTCTTGAGCTAGAACATAGCCGATAGTTAATCGCTTCCTCGCCGGCGCACAGTGGATCGTCCCTTTAGAAGAGGTTGGACATACGCAGCTTGTGAAATCAAAATGGATATAAAATAAAATAAAAAATGCTATCATATTCCTTTACCAAAAACCTACAAATATTGTTCTGAGACTTTTTCTAATTGGACTCGTATTTCAGGAGAAAATCGATAAAAAGTGTTTTATTTGTATGGAAATGGACACTTTAACTCCCCCACCGCCTGAGTTTCGCCTTGTTTCGAGTAGTCATTTCTAAAATTGGTATCTACCTTCTAAGTGCCACATTTTGTCCAAAGGCACTTGGTGCCCCAATCGTGCCCTTTCTGAGATATAATCGATTTTCTTTTTATCATAAGTAAATACAATAGCATGACAAAAATACCATGGCAGCCATGAATTTTCATTTGGCTTGAATCAAAATAACGTGTGCACGTGTATCTAGGTACATTTACTTCCAAAATAGTGCGCATTATTACAATATTATTTGTATTTTTTGCATTATTATAGTACTAGCTGCGCCCCGTGGGTACACCCGCGTAAGTCTCGATCCGGGGGCAATATCGGGATAAAAGGTACCCTATGTCCTTCTCCAGGTCATGGTCTACTCATGTGCCAAATCTGTTTACCCGTTAAAAAAGAAGCTCACTTTCACATTTATAATATTACGTCGTCTTTGCGTCCAGCGCTCCGTGCGGTAACACGTCTCGTTCTGGATTGCAATTGGTCAATCGTCATCCTGACGATGCCTCGTTGAGAGGAGAAACACGTGTCGATTTCTTACAGCGTTTTTTATGACTCTTGAAGAATAGTCAAGCGGAATAGGTTACTAAATATATGTATACCTACTCCATTTGAAATAAGATTAGACGTATAGATAAGCCTTTTTTACATTCCGTTCAACCGATTTTGAATTCTATTGCGTTGGTGGCATGACAAATGGCAGCCGCAGTAGATAGTTGGTATTGTGTAACTTTTTTTGCTTTTAATGCTATCCTTATGCCTACGGTATAGAAGTCAAAATCGGTTGAACTGACTGTAAAAGGGTTTGTTTTAATGTCTAATCTTATTTCAAATGGGGTATACGTCTATTGTATTTTATAATATTAGATAGGATTTTTTTTTTGTAAAATATTTTAATTTTTTAGTTGTGGTGTGTAGGTACCACTAAAAAGTGACACGAATCACGAGTGAGTGAAAGTTTTACACCACATATTCACATTACATGTTTTTTTTTTATATGTATGGGTAATTTAGTTGAAAAGTTCTTTTTTCTATCATTATACAAAAAAAGTATAATTAGTATAATTTTTCATACATATACTAAGTATAATTATGATTTTTTATTTTATAATATATGTAAAAACATCGTTTCATTTTTATTAATATTATTCCAACCACCTTTTTATTGGTAATAGTAACTCTACTCAATACATGGTAACTCGTTGTTATTTCTAATGCCGTAATAAATTGATACGCTATAACAAGATTATCAAGTACCTACTTTCACTACATTTTTTTACTTCATTTATTAGGTGAAATTACGTTTAGGACACCGACCAAGCTGCGTATGTCCAACCTCTTCTATGGGGACGATCCACTGTGCGGCGGTCAACTCTGCCTTATAGGAGTTATAGGACATCTTGTATATACAATGTGGAGACGACAATACAACAATAAATGAAAACACTGGCAATATTAATGCATAAGTGTATTTTGGAACTATCAAATAAATCCTAACATCGAAATTAAAAAAGTCATTTTTTCAAACAAATTAAATAGCAGTGCTGGGCCGAGTATGGGGTTTGCCGATCTTTGACTAGCTATCGTAACTAAACTATTGGATATATTTGATTATTTTTGTGTCGTCATTAGATATACGGAGTTATTTTTTTTTTAGTATTGTCGTCTCCACTTCGTATGTATAATTATTTTATCTGTGTGTGCAGGAGTTCAACCTGATCGAGCGGCGGGAGCTGGCGCCGCTGCAGGAGCTCATCGAGAAGCTCACCGCCAAGGAGGCGCGATGAGTCCCCCCCCCCCCTGCACCGCACGCCGCCCCACATGTGCACACGCTTACTATTGTTTCGCTCGATCTTCACACTATGTTGTACTGGGGCTTGTACCGAACTTCGGCGAAGATTCGCGCGTTGTCGCGATACTCCGAATGTGCAATATTACACAAATATGCTTTATGCTGGCAACACTACACACAACGAGGAAGCTAAGCCTTCGCCGATGCTCGGCGAATGAGGTCCCAGCAACACGGCTGGTCGCTGGGGAGCTGCCACGACTGTCGACTCGCACTCGCTACTCATTTTGAATGCATATGCGTCGTCAGGTCAGCAGAACGATGTTGAACGAACTGTGCACTGTGCAGGCTCTCCGCACGAAGAATCTCGAATTCACGACGACTACATTTACGTTTGTTTAGTTTTATTTAAAACTCGTTTCGTAAATCTTAGTACTTTGATCTTTCTTGCATAGTAGCAACCTTATTGTTTTGAATTAACACTAATGCTCTGAAGTAGATAATAACACTGAGATGCTAGGGTAATGATTCAAATGTTTGTGATATGAGGATAGGATTGGTGTGTGGGCCCCGCTGCCGGCCATGTGCGAGGCGTATTATTGTAACTACAACGATTTATAATTTGATGAAGAAAAAAGAAATACTTGATGTAGTTAATCAATAATAATAGTGTTGTTGTTTGCATTTTGTTTTGCGTTATGCGTGGTAGCGGCGAGGTCTGTCAGTTGCCCGTAGTGTGGCTCGGCGCGCCGCCTGCCCTCACCGCGTAGTGTATGTCCTCACTCAGATAGAACCAGTAGGCTATAGAGAAGGCCTTCCTATACAATAAGTTTTAGTATAGATGCGATTTATCTTTGGAAAATATTTAGATTTGATACATGAAGTATATTTAAGGTTATTGCACTGATGTAGTCAGTTAGGTGATGCGCTGAGCTGGCATATACGTGAAATGTATGTGATCCAGCGCGTCACGTGTGATGTCAGATGCGCGCGCGCCGCCTGCCTGCGTCGTGTGCTTTTGTATCTAAGTTATTTATTCATTTTGGTGATAGGACTGACGGTATTCCTGTCTAGAGTATTTATTAGATTAAATCTTGTTTTCGTGTACGACTCTTATACAACGTGCCGCTACAATGGCGACATTAATTTAACAGACGTATACAATTTCGCGTATTCGTTTTATGAAAATATTTGAATTTCATTAAACGTTATTATTTATTGATTTATTTACAATTGTCTAAATGGAGCAACCTGTACTTAAGGAACTGTAGCGAAGAGGTCATTTGCCGGGGTCACGGATCTTGAAAAATTTAAATTTTCAAACCAACTAAATAATAAAAACATAACCAAAATTGAGATCACTCTGTTTAAAAGATTCATTCATGAAGCTACCTACCAGCTGGCTTACGTTCTATCGGTCTGATCCTTTGTCGGCATAATTTCTAAGAAATTGCGCGGCTTTCCTTCTATTCGCCTACTTATGATCCGTGACCCCGGCAAATGACCTCTTCGCTACAGTTCTTTAAGTACAGGTTGCTCCATTTAGAAAATAAATCAATAAATAATAACGTTTAATGAAACTCAAATATTTTCATAAAACGACTACGCGAAATCGTATACGTATATTAAATTAATGTCACCATTAAAGCGGCACACTGTATAGTATTTATCTTCTTATGCAATAATAATCTCATAAACCTAGTGTTAATATAAGTAATGTGTAGATACTCTGTGCATTTAAATATTTTTTTGACTTCGTGTTCTATCATATCGAGCTATACTGCGACTGACAAGTGATGTATTTAATTTAAAGTTAGATAATTTCTGAATATAAAAATTAAGTTTTCATAATAAGCAATTGTTTTATTACCTTTGAAGTTAGTTTGAATACTTACAACAGTAACAACAAACAAGGCTGCACTACCGGTAGTGCTGCTGGTAGAGTCGTCTACAGTAAATGGTTTTTTTAATTAAATGGTTAGTAAGAGTACAAGCGTCAAAATAAATAAAACGAACGTGGTATTTAATCATTATGTTAAATTATAATACATATATCAATTTAATCTTTTGATTAAAATAATATTGCATGGTCAGTATCTACTGCCAGCCTATTGTCCGGGGCCGGATGTCGCTAGACACTGGCGGCTAGTGGCCGCATACGGGCGGGCGGCTCCTGGCCGGACGGCTACTGGCCGGACAGGGGCGGGCGGCTACTGGCCGGACACGGGCTAGTCGCCGGACACAGGCGGCGGGGGCGGGGGCGGCGCCAGGAAGGCCGGGGGCGGGGGCGCACCCCAGGGCGGAGGGTTGAACCCGCCGCGCCAGCCCATGCCCATCATGCCTGCAGAGAAGTTACACAGTTATAAAATGCTCACTTAAGGTGTTGTGGTATACAAGTTCTGAACAATCTACCACAACGTATGGAGAACGAATATTCAAAAGTTAACAATGTAAAAAGTTTACATTGTAAATAACAAATCTTACAATTTATTTATTTTACTTTTGAATATTCGTTCTCCATACGTTGTGGAAGAATGTTCAGAACTTGTATACCACAATACCTTAAGTGAGCATTTTATCAATTAATATTATTTTAATTAACTAGGTAATAATCTGTATATCTACTTTAAATCAATACAAATATTTCGTAAATATATTTAGATTGTTTTTTTTTATTGATTTATTATTGTATTTCCGCAAATTCACGCTTGAATCAATTAACTATTTTAAAATCAATGTCAAAATTAATTCAATGTCATCTTCGATTTTTACAATCGTAACTCTCGTCAATCGCACTAACTATTAATATAAAAAGTGAGATTGTTACGCTTTCACGCAAAAAAAAAAGAAGGCGTCTATTGGTCACTGTGAACATCAGACCAACAAAAACGGAGCGCTGCCAGCATCAAAAGTGAAGCCACAAAACTATGCTCCTGCAAGTAAACACAGGCTCACGCACACATTCAAACTATGCTCATCGTCGCTCCTAGTACGTCACGAGTCGTCGTCTAGTGAACATCAATAAAACTATGCTCATCGCTCCTAGTACGTCACGAGTCGTCGTCTAGTGAACATCAATAAAAAAATAGAATTATGCCTTCTTGTGTAGTGAAAACTTGTAAAAACAATAGCAAATCACATAAAAAGTCCCACGGAATCACTTTTCACTTGAAGTAACATCGTTTTTTAATTTAAATAACTATGAATTTTAGGTTACTTGGAACAAAAAACGTCAACGATGTGATTTAAAATTTTCCCATTGGATTAAACCAATTTAAATTATGATTTCTTATTTCGAGTCATTTATATTCCTGTTTTCTTTTTTTATGTATTTATATTTAAGATTTCCAAGTAATACTTTATTTAAAAGTAAATGGATAGTAGCTATAAGATTTTTTTGCACCTATTTGTTTCGGAAAGTCCTTCATAACAATTGAAGCATTGGGACCAACAAGGGCGTTCAGCACCTATGGTCCGTTTTGATATTATTGCATCAAATTATGCATTGCCCTATCTAGTTTCATATGACAAAAATTCATTTTAATTAATTAATTCTAGATGGCGTTATAGGTATTTATTGAGAGGATTTCGCTGCGCCGTTGTTTCATGGATTATTGATATGCGTTTGAGTTTCAAACACGTTACGATCTGCAGCTTGCGAAAGTTGTAAAAACATGTCTGAAGTCAGTGAAATCAGTGATTTTAGTGCAGATGATGATCAGACAGATTATGTTCCCCCAATAAGTCGGTCGGTCGAACGAATTCAGGGAAGATTAAAACATACACACAAATATGTTTAAACTTTAAATAATGAAACCAAATGATTTCTGTGATTTACTTTTAAATAAAAATGATTCTTTTAAGCACTCAAAGCTATTATTTATGCCTTAAAAACCTTTTAAAATATGAACGCCCAATTAATTTACGGGGTGGATGCAACAAGGGCGGATAACATGTATTAAAAAAATATGTTATTTTGAAGTTTCTAACTACCTTAAAATAATAATAATACTATTATCTGATAACTGATTCATGATACCCATAAATTTTAAAAGTGCTAGAGATTTTTCTTAATTTATTTAGAATTTATAATACATCTAAAAGTTTAACTTCAATTAACTCGAAACTCACTTTTTTGTGTAACGCCCTTGTTGCCGCCCAATGCTTCAATTGAGTTATAATACCATACTCAACAATACTCGTACAATATTATCCTACCCATAGAATATTATTCCCCAAATTATAGGGAAAAACTTTAACAATTGGCAACTCTTTTTACAAACACAGATAAAAAGGCGGCTTCATAAAAAGGTGGAAGTGCGGAGCGCTCCGTCTACTTGTTTTTGTTGGTCTGAGCTATGAACTTAGCTTAGCTTTATGATTTGTTACGACCTGATTGGCCGAGTGGCGGGGCTAGGCCGGAGGACACCGATGACTTACTATTTTCTTAATGCGAATTAACTATAGAACATCTGGTCACGAAGGGCTTATCTGATGATGGAGATTTGGACAAGCAGCGTAGGGCGTTGGCGGTTCGGTGCAATATGTTAGTTAGCTCGCAGGTTTGCACGTTGTAGTGGGGATGTGAAGGTGTAGTTTTTTAAGGCCTTCTCTTCTACACATGCAGCTTGTGTTGCTTTATGTATGCATGTATTGTATAATTATGTAAATGTTACACAACCACTTGCAGTATAGTCTCTCCTTACTTTAATGCATCCAAAGGTAGTCTGTTAAATATCGATTTTAGCGATAAGACCGCCCATTGTGTCACCCTATTTACAATTTCAACATTAAGATCTGTAATTTTACTATGTACACACGGCTACACATCAAGCTATATATTTCCAGTATAAGCTTACCTCGCATTGTACGGAAATAAGTGTATTCTATCTTGAGGGTGAATCATACGCAGAGTGCCTACACAAAGTGAATCATACGCAGAGTGCCTACAAAAAGTGAATCATACGCAGAGTGCCTACACAAAGTGAATCATACGCAGAGTGCCTACACAACGTCCTACGCGTTCAGTCTAATATAGGATGCTGATGGGGCTTCCGTGCTTCTGCAGCGCTTCACAGATGTTCGCGGAAGCCCGTGCTGCCCGTGTTGACAATTTTCATGCCATAATGAAAAAGCAGGCGACGTCAATAGTGGGTAGGTTGGGCGGAAGCTCCAACAGCATCCTAAGAACATTGGTTGACAAGCCCATGGACAGCCCCTTTATTAGGCACTGGATGCGGAGGCACGTGCCAACATGTGTCGAGCCACGTAGTTATTAGTTGTTGTTCGGTTAGTGTGTCATCATCATCAGCCTATAGCAGTCACTGCTGGACATAGGCCTCTCCAATTGCATGCCATTCAGCTCGATTCTCGGCAGTTGCTACCAGCCACCCTGCGAAGATCGTCGCTCCACCTAGCTTGAGGGCGTCCTATCTTACGTTTGCCGATTCGCGGTCTCCACTCAAGAACACGTCTTCCCCAACGGTCATCGGTTCTACGGCTTATATGGCCGGCCCATTGCCACTTCAGCTTGCTTATTCTGTGAGCTATGTCGACAACTTTGGTTCTCTGCCGAATTACCTCATTCCGGATTCTATCTCTCAGAGACACTCCAAGCATAGCTCGTTCCATAGCTCGCTGAGTGACCTTGAATTTATGGACCAGCCGTACCGTGAGTGCCACGTTTCGGCTCCGTAGGTCATGACAGACAGGACGCACTGATTGAAAACTTTAGTCTTTAGGCTCTGCGGAATACGCGACGAGGAGACTCGACGGAGTTTCCCAAAAGCTGCCTAGCCCAGCTGAATTCTTCTGTTAGCTTCCTTCTCAAAGTTGTTCTTACCAAACTGCAGAGTTTGCCCGAGGTAAACGTATTCACGAACAACTTCGAGAGCACCGCCATTGACAGCAATCGGTCCCGGACTAACGTGGTCGTTGAACATAACTTGAGTTACTCCAAAACAGACCAGGTCTCAATAGAGTCAAAAGCCTTCTCATAGTCCACAAAAGCAAGACATAGGGGCCGATTATACTCTTCGGACTTCTGTATAATTTGCCGCACTGTGTGGATGTGGCCTATGGTGCTGTATCCTGCTTGAAACCCGGCCTGCTCCGTCGGCTGAAACTCGTCGAGTCTTCGCGCTAGACGATTCGTGACCACTCTTGAAAACAACTTATATACGTGGCTCAGGAGCGAAATGGGTCTGTAATTCTTTAAAAGGATCTTCCCACCCTTTTTAAAGAAAAGAACAACCACGCTCCTTCGCCACGCTTCTGGAGTTCTCCCAGAGAACCGGACATAGTTGAAAAGCTCCCGAAACTCTTTCAGTACAGGACTTCCTCCAGCTTTCAGGAGCTCAGTCGTAATCCCGTCCTCACCAGGGGCTTTTCCATTTTTAAGCTGTTAAAGAGCCACCTCGATTTCATCTTGGCTGACTTCTGGCAGGTCTTCCGTGAAATGGCGGGTTAAGGTGGCTCTGGAATCCTCATTTTCGGGATCAGGTCGAGATGCATGCGATGCATACAATTGGCCGTAGAAGTTTTCGATTTCCGAAAGGATCTCCGGCTTCGAAACGACGGTATCTCCACTAGGTATGGTCAGCTTCGTCAGGTGGCTCCTCCCGAGTGATTGGACGAACACTTTCGATTATTTCAATTAAACCGTCAGAAACATGAAGCTAGTTGCCTATTCCAAAGCGTAGTAGGTACCTATGGATAAGAACGGGCAAGAAACTCCATGGACACTCTTTTAAATCAAAATATTGTTACAATATAATGGTTACATCATTCATGTTGAAATTATACATGTGAAAACAATGTAGAAAGCACGTTAAAAGCGTCCGCAATTATAAAATAAGCACAATTCAAAAATTAAAATAAGCCATGGCAGCTAAGAAATGACCAGCTACAACTGACGGCGCCCGTTCACGAACATGACGCATGGATCAGCACCATTCAGCTCAACCATTTTGAAGGGAGCTAAATGATCCAACACATACGCCACCATCAGCGAGACATTTGAGTGAGCATGACAGTCCCAGCCGCCAGGGCACATTCAAGTCAATGAAAGACAAAATACCCGGTAAATGGTAGCTCTATAGTACATAGTACTCACACCTGTGCAATTATATAATACAAAGGAGAGATTGAGTTTATACAATGCAAAGATAGTCTTACAATCTTCAGCAGCTCCAACAGCATTTTCGAATGAGTCAGACTCTCTTCTGAAAGTTTCGACTTCTTGCCCTTACGCCGCATTTTGCAAAATCGCGTACCTTCCTCCCTGAGGATTTCCACCATTTGGTCGAGCGCCTGGTCGACGTCATCTGTGGATTCCACGGCAGCGAATCGTTTCTCCAGGTCTGACTGGAACGCTTCAGATCTCAACATAGTTTGGAGCATATTTGGACGGAGCCTAGACTTCATCAAACGAGTTCACTCGAGCTTGAAGTTGATATTCAGAGAGCCTCGAATAAGTCTATGATCACTGCCGGTATTGAACCTGTTGATCACCGAGACATCCCTGAATATATGCTTTTTATCCGTTATGATGAAGTCTGTCATTTTTCGTCATAGTGTCGGGACTTCGTCACGTCCACTTCCTTTGGGGCTGTTTCTTAAAGAAGGAATTCATCAAGAAAAGCCCCTCCTTCTCAAGGAAGTTGATAAGCATTTGCCCCCTATGATTCCTACTGCCAAACCCGTATGATCCTACTACCAATTCGCTGCAACTCTGTAATCCCACTTTAGCGTTAAAATCCTCCATGAGAACGTTGTAGTGGGCCTTAGTGATGGAGTGGCCTTGGAAATGTACTCAAACATTTCCTCCACTTCGTCATCCGAGTGTGCCGAAGTCGGTGCGTACGCTTGAACAACCTTAAGGCTATACCTCTCGGTTAACTTCACTACGAGGTACGCTACCCTGTTCGAGACACTGGAGACTTCCACAACGTTGTCACAAAGGGATTTGTTTACCAGGAACCCGACTCCGCCTTGGGATAGCTGGTCTCCCTCTCGAAAATACAAAAGGTGGCCCGATTCAAGAGTTATTGTGTCCTCCACATGTCTTCGGACTTCACTCAACCCAAGAATGTGCCAACTTATTTTTGCGAGCTCTTCTTCTAGCTGCACTAGGTGGTCGTCAAGCCGTAACGTGCATCCGTTATACGTCGCCAAGGTCAGTTGGGTTTGGCGGCCATTCGTAACCCGGGGATTCTTCGCACTCCCTACCTTGCCGTTACCGTGGCCGCCGCCAAAATCAGGAATAGCAAGGCGGCCGGGAACTGGGGGCTGTGGTTGATTTTGGCTTGCCATTAGAGGTTTTGCCCATAATCGGCACGCTGGGCATGCGGGTTGGCGATTGCAGATCACAACTTCTCGCACTCGTGACGCTGCTTCCCGTCACTAGTCTGCGTCATTTAGTTGCGAAATGGTAAAAGGTACTGAGATGGTAAGTGTGCCCCCGTGTAAGGGGGCACACTTACCCTTACACCCCTGTGCCCCCTTACACCCGAAAAATGCGAAAGTAACTCTGTCTATCTCTCGCGCTTTCACGCCAAAACTACTGAACCGATTAAAATGAAATTTGGTACACAGACAGTCTAGAGCTTGAAAAAGGTTTAAAAAACTTTTTATTGACATACCATGCGGGCGAAGACGCGGGCGGAAGCTATAAAATATTATTATTGAAAATAAAAAGTTATTGTAATTTGAAATTCATGATTTTAGTACCAAAATTACACCAATTTAAAAAAAGTTATTAAAAAGCAGGCTTGTTGTAAAAACTTATGATACAATAACTTAACTATAGAGATGATACATTTAGATTTATAAAGTTCAACTGAACTTTGTTGCTAGGTGCCACGGATAAAGAATCGGCTCGAATTGTATGTAGCGTCTGACAGACTTTCTATAATAATGATAATTCATAGTAAAAAACAGTAAGAAAAATAAATAAAATCTATATAAATAAAATAAAAAAGCAATATAAATAAAATCGGTAGAACCACACCGTTGAAAAGTCATTTTAAATAGTTATTCAATTTAACAACACATTTCATAGCTTCAATTTCAATAGAAAAGTTGCCAATACCAAAATAAACTAATATCGATACGAAATTGCACTTGCAAATCGATTACAATAATATCAATATGAAGATACGTAAGTGAATTTATTACTTACATAAATCGTAACTCGTAATTATATTAATAAATAGCGTTTAGCTATATTTTTGAATAAGTATATTATATTTTATAGTAATGTAATAATTAAATATAATTTTTATTCGATTATCGATACCGTTTATAATAGTTTATTCCTAAAAAAGTAATTATAGTGCTGACAAACTTGATGTAAAACTTTAACTGGCATTTGTCATTGTCAAAAAGTTTGACTTCTCCGTACTTTTTAACGAAATATTTCCGTATTTTTTTGAGTTTTGTGTTGTTTATTGCTGTGTTACTGGACTATTGACGACTACCTTGGCTGTTGAAACTGAGGATAATGTGCTAAAAGTCCTAATTTAATAGTTTATTTCATGTTATCGTTAAAATCAGAAGTATCAAGTGGTCAACTTTAAAAAACTACAACTTTTTTTGGTGTGCTTCTAATAGACAACTAATTATACTATCAAATTCTATATTTATTTCCCTTTTTTATGAAATATAGTTCATCTTTGTCCGTTCTGGCCGAGTCTTGTAGGAAGGTTTGGCATTGTCATTTGAATTATGTGCGACTTAGTTCCAATGTTGTCTTTAGCCACGGTCATAGCACAATATTTAACATGGTAAACTAAAATTAGACCGATTACATTAATTACCTTCCATGGGCAAGAAATAAAATCCCATGGGCAAGCATGGGCTTTTTTTTCATGACTGTACGCCATGGTTTGCTTATGGTTCTTTAAAAAAAATTGCTTTTGAGCGCTTGTCTTTGGTAAAAAGCTTCACCAAAAAAAAATTCTATTGGATACAAAATTCCATGCTGCCATGATAGTACTTACTAATTCCATACTGCCATGTCATTACTCCGATTAGTAAATAGTAATCTGTGGCGCACATTACCGCACTTGTGCGGTAAAAAAGCACGCTTCCATAATACACTGTATTATGAACTTAAAAGCGGTTCAATAAGAGCCACTTTACGAGCAAATGTGTTGAAAAAGCAATTATGCAATTACCTACTCGTCAGATTTTTTCTTGAAGAACATGGAGATGGAAAGTTCTTTAAAAGAGGTAACTTGTTATGCACCTTGGTACATACTTATACATTCCTTTTAAATATTTGAAATATTGACATTTAGTTCGTATTTAAACTTAATTCTAGCAGAAGCTTTTTTGTTGCTCACTTCCGGTTGCATACGAAAATAGTGCGGATATTGTTTTACTAGCAAACATAGTTCGCTGATGTACATGCACGGCGGAGATTATAACGGTAGGTACTGACCGGGCGGCGGCGGCGGCATGTGTGGCCCACCGGGGCCCACGTTTGGTGGAGCACCCATCTTGCCGTCACCCTGAAAATAATAAGAATATTTTAATCAAAAATTACAAGGCATAAAAATTAGTATAGTATTGCTTAAATGTAAATTATATTCCTAAGACTTACGTGCCTGAACTAGGTAATTCTGTGTTTCAGGCGAGAAGAGATATAGACTTATAAATAAATAATCAACAGATTGACAATAGATCACTATGTTGAGTAACTTAACTCTTTTGTAGTTTCTAAATTTGACAAATACTTAACGTAGTACATTAGTATAAGTATTCACTTTAACACAGTTAGTAAATTCTCTGTATCTTCGTAAGACTTGCTTTGGAGAGCATCCTTGAGAATTCTCTTACAATTTGTGTAGTTCAGGGAATAAATAATGGCTTTCAAGTTTAGTCTATTATTTATTTATTATTAGGCTCTTCAACAATGAGTACACTATTACTTTACAATTTGTACGTTGCAAACTTAAGTCTAAGCGCCTCATTACTTAAAGAAAAGCACAACATGCACTACATTATGCGCAGAGAATAACACAATTAAATTATTAAAAGCTAAATTGATTACAATAAATTATATAGGTTAAATTAAATTAAATAGATAAGATTAAATTAAATTCGTGTATAATTATTATAGAGAAGAGGAAGCATGTTTTGTTGTATTTTGTGGACAAACTATATCTTTACGTCTTTTATTACTATTTGCAGTGCTAAATACTAATAAAACTAATACTGTGTGTTGTTTTAATACAATACCCAGCTGTCGAACTGTTAATACTTCACACGATTTGTATAGGAGGTTAGTAGGGAAATGGAAAGGGCGGAAAGTAGACACTTTGAGAATCGCCCTTTGAGCTCTCTCGATGGTTAGTAACATTGTTTTACCCGCTCCACCCCATGTGACATAGAGCAAAGTAAACATGTCTAACGACTTTTGGGTCGGCAATATAGCGTAACTTTTTAAAATAAATGTCAACTTGCGAATTCTATTATTTAAAGCTAGTATATGTTGCTTGAACGAAATTGTTTCATCTATTTATTATAACACCAAGGTATTTTGTTGTATTTGTCATTTTAAACACATTGGTTATCTGTGGGAATTGTGAAATAATAAGCAAATAATGTCGAGGTAGTGCTTGTTGATGTTTGATTACGCATCGAAAACTTAATGTAATTTGTCTTGTCTTGAAGTGTTGAAGCCATTTAATAACAATATTGAATCCATGTTGCGCAAGCTTGTAGACTCTTTCTTCTGAGTCAGCCGAAAATAGAAGGGCAGTGTCGTCAGCATAAGAAACAATTTGGCCGTGGTCTAGATTTAGGTTACAAAGATCGTTTATGTAAATCAAAAAAAGTATAGGCCCTAAAATACTTCCTTGGGGAACTCCGAAGGACGTGTTTTTCTTAGTATCGCTGAGAACATTACCAATCCTTACACATTGTGTACGGTCTTCTAGATAGCTCTTAAATAATTTCAGCTGGGTGCCTCTAATACCTAAGGCTTCAAGCTTGTGCAACAGAATAGGGATAGAAACCGTATCAAAAGCTTTGGCGAGGTCCAGGAAGATTCCTACTGTGTGGTTACCATTATCAGGTTCTTGTGCTAGATAGTTAGTCAGATGGTGCACGGCATCGTCTATTGACATTTTAGGCCTAAATCTAAACTGCCGTTTAGATAAAATTGATTTATCCTCCAAGTATATGTAAAGCCTTTTATTCATATTTTTTTCTAATATTTTAGACATAGTAGACAGCAGGGAAATAGCTCTATAATTTGTCACTTAATCTTTACTGCCTGATTTGTAAACAGGGACAACAACAGCTTTTTTTAGGCACTCGGGGAAAACACCTGTCCATATTTTTTTTTTGGAAAATATTAGTTAGTGGCGGCCCCAAAATGTGCCTGAACTTTTTAATAATTTTATTTGATATGTTATCCCAGCCAACTGCACAGTCGTGCTTTAAACTCATAATTATCGTTTCTACCTCAGTCTCGTCAGTGTCTTGCAATACCAAGGATGATAAAATTGTACTACACGTAAATGGTGTGCTTGTGGCGGTATCTACATCGAACAAGCGAACTACGCATCAAAGACCTGACGTCACATAAATCCTGCATCGCGCAATTCAAGTTTACCGTGCAATGGACATATATACAAGAATCCAACGGGTCGGACTGGGTTGGAAGGGCTCGAGTGGCTCCCCACAAGCCTGGGGACCGGGACGGGATACTATCGGAAAATAATGAAATATACAAATTATGAATTATCAGTGATATATATTATTAGGTAAATATAGTTCCAATTTTATATAAGAAATCTGAATCGAGCCGATCAAATTTTTTTTTTAAAGATGAAATCTTTCATCTATGCTGTCAATAATTCGATCGCAAAAGCTTCCATTCTCGTCCTCCTTGATTAAATTCGATTCTTTCCGAATTTGGGTTCGTCGATGCGAAGACAGCGAAGACTCTTTAAAGTTGCATTCCGTTTCTCTTGAATAAATACGTTTCGTTCAAAAAATATTACCGTTCAGAAATGTCCATAGCAAGTTTCAGGAATGACCTCTGCTCAGAGTCAACTATTTTTGTGTTTCTCTAGTATGTATGAACTATCTACTTTTCCTTCCTACCACCAGCCCCTCGGGGGGCCCGCGCAGGCTAGGGCCCAGCTGGCAAACGCCACCTCGACAATATGACCAGTCCGACCCTGAACCCAACATGAACCGCTGGGCAGTAGCCCGCCAGACATAACACCCGTCTGGTCGGAAGATCCTCCCTTTTCTATGGTGGATGAGTGAACTTTACTTTTTCAGCCAAACATTTACCAGCATTAACAAAGAAATTATTCGCAATGTTGGCAGATGCTAACGGTGATGAGTGTGCTTGTAATAAACCTGAAGATGACTGATTTTGTTTCCAGTTATACGTTACACTTATAATAAAATTCCAGATATTTTTACTATTTTTGTGCCAGCTTTTTCTAGTGCAATTTTATCGTAGTTACTTTTTACTTTTTTTAGAAGATCTTTACAAAAGTTACGATATCGTTTATAGGTCAGTTGCAAAATTAAATTATCTGGATTAGATTTCGCTTTCATACGCAGTTTATCTCTATTTTTCATGCAGTGAATGAGTCCTGTCGTGATCCATGGTTTTATTATTCGCCGACATATGACCGTGTTCTTCTAAATTTCATGTTGTTCAATTTTGATTAGGTACATAGTACAAAACTGCGGATCAGCGGAATCGTAGACTGGGCCAAAGTCGATATTGCGTATGTCTTCTCCAAGTTTATTTACAATTAAACTAGAAATTGTGCGAGTGTCTACTTTAGATAATTTACAGTTTAAAATAAGTTGGTTAGCATTGTGATCGGTTATTGTTGAGTTAATTACAAGGGCAAGCACAGGGAAATTTGACTTGAGTATAATATGGTCCAAACAGGATCCACTTTGATATGTAGGAAGCGTGTGAGCAGGAAGCAAACTATGGAAGGCGCATAGGTTAAGGTATTCCTCAGCCGATGAATCAGCACTTTCGGGAGGACTATTGATTTTAATATCTCCAATTAAAATTGTATTTTTGAAAGATTACAGGTTCTGTATGGTGTGGTTTAGAGAGTCGGTGAAATTGTTAATATTTCTAAAGGGGGGGAGGGGGGGTCGGTATATGGCAAGTATCGCTAAGTCTAACCCAATTTTAATTAACAATCTGTTACAGTCGTGCATATTTGGTTCCTCGACAGACACATTGAGATGATTTCTTGCATAAATTATAACCCCATCGTTCTGATAGTAGTTTATGTTACTTTTATACACATTATATCCCGGAATTAGTGGTATGTTATATTGTTTGGAAAGCCAACATTCGGTTAATACAATAATGTCAAAGTTTATATCAAGACGTAGAAAACTATTAAAATAGACGAAATTTTTAAAAATACTGCGCGTATTCTTGGTTAGTATGGTTAGTGGACTAGTGTGGGGGGAGAGATATTGTTTACAGTGTTCAACGTCACAAACGTGGGATTCAGATACAGAGAAATTATCTGTCATCAATTAAATTACTAATCATATAACTATTAAAAAAATAACAATAACAAGGGCAAAAAATACGTAATTAACGGCGCTCTTAGGCGCCTCCATAATCAATAGAATTAATATACCTTTTTTCAGCCATTATTTTCGCTGGGCAGTCAGAAGCACTTTTCTTGTGATTGCTCGGCTTTTTGAAGTGCAAGCAAGTAGCACATTTTGGTTCCTCAGCCTTCTTTGTGCATAAATAAACATTATCTTGTTAAGAGGCGCAGGCGCAGGTGTCGCACCTGTCTGATCTGACTGATAGTCACGCATTACAGTCCTTACTTCTTCGTAGCCCGCGAAATTAGAATGTTCGGGTATGCGACTGCTGTATAAAGCTCGGGCGGGGGGGCCGGTAGGCACGCTGTAGTGACACATGACGTACCTGGTGCTGGTGCAGCATGTTGGGGCGGGCGGGGGGGCCGGTAGGCACGCTGTAGTGACACATGACGTACCTGGTGCTGGTGCAGCATGTTGGGGCGGGCGGGGGGGCCGGTAGGCACGCTGTAGTGACACATGACGTACCTGGTGCTGGTGCAGCATGTTGGGGCGGGCGGGGGGGCCGGTAGGCACGCTGTAGTGACACGTGACGTACCTGGTGCTGGTGCAGCATGTTGGGGCGGGCGGGGGGGCCGGTAGGCACGCTGTAGTGACACGTGACGTACCTGGTGCTGGTGCAGCATGTTGGGGCGGGCGGGGGGGCCGGTAGGCACGCTGTAGTGACACATGACGTACCTGGTGCTGGTGCAGCATGTTGGGGCGGGCGGGGGGGCCGGTAGGCACGCTGTAGTGACACATGACGTACCTGGTGCTGGTGCAGCATGTTGGGGCGGGCGGGGGGGCCGGTAGGCACGCTGTAGTGACACGTGACGTACCTGGTGCTGGTGCAGCATGTTGGGGCGGGCGGGGGGGCCGGTAGGCACGCTGTAGTGACACATGACGTACCTGGTGCTGGTGCAGCATGTTGGGGCGGGCGGGGGGGCCGGTAGGCACGCTGTAGTGACACGTGACGTACCTGGTGCTGGTGCAGCATGTTGGGCGCGGGCGGGGGGGGCGGCGGGTAGGCGGGCGGGAGGGGGGCGGCACTGCCTGGTACTGGTGGCTGTGCGCCTGCGCCGCCTGCAATCGAGGGTAACATAGAACACGTCACAAGTTAAAAAAATAAAAACATAAAATGCTCCAAACCGCCATTTTGAGCCTGCTTTGAAAGTAGCCATCATAGAACGAAATAAAGAACATTATAGTAGGGGAGCCCAAGCGAGGATTTCGGGATTTACTCGAGCGCGGCAGATTAACATAAGGGGTGCAAGCTTGTACCTTCAGAAGTACTCCCACCATATCGGAGCTCTGTACATAGGGGCAAACGTAGGGCAGCCGACCGTAGGGCAGATTAGTAAAAAAAAAATCGATCGTTGGAAAAACTCGAGCGCGTCAGACTATGGTAAGGTAAGTTAGTTAGATGCAGAAAAGTGTGCATCTCAATAATCTGACAATTTAAGTGTGACATAAGGAAATGGGAGGCACAAAGTTGCAAAAAAAAAACGTCATCTGGACATCGAGCGCAGTAATTTTTTTTTTTTTTTTGAAGGAAATTAGTCACGAGTCACGGAAATAATATAATCTGCCGATTTGCACAAGCCGAAGTAGCTAAAATCATTAAAACGGCAATTTCAAATTGAAACCCATTTATTACCTAAAGGTAAAAAAAAACAACATGGTTAACATTAAACCACATGTATATTTGTAAAACAAACAATATAAAAAAACTTCAAAGTTAAATTATTACATGTATAACCTTAACAGATTTGCAATTTTACGGTTATTATGTGTATCCAAACGTTTTATTGTTTGTTTCTTTTTTGGGCCTACCTGTTATGGAATTTAAACAGATTTCGGTTGGACAAATAAGAATGGGAAATTAGAAATGATTTGGTTCGTTGGTAATCAACTACCAAAAGCCTATGACGATGTTGTCATTACACCTGATATTCTATCGGATACTCCAGGAGCAGGTATGTTTTTTTTACAAAAATCTTTTTTAGCATATTATGAAATAAATAAAAGATTTTTAAGTATAATAACCATTTTTTGTTACAGATATTCAAGACGTTGATGAAAACGACCAAGTTGAATCGAACTTCAAATATGAAGATGATTCCACTGACGATGAAGATTGAAAATTCAATTAAAAAAAAAAAAAACAATATACTATGTTTTTCTAAATACTGGATATAATTTTACCTGTAGACATATATATTTTGTGTTGTATTTATTACATTCAATAAACAAAATATAAAATATATGAGCTTCGAAATATGAAGATGATTCCACTGACGGTGAAGATTGAAAATATTCATAAAAAAAAAAAATCTCTTTATACAATTTTTTTTTTCTAAATACAGATTATAATTTTACCTGTGGACATATATATTTTGTATTGTATTTATTACATTCAGTTAAAATATATATATATATATATGAGCTTCGAATATGAAGATGATTCCACCGAAGATGAAGATTAAAACTATTCATTAAAAAAAAACTCAAACTATTTTTTTCTAAATACAGGTTATTATAATTTGCCTGTAGACATATATATTTTGTATTGTATTTATTACATAAATAAAAATAAAAATATGAAATAAAAAACAAACCGTCAGATTAAGGAAATTCCTCCACATAATTATCAGATTATGGGTCAGTACGAAAAGGACATCAGGATGAAGCTTCTGTATAATAATCTGACGCGCTCGAGTATGTCAAGGTCACGTTTTTTTTTGCATATTTAAAAAACGCGCATTTTTGTCGCGTCCAAATCGTCAGTCAACTGAATAGGAGCTACTGGAGGGTTCACTTAACATCCCATATCAATGTCTGACGCGCTCGTAAAATTATTTTTTCCTATTTTCTACCCCTTCGTACGGCCACCCCCACCATGCAAACCGGCCGATTAATATTTTTCCTTTATCAGAAAGACGTGTGGCGTATACGCTTTTAATATCTGATGCGCTCGAGTATGTCTGTGTGACTGTTTCTTTTTACATTTTTGAGAATCTGTACACGCTCCCCCCACCGGTGAAAGGGTATACCTCACATAAACTTTTTTTCTTTTTAGCATTTAATCTTCACAATCCAATAGGTCCCCACGACGCTCGAGTAAATCCCCATTTAGCATCATGGTCTCTCGTACCGTTATCGTGTTATCTATCATACCTTATAAGACTATATAATTTGATACTTAATGTGGGCGAAATGAAGAGCGTTCTAGAATACATAACAACAACAGAAGCACAGACAGAAGGCTCATCACTGTAGGATTTTTTTAGAATTGGTCCAAAAAGCTCATGATTATTTAACTAAGATTAAAAGTAATAAATCCCGATTCAATTAATCAATCATTTGATAATTAGTAATGAGTTTATGAGTTACTGATTCAATCATATTCACCAAAAAAACGACTACTAGCTACATCACCTAGCTCGAGTGTTATTATAGCAATTCATAATCAATATTTTCATGCGCTATAGAGCGCGATATTTAATATTTCCACTCAGTAATATTGAATCCATAACCAGTGATCGGAATAGGTAGAGCTAATCTACCTAAAGTTCGAAAAAGAACAGAGACAAAGTGGAGACGCCTTACGACAAAATATTTTTTCGGGACTAATGTCCTGGGTTTCAGAACATTACTTAAGTACAACCAAAATTAATAAAGTAAAACAACTATAGAATTCATTTCCTGTTTCTGTTTAAAAAAAAAGAGAGTATGCACGATTTTCATTCGTTTGAACGATGTAAGTAAGCGCGAAAGCTAATGTTATTTAAATAACACTATTTTTCAACTGAATTGGAGGTGTTGGTTTGAATTTTAGTTCATGACATTTTATTTTACTCCACACCTTTAGCATTTATATTAAAATGTACTTAAGTGATATCCCGAAATCCCGACATTAGTCACGAAAAAAATATTTTAGTCGTAAAGAAGTCTCCACTTTTTTTGTCTCTGTTCTTTGAACTTTAGGTAGATTAGCTCTACCTATTCCGATCACTGATCATAACAGCTAAATATTTAAGGCATATCTAAGGTTTTAAGTCCGCCTTTGCATATTTATTGTGCACTAAGATTGATTAATATTAGTGAAAGAAAATTTGGCAGCGATTAGCGACGTCGCCAAATGAACCGTTACACGTACCGAGCCAAGGCGCGGGCTGCGAGCTGGGCGGCGGCGGCGGCGGCGGGAAGGCGCCCGGCGGCGGCGGCAGCGACAGCTCGCCTGGCGGGTCATTGATAAGGGCGTAATGTTCACACAAATTAATGACAAATCATATCTATAGCTATCTTACTAGATTCCAACCAAATAGCTGCCAAAATAAAATGGAGAGAAGCATTCTTTAGTGCGTTTAATCAAATAGTTCCTATGCGTAATGTTGGCTCCACTGTTGTAGGACCAATACAAATACGCCACGCGGCTACCAAATAGGTCCGTTTTTAGGGTTTCGTAGTCAACAAGGAACCCTTATAGTTTCGCCATATCCGTCTGTCCGTCTGTCCGCGGCTTAGCTCAGAGACCGTTGGTACTGGAAAGCTGTAATTTAGTATGGATATACATATAAACGACGCCGACAAAGTGGTAAAAAAACATCGTAAAAAAAATTTTTTTTTAGGGTACTTCCCCGTCAATCGCTTAGTGTGGGGTAACGTTGGAAAGGTCGTTTAAAAAAATATGAGTTTGTTAAAACCATTTTTGGATTCAGGAATCTGTTTGCGGAATATAAAGCTTTAAACTGCAAATTTTTGTTAGAGCCAAGTGTGCCCCCCCCGCTGCCAGCTAAATGGTTGGGTTTGGCTAAGTGAAAAAATTCACGACAGTAGTATATATAACGAAATTAAAAGGAAAACTATCACCGCTACGTAGGCTCCACAAGTTCTCCCATACATTCTGTATCGGAGAACAAGTTTTTCAACTACAATGTTAAGTTTGTTTTATAAATTCATCCCAACTACGGAACCCTTAATTGTGCATGGTACGACATGCACTTGGCCGGTTTTTAAATTTAACAATGGAACCAACATTATGGCAAATGAACTATTTGATGAAACGCACTCTAAACATCACGTTACAGCACTAAATCAAACTATCAAATATAAGACATAAGAGCAATCAAACTATCAAATATAAGTTACAGGTATAATATTGACAGTGGAAAACTTAAATGGAACTGGATACGCCACATGATTAGAAAGAGAAACAAATGGTTTAAAGATGTCACAATGTGGAACCCTCGAGATGGGAAAAGAAGGAAAGGGCATCAACGAATGAGATGGGAGGATGAAATTTAAAAAACAGGAGGATCAACATGGATAAGATAAGCCACAAATAGGCAATTATGGCAAACCCTAGGGAAGGCCTTTGCCAAGAGTCAAACTGCTTTTTTTTTTTTTTTGGTATTATGGCGTGTGCTAGCTGACATATGGCAAATAATTAAATTTATGTTATTTTTTTTTTTGTTGTTCCGTAATATGAATGATTTTGCCTACTATTATATAGAATCATTTTTTTCTAACTAAACAGACAGCTGTGCTGCCGGGGAGTTTGTTGCGCCACTTCTTCTTCCCGGCTAAAGCACTAGGAAGTGGTGAAGGGTGGGCGTTCTGGGGGACTGTCTTATGCAATTTTGACGTTCTAAAAGTGCTGATTCTCAGCCTAGTTTGAATAAATGACTTTTGATTTTGATTTTGCTGATACTAATGTTACCGATGTCAATGATTAATAATAATTTAACAATAATGACTAAAACCATAGTTTGTTTGTATGAGATACACAGCAATTAAACTTTCCATGATTTTAAATAGAATTCTTACAACATTGTACAACACCTTATGGTATCAGAACCTTTTATAGAGGATTCATATCATGGGTGTAGGTAAAGTCTTATATGCAACTGTACATAAGCTTATACACTGTGTAAGGGTACCGTTGTCACTCAAACCATATAAAATTAAGTGACCGAGTAACAAAAAACTACGTTATTTTCATTAAAAGATTTTAAAAAGTTTCTATCCGACACCGTCCGCAAATTCATGGATATGCGGGCGACCGGGCGACCTACCTACCTACACAACACATGAATAAATACATAATACACATAACCTGTGATGCAACTTTCCCTTCATACTTTTCCTGGCAAAAATACCTAAGTGGGTACCTTAGGTGTTGTGACGAGTTTACATGTAAATTTTATTTTCGTTTCGTTCTTAAAGATCAACTGGCAGCTGCTGGTTGCCACGACCCTGAGCGTGGGCCGGCACGGGGAACTGGCCGTAAGTAGGTACGCATCCTTTGTGTGGCCGCCAAGATCGTTTCAGAATTTAGCAAACGTGCAGTGTGTACGTACGTGGCGCGACGTGCGGGGGCGGCATGAGGGCGCGGGGCGGCGCGTGCGGCGCGAACAGCGCGGGCGGGAAGCGCCGCGCGCCGCCCGCGCCGCCCGCCCCGCCCGGCGCGGCCTCGCCCAGCTCCGCCATCAGCGACATGTACTCCTCGTCGATCTTAGCCTGCCGACATAAGACATTTTTAAACCTCACGCGATCAATGTGATGATTGAATTTTAACTTCAGTAGACACTCGCTTAAGCTCCACTCGGCGGTAGTAAATATGGCCCAAACACTCTATATATATGTATAAAAGGAATCTATATACAGGATGTAAGGGTAGACACCGTTGTCACTCAAACCATGGGTAGTTACTTAAATATAAAAATAAATGACCGAAAACAACAATACGTTATTTTCATTAAAAGATTTTAAAAAGTTCCTAAAATAATTATATGTATGTATTTTTTAATGACATAGTGTCAAGGAAAAAATATAGCTAAACCAAATAAAAAATAAGAATTGCTGAAAAAAAAATTGGTTACATACCTAGTAACCAATTTTTTTTTTCAGCAATTATTATAGCATTGTCGCAAACCTCTTTAATTTTACTGTAAAATATGGATCAATATCGAAATCGCTTAAAATAAAAATGTTAGCGGTAAACAGTTCTACAGATTTTATTTATAATATTGTATAATTCTATGAATTATCATTATTATAAATAGTCTGTCGGACTGTTATAAACCTTATTACAAGGCAATAAAGCCTAAGTCAGCTTTTACTTAAAAACACTGTACTTTTCCTTTAATAAAGTACTGATGTTGCATTTTTACCCACTGCATGGAAAGAATGTGTATAATTTAGTTAGCGTAATCTAGTGTGCCCAAATTAAGGGAGCAATTAAGAGGGACATTGCCAAAATATAAGCACCCAAAAAACTTGTGTCTGTGTTTTTGTAGTGTGGTGAATTAAAGTGGTACCAGTAGAATTATTGTTTTGTTTTTTAAAGACAAACATACGGCCGATGCAATTCGATGGCAATTCGGGCCGATGCTTGGCATTGTCCTTTTGAATGGCCTGATAATATAAAATATAATTGTCTGTCAGTGTCAGATTATACATATATTGGGTGTGCTAGTACCTTGGTGGGCGTGTTCTGCAGCGTGCCCTGGCCGGGCCGCTTGGCGGGACAGTACCTTGTTGGGCGTGTTGTGCAGCGTGCCCTGGCCGGGCCGCTTGGCGCGACAGTACCTTGTTGGGCGTGTTGTGCAGCGTGCCCTGGCCGGGCCGCTTGGCGCGACAGTACCTTGTTGGGCGTATTGTGCAGCGTGCCCTGGCCGGGCCGCTTGGCGCGACAGTACCTTGTTGGGCGTGTTGTGCAGCGTGCCCTGGCCGGGCCGCTTGGCGCGACAGTACCTTGTTGGGCGTGTTGTGCAGCGTGCCCTGGCCGGGCCGCTTGGCGCGACAGTACCTTGTTGGGCGTGTTGTGCAACGTGCCCTAGCCGGGCCGCTTGGCGCGACAGTACCTTGTTGGGCGTGTTGTGCAGCGTGCCCTGGCCGGGTCGCTTGGCGCGACAGTACCTTGTTGGGCGTGTTGTGCAGCGTGCCCTGGCCGGGCCGCTTGGCGCGACAGTACCTTGTTGGGCGTGTTGAGCAGCGTGCCCTGGCCGGGCCGCTTGGCGCGACTGTACCTTGTTGGGCGTGTTGTGCAGCGTGCCCTGGCCGGGCCGCTTGGCGCGACTGTACCTTGTTGGGCGTGTTGTGCAGCGTGCGCTGGCCGGGCCGCTTGGCGCGACTGTACCTTGTTGGGCGTGTTGTGCAGCGTGCCCTGGCCGGGCCGCTTGGCGCAACTGTACCTTGTTGGGCGTGTTGTGCAGCGTGCCCTGGCCGGGCCGCTTGGCGCGACAGTCGCGCGCGATGTGGCCCGCACCGCCGCACGACGAGCACACGATACTGTTGGTAACGTTCGGCTTGTCCGGGCACTGGAACGGACACGTTGCTTATTTATATACATAAATAAATAATTAGGCAAGTTTATCTCGGAAATCACTTTCGATGAGGTGAAGGAAAAGATCACGAGGAAACCCGAGTTTATTTAGTAATAAAAGTTTGAAATATGGATCGGTCCGGTACGTACGAGCCAGGTCTTGTGGTCGGTGGCGGAGCAGTTGGCGCAGCGCACGGCGTCGTTCTCGCGCAGCGTGCCGTTGAGCTGCGCCAGCTCGCGCAGCTGCATGCGGCGCAGGTCGTTCTGCCCCTCGGGCACCTCCACGCCCTGGCGGATCACCTCCTTGATCTGCGGACACCGACACCCGACGTTAAGGCGAAAGCGCGAGGGTAGCCCGCCGAATTACAATTTTCCTACGTTTATTACTATTTTCAGGTCAGTATTAGGTTGTGTCTTGACTTCTTATAATATGATTCACGACGTAACAACAAATATGCATTTCTCGAATTATGATCAATAAAATTACCAAAACAACTTTTTAAGTTCAAATTACCATATTGCATGACTACTTCGTGAATTTATGACATTTGAGGTCAATTCTAACTAAGAGTTGTATTGATGACTACCTGCGCCCCGCAGTTCCACCCGCATTTAGTCTCGATCCCGTGAGAAAATCGGGATAAAAAATACCCTATGTCCTAACCAAGGTCATGGTCCTAACCGTTCAATAGTTTTAACGTGAAAATGTAACAAAAAAAACGCATTTTCGCATTTGAAATATTAAGTTTGGATTCTAATGTTGTAAATACCTCTCCATATCAAAACGTCCTAAAAGCAAATAGTCCTATACATATTTGTTAAGGTCGCAAATCATAGTTCGATCAGCATACGACTTGACCTACAAATTGCAAAAACCGTAACAACATTTCGAGTATAGTGGGCTGTCTTGGCGCATCCTCCTAAATAATTTGCGAGCGGAGTGAAAAAGTATTGCGATAACTTTTTATTGGGCCAAGTCTGTACATTGGAAGCTTGTCGTCACTCGTTACCTTCTCGACGGCCTTCTTGACGCAGTCGGCGTTGGTGGCCGTGATGTAGGCGTGCAGCGGCTCGTCCTCGCCCGGCAGCGGCTGGCCGTCCTTGCGGCCCACCTTGCCCTCCTTCACCGAGCCCTTGCCGCGGATTATTATCTTAGCGCCTGTCTCCTTCTCCATCGCTGTGTCACCGAACGAAATAAACCATAATACAGAAAGTATTACGAACAAAGGTAATGCTTATTTCGAAAGAAAGGACATCAATAATTTCGTAGCCAAAAATGAAGGCCAGAAAGACAATAACTGGACACTTGTAAAGTTTTGTGGTATATGGCCCAGTGATGAAATGATAACAAGGGCAATTGATTATAAATAACTAATTTATTTAAAGCATTATCGTACCGGATAATGTTAGCACACACATCACAGATCGGACACAAGAGAGTGTTCCATTTACAACTATATGTCAGATTGAACGTCTGTATTTCCCTAAAGAATTATGGAAATACAGACCTGGGCCAAAATTTGGATTACAAGCTCCAGAGGGCCTAGACAAGTGACAATAGCTTCGAAAGTAATAATAATAATAATAATTTATTCCATTTAATTGACACTAACAATTATGTTGGTAATCATTTTTATTTGACAAAAGATAGATTTTTTGTGGATAAATACTATCTTTCAAAGTATTGTAAAAGACAGATAGCTGTGTCGCTATCATATTACTTTTCTATTACAGCCAAGAATTTGGCTAAACAAATTGCTTCTATTGAGCAATGCTGTGACATGTTTAATAATTCAGCCAATAATTTGGTATCAAACATTGATAATAATTTAAATTAGAAATTCAGACAACAGAGGCAACCTCTAGCAATAATGTACAGAATTGCAAAATAAAATCAAATAAAAGTTTAAAATCAATAAATAGTATCAACCTGTTGCATCAAAACATTCAAGGATTTACGAACAAAGATTTAGAAGTAGAATTATTTATGAATTTTAACAGTATTGATATTCTTTGTATAACAGAACATTAGCTTAAAAGCCACCAGTTCTTGTACAATTTTGATAATCACCAGGTTGGTAGTTCGTTCAACAGAGTAAATGCAATACATGGTGGCTCATTAATCTTAGTAAGTAACCAGCTGAAATTTAAAGACCGTAAGGATATTGTGAGCATATCTGTTGAGCGGACAGTTGAAATAGCCTGTATAGAATTGGAGCAGTTTATTGTATTAAGTGTATACAGAACCCCTTCGGTTAATTTATTAGAAATAAAATTCAGGTTCTTGTAGTAAAATAATAAGTTTGTTTCAGTCCTACAATCTTGTAAACCTATTTTTCGAGCCCACAAGAATAACCCCTACTAGTGCCACATGCCTAGATAATATTTATACGGATGTTATACCAAGCCACCAAGAAATTATAAATTTACTAGATTCTGATCATTGCGGGCAAAGGGTTACTGTCCCAATACAAAATAACAAAGTGGCTAAAAAGGATATCACATTTAACCCCAAAACTGCAAGTCGCTTGGAAGTTTTTAAAGAAAAACGAATTAATAAATTACCGGTTTTGTCAATTCAAGCTGACCCTAATCATCTTTATGATGATTTTTTTAATATATACTGTAAAAAATTTAATTCCACCTTTATTCCCAAGACTATCTCGGTTAATAGTAACGTATCTTTCAGTGATTGGGCTACGATTGGTATTCATAAAAGTAGAACACGGCTGTATGAGCTGTATAATGAAAGGACATATGTAAACACTGCTGAATTTAATTAATATGTTAAAAATAATTCAAAATTATTTAAAAAAGTTTGTTGTATGGCCAAGTCGCGTTATTTGAGTTCGAAGATTAAAAACAGTAGTGATGTAATTAAAACAACTTGGAATATTATTAATAGTGAAACGGGAAGGTCTAGCAACCGAAATACTGACTACAGCCTGTCTATTAATGACAAAATAATAAAAACAGACTCACAAGTCGCCCGTTTCAACTACTAAATCCCTAAACTCATCCATCACCTTCTGTTGCTGAGTCTTTGCTTAAGGTAAATGTTAATTTTTGCGATTCGGAATTTCTTTTTCAACATATTACCTGTAGAGACATAATTAAAACCTTTCACACTTTAAATGTAAAAAAGACTGCAGATCTATGGGGTAATTCTGTAGAAGTAGCTAAGTCTATTATTGACATCGTAGCACCTACTTTAGCTCTTATCTTTAATAATTGTATCGAATGTGGGGAGTTTCCTGACCTTATGAAAAATAGTAAAATAATACCTTTGTTTAAATCAGGTAGTACATCAGACCCCACAAATTATAGACCTCTTTCAGTACTAGTACCTTTAGTAAAATTTTTGAGAAGTTAATTTTAGAGCAATTGCAAAGATTTTTTAATAGAAATAAATTGTTACATAGCAAACAGTTCGGAATCGGTGTTGAACTTTTAGGACATATTTATAATGCATGGGAAGATAAATGCGATGCCTTGGGCATCTTTTGTGACTTTTGTGCGTTGTTCATGAAACGTTAATCAGGAAACTCCGCCACTACGGAATACGGAACACCGCTCTGGATCTTCTTACTTCATACTTGAGTAATAGGATTCAGAGCGTTGACGTTAATGGGAAAAGATCTCCCGGATCTATAGTAACAATGCGGGTCCCACAGGGCTCGATTCTTGGTCCTTTCTTGTTTCTTATTTATATTAATGACTTGCCTTACCTCATAAAGGATAATCATGAAATAGTGTTGTTTGCGGATGACACTTCACTTTTTTTTAAACTTAAACGTCAGCAGCTGGTTACTGACGATGTAAATAGCGCGATCTCAAAAGTAGTTCACTGGTTAATTTACTCCTTAATGTAAAAATAACCAAATGCATTAAGTTTACGCTACCTCACGTTAGGCAGGTGAAAACTAATGTGTTGATAAAGGGCGAAGAATTGAATCCTGTATGTATGACAGTATTCTTAGGCTTAACTTTAGATGCTAAGCTTCAGTGGGGCCCACATATTGTCAAAAAAACTAAGCTCCGCGGCATATGCTATTAGAAAAATTCCTAATTTAACTGACATAGAGACGGCCCGTTTAGTGTACTTTAGCTATTTTCATAGTGTAATGTCGTACGGTATTCTATTGTGGGTGGTAAATGCCGCCGACATTCAGACTATCTTTGTTTTGCAAAAAAGAGCTGTTCGATCAGTTTATAAATTAAGTCCGAGACACTCTCTCGGAGAGAAATTTAAGGAGATAAATATAATGACAGTGCCTTCTCACTATATTTTTAAAAATCTTTTGGTCTGGCAGCAGTAATAATAGTAATTTATGCGGCCTACCCAAATGTCCTGTTTTTGGTATTGTTCGTCAAATCGTTGAGCTCCTTAAATTCTGAGTTGAGCTGCACGATCACTTACAAATGCGTGCACTGACTGGACAGGTTCACTCAATCTGTGTGGTTCTTTCCTCAAAAGACCATTTCAGACACCAATCTACATGGTCTTCACATGATCTGACCAAGATTATGTCTGGACTTTAAAAGAGACTGTGACCTCTGAGTTTGTTTCGGCCTTTCTTCTCAGAGTAGTCAGATAGGAAACGTCGACCTCATCTAGTTTTAAAAATGTCTTTGACGTGTAAAAGTGTTTGTACAAACCTACGTACAGAAATAAATCATTTATCATTATCATTTATCAAGTGTTTCGTATTTCTACAACGACTTTCAACAGGATTGACTTATGCTTTTCGATAGCTTATGTCAGTCTCATACATTTTTGCCTTTTCCATCATCGTTATCGCTGATAGATTGTCACTTTGTCTAAAGGTAAGTACGTCATAATCCGCGATTGGACACTTTCGCCGGTTGTCATAGAAAACGTACGTCATTAACTCGGTTCGTCACAAACGATAAGTATTCGTGCCAAGTTTCGAGTCTATTAACACAAGGAATAAGATTTTTCATACAAACGAAATCCCCCATTTCACCCTCTTAGAGGTGGAATTTCGAAAAATTGTTTCTTAGTGGAAACTTACTCTTCATAATGAACACACCCTCCAAGGTTTAGGCTGTGCGTTGATATCTCAGTCACCCTAGCCTTTTATATATGTCGGAGCGGACGGGACTCGGGCTCACAATCATCGTCAGAAGGGCAATTATCAATTCAATTGTTCATTATGCAACTATCTGTCTACTTCGTGGGCAAAGGAAACGCGTATAATCACTCTAACTAAAGTCTAAATGAATTAGAAGGGCGCAACGAGTCCGTGGATCGCGCTCGGTCTCGTGGTCTGAATGGAACTCACTGCTTGATCCAGGCTCCTCTGATGCTAAACTCTATCGTCTTAAAACGTTCTCACGGTAAACCAAGCCGACCCCCGGCCACGTTCGACGCAATTAAGGTTCACGTCGTCTCCTTTCTTATCGGAAACAATAATTCATTATTTAATATCAATAAGCTCTGCGCGCTAAAAAGGACCAGTGATCTTGAGAGTTAGACGCGGTGTGAATGACGCCATCGTCTCACGCTGATAAGAACTGGACGAGGTGTGAGTTGACACCATCGTCTCGCGCCACGACACGGCTATCCTGACTATCACACGTCCACGTGTGCTGCAAAATTTCACAATTTATGTTGTCACCTGCAGAAATGACAACCCTTCATGTAGGGACCGTTCTGGTATCGTACCAACAACCTCAAACACAGAATATCACGTCTCTACAGTTAAGAGCATAACTTATGAACCAAACCCAACAAAGAACAATATAGTCGTCTTAAACATTTTATAGACTTCAAATTAAAATTTCAAACAGTAATGATAATAATAACGTGATAAATTTTGCAACAAGCACCATCATGACTTCCATAAGCCTTCAAGCTACCATTAGTCACGACAACACCACAGTGACAATGACTAGGAACACAATCCATAAGTCACAGCACCAACAGAATAAATTCTGCCCAAAGCCAAGCTCACACGGAGCACATCACACTTCACGCACCCTCAACCCATTACCGCCGCCCAGTCTCCGACCAATTAAACTGGGTTAGGAATATGACCTACGATCGGATAACAGGAATAGGTTATGACCAGAATAAATCTGCACAAAGCCAAGCTCACTATACAGAGCACACCATCACACGTCACGTCACGCACCCTCAACCCATTACCATCGCACGGTCTCCGACCAGCTAAACTGGATTAGGAATATGACTTGCGATCGGATAACAGGAATAGGTCGTGATCGTGAACAAAATAAATCACGTTACTCATATTCATCATTTATTTCGCTTCCGCCAATAAAGGCTAAACCTGACTGTTCTTTGTTATCATCCTCACTATCTGAACTAATCTCAAATTCTGTGGGGACGTAACCGAGGTAACTCGTAAATGTTCGTGAGCATACTTGTCACTTGCTATCCAAAGATTTTAAAAGGTATCAATCACCGTCCAGTAGTTCAATAACTTTAAATGGACCACAAAACTTTGGATCTAATTTAGTTTGATTTCTTTCATGATTTTCTATTAAGACAAAATCACCAACAACAAATATTTTATGGTTTGCTTTAGTTTTTATCAAATCTATGTTTGTCTTGTACAGCGCTTCTATTGCTCAACTAGGGCTAGGTAGTAATGTAAGAAAGAAGAAGAATGTCTGACTAATTTTCCAATTAATAATTCCAATGAACTTGCTTTGGTTCGATTAACTGTCGAATGTCGTGGATCGTGATCAGACATTCCCTTAGTGACATACCTACTTAGTGAAAGATTTACAGTCGTGGGCACAGAATTGGGATACGGATAAACGAGAGAAATAACTCCTTAAACTCTACACAGTTTATAGTTACAGAGTCAATCACCAGCACTACTCTACAATTAAGTAAGTCACAGCAAACGTGAATTTAGTATACAAACAGGCGCTTTATTACAGAAATAACCAAGTGATTCCTACAATAAGGAGAATCTCAATTTCTGTCCACCAGTTTTGATTTCATTTACCGGCTCCGTGGTTAAAATGTCTTTCAATTTGGATAATTCAAACATATTGAAACGCGAAAATATAAAAGTGAATCATTCCATGTGAATACCTGTAGTTTCTGCCTCTCTTAATCGACATCAATTGATTCATTAAACCAAACAACAGTCACATGGCAATTAAACAACATGTAAACAATAAAGTCAAGTATACTTAGCATGATTTCAAAATGAAAATAACACTTCACGAAACCATGAAATAAACGTTTCACTAGAGAATCTCATTCATGGGTACCTAGGTTATAAAATGGTAACGACTCACCGGATGTTACTCGTTCTCACTGTAACACTCTCTTTCACGTCTTTGTCTAAGGTAATGAATGGTACCAAAGACCCTCATCATAATTGCGCGCCGTGCAAGTCTGTCTGATGGGAATCGAACCCAAGTAGAATGAGGCGGCTCGGGCTAGTTGTTTGACGCGCGAGTAGCTATCAACGCAATCATGGTATAGCTCTGTTTTTCGAACAGTTATTGTCTATTCGCACTGATTTCACTATCAGGAGATTTCTCAACCCGCTCTTATCCTATCCCACTTCTGAGACGAGGTGTGAGTTGACACCATCGTCTCGCGCCACGACATATATATAGATAGATTTCAACATTTTAATTTATTTCCTCGCACAATGCATAGTAAAACGGAAGATGATTTTCGAAATCACCTACTTTCCACACTTATCATAACTATTCTGGCACTTATTCGACGCCAGAATGTTCTCAGTTTAGTTTGTATTCTCGACAGAATAGTGTCCTGACCTTTGAGCGTGTTGCCGCGAGGCCCGATGAGCAGGCCCACGAAGTTGATGTCAGGGTGCTCCTCCTGCGGGATCATCACCTTGTCGTGCACGCGAATGATGGGAGGCCTGCAACAATACGATGTCGTTAGGTCCGCTAAGGTGTGCGCCGATGCCTTTCTTACCGGCGCCATGTGCCATGCCACTTCGTCCGGATAAATTATTTCTTGTCAAAATATAAACATATTGCGTTTTCTTCCCACATGCCGTGAACGTATTTGGCCACGGACAGGCCACAGACTACATATAGTCAATAGACATGTTTATTTATAGAACATGATGTCAGCCGCATATAAAACCTTCATGCAAAAAAATACTCGATATGGATATGAAAAGTATGCTAACAGATGATTCTAAGGGTCAACGCAGACAGAAAGGAACGCAGCGGAGAGGATTTTATTAACGCACTTGAAAATAAACTTTAAAATTATTAAAATAAAGTGCATAAATGCTTGAACCTGACCAAAAATGCTCGCGCGTCCTCGAAGATACGCGGGAATCCCCGCGCGGCATACGCGATCCGTAAAGAAAATGCCCGAGTCCGCGCGGGGATTATTCCTCTCTGTCTGCGCTGACCCTTACTGTAAACTTTCTGAGATATGAAGGTTCTGCTTTTAATTATTATGGATATGAAATGTATCCCAAAAGATTATTCTGACTGTGAACTTTCTGCGATATGATGGTTCTGTTTTTTAATTATTATGGATATGAAATTTATGCCTAAAGATGATTCTGACTTTTGATACTACTGAGTTATTATAAATTAATTTACTTAAAAGCCTTCCTTAAATTGATTCTTTGATATTTGTACGCCAAATGGCAAAACATAGAGAAACTACAATAAAACAACTGTAACATCTTGCCCACTGCTGTAACTTATGTTTAAAAATAAAGAATATTGATTGATTGATTGAACCGTGGAAATCCATGCAATCTTCCAGTGGCAAATCTGTACCTGCCAGGGTTGCGGGAAAGTCCGAAAGGGATACCGGGACCCTGGCAACAGGCAACTGAAGGAACACGGGTGGGTTTTAGTTAGTTAAAAGTCTGACAAGCCCTTCCGCTCCGCCCAGAGCGGGATAAGTTATTTGATGATTTCCCAACCACAAAAAAAAAGTGTCAAATCTGTAAAGATCTGGATTTGGATCTTATTTTGAACAATAAGTACCGAACGAGCCGCAATCGGATTGTTAAAGTGTTAACAATCCGAAAATTCCTAATCCATCGCTACATAGGTTTTAAAACTTTGTCTGCTCGGCAACGGCAACGTTTACTTTATTTGTATGTCATAGATTTTTACACATTTTGTGATTACTTAAACTCACACACTGTCTTATTAGTATTATTTGTAATGTAAAAATGTTAGGAATATTGTGATATTGTATAACTACTTTTACAATGTTTGTAAATATGTGACCACCATATATCTGTCACATAATTGTATTAATCCATTTATTTGTCATTGCTCCATTTTAAATTCTTTTTACAAATTGTGGTACATTAATCGTATTCTTGGTGCATCGTATTCACATGTAATTGTAAATGATGTATACAAAATATTGTAAACCATTTATTTTAAAGAGTAACCGTGGAGTTTCTTGCCCATTCTTCTCCATACGAAAACTACCTTTTGGAAGGGGCAACTAGAATCAGTTCTATTTCTTAGTTTTTTTGACGTTCAAAAGTGCCTTTAATGTGGCCTATTTGAAATAAATTATTTGACTTTGACCGTAAATAACTTAAAGAACGTGGCTGAACTTGCAAAATGCAAGGCATCGTGTCGCCACACACGTACTTGTAGTCGGGCGGCGGCTTGAACTCGGGGTTGATCTGCTGCATGCGCGTGACGAGCCGGTGCCGCTCCTCCTCCAGCTTGCGGCGCGTGCGGTACTCGCGCGTGTTGAGGCGCTTGCCGTCCGTGGAGTAGATGGGCTCGGGCGACGGCGACCTGCCACAGACCGACACGTCACGCCGCGCACGCGCACACTTCGACACATAGCCTTGCTTTTCTCGTTTTAATTTTAAGGACTTACATAATCTTTGACGAAGTTTATATAGGGCTAAATTTCATTGCTTGACGAAACTTTACAGACCTGATGGTATCCATACAGAATCACGATTAAACAAAAATATTATATTCTCAACGAATAATTTCAAAGAGGTAACTAAAGCGGCTGACAGTCGCTCCTGCTTACTTTAAATTACGAATTTCTATAAACCATTTTTTTGATTAATCATAATTAGATATGATTACCCATCAAGACTGTATAGTTTCATTACATTATTAAGTGTAGCCCTGCATAAAATTTTTAGAAAGTACTTTTATAGTATTGATTTCACCACAAGAGCGAACATAATTATATTCTTTTGATTTTAGCAGAAAGCTATGTGTCGAGTGTCGGAGCGCCACGTCGATGTCAAAGAACGGTGCTCAACAATATCACAAAAGCATTGAAAGTTTATTATGTATGTGAAATATAAAGTCGACGCGGTCGCTAGCACGGATCTCATTGAGCACCGCATGACTAACAGTAACAAAAGGGAATATATGATGTGCACTGATTGGTATCCTACTCTAACACCTAGATCCTAACGCCCGAGGAAAAAGAATAATTCAATTAATTTGTTCCTGAAATTTTAATTAAGCTCATTAGCCCTGAAAATAATCTGGTTATTAATCATTATTGAGCTGTAGTTGCTGAAAATTATCAATAATAATTATTAGATGTGTTTGGTTAATTAATTGAATCATTAGTGTTTATAGCAGTCTGTATGCGACCTGCAACTGAAGAAAATGGCGCATTAGTAGCAGGGCGGGCCCCCCGGGGGGCGGCACACGACACGCTCCACAAGCACGCACCGGCTATAACATACTATGACATCATCTACATTGCGATTCAATGATAATGTCATTAATTCTCCTAATGCTTACTTATGCATTATTTTTTTGGTATGATAGAAGAGTAGCACAGTGGACGCGCGTTGTAAGTAAACGGTACCCTTGTTGTACTGATAGATGAGTAGCAGTGGACGCGCGTTGTAAGTAAACGGTACCCTGGCTGTACTGATAGAAGAGTAGCAGTGGACGCGCGTTGTGAGTAAACGGTACCCTGGCTGTACTGAGAGATGGGTAGGTCTACCAATGCCGTTAATATACATATCAATTTGCTGGCGAAATGTCACATACATTACTGGTAGGGAATGCAGCAACTAGACATCTCGCGTGCTCAGGTCGAGATCCCAAAAAATATTTTTTATTTTTTTATTTTTAATAATGCGTTATTTAACTTCTTATATATAACTTCATGAAAATGAAAACTCCACCTACTTAGGGTGTCGGTGTTATATTTTTTAAATAAAACTACCTACACTAATTGAACACTCATAAAAAAGGAGTGTTTTCAGTGTTTGAAATAGATTGGACACTTGTTTGTTTGTTGTCATAGACTGTCACGTCATCACACCAAGCGCGCCAAATGGAGGGCGTTAAATAGCCCAGGTCGGTTGGATATTTTGTAGCATTTTTTTTTTTTTAATGTATTCACACGAACCATTGTGTGCTAAGGGACTACTCACTACTCACACCTTAGATTATAAAATGTCCATATTCCGTGTTCAATACAAAACGCAACGTTTATTATGAAGCCAAAACTATATACGTGTGTTAGTGACCACGCCCCTCGCGAGTGTATTACTTAAGGCATTTGCGTTCGTGTGCAACACGCGTGGAATACCAGCGCATAGCAAATTCCCTAAAAATTTGGGAATTTTTTAATATTATGTAAAGGATAATTTACATCATTACTGTTCATGATTTCTTATATTATTTCTTTGCAATTGTTTAGATTTGCATGTTACTAGCTTGAAGTGGTGTGAATTTAAAAGACAATCCGGTTAGTTGGTCATCGTAGGCGCGGATCATATCGGACTTACAAAATATATATTTATTTAATACCAAAATATTATACAATGTATATAGACTCGGTTAAAAAATACATAAAAGACATCTTTATACAAAAAATAAAATTCTTCGACCACTTGTCGTTGTATACATGTCCTCGACATGGAAGTGGGCTGAACATATGGACGTTTTTGGTTTTGGATTCCACGAATTTTTATTTCTAGCCCGTCTGATTATGTTAGTCCAACGGTTAGCAGCTATGGAATCGGTTGGAAATCTATGTAAGTAAAGATGATTTTTTTTAGAAAAAACGAAAACGTTAATGCTCCTTATCTCCGTATCGTGACATAAATATGAACCATATCACAAAAAAATACATTTCGAATTATAAAAACCGCATCGAAATCGGTTCAGCGCTCAGAGTGCTGTGAGGTTGAAGAAACCACTCACAAAAACAATCATCGACCATGTTAATAAAACTCCTTTATCATGCCTCGTGATGAGTTGAACATATGGGTAAATAGATTTCATACCCTTGGCAACTCTTAAGTTATTCCGTCACATTTAATTGTTCGTTTGACATTTTTTATGATCGTCGTTTTTAGAAAGAAATATACGGTGAAAGTGAATACTTACTTATGAAATGTGACGTTAGTGCACTTAACTTTTTTTGGAGTGTAATTTTTACACAATTTCACAGCATTTTTACGGAATTAAAACACCGGCTCGTGACGTGTTTACGCGGCGAACGCTACTTGAGGTGTGGAGCGGGGAGCGAATGAAGTCACCAGTTTAGTGACTTATTTTTGGCTTCAATTTTCGGTGGCCTACTAGGAATCTGGACATTTTATAATCTAAGACACACATATTCAGCTCTATTCAGCTTATGCCCATAGAAAACAACGATTTTGTATGGAGACGCGTACGCATCTGTTCAGCTTTCCGCGTCTATTCAGCTTCCGCGGCAAACAAGTATAAAATGAGGACAAATGTGTTATTATCATGCGAGTACTATAGATAGAGTTCAGCACTGTTCTGCCGCGTTCAACGCTGTTCCGCCGCATTCAGCTTCAAACGCGGCGGCACAGCGCTGTATACGGATGGTTTTCGACTCTTTATCGACAAGTTGCGACCTGCACAGTGTTAGTGGCGAAATATTGCTTTTAGTGGCTGGTGGTTTTTTTTGTGGTTTAGTAATTCAGTTTCAATTACTGAAAATGCTATCACTCAACCACTAAGCCACTAAAACTTTACGAAATATATTATTATTACTTCATTAATTTTTAGAAGTATTTACTGTTACTTTTTTTTTTTCAGGAGTATTTTTTATGTAAATTACAAAACAACTGAGTGAGCAGATGAACTCGGTCTAGTCGTCATCGTGGTTATTGAATAATTTTTATGTTTCTGATCTTGACTTGTTGATTTATTAATAATATTGTATGTTGATTTACTGAATTACGCAATATTATAGACCATTTAAGTACTGTTTTCTCTTGTAAAAACAAAAAAAAATTTGAAAAAATTGTTTAGTGAAAACTTTAGCAATTTTTAGAATAGGGCCGATTTTTGTTAGTTATTAACTGGTGATTTTAGAAGTTGACTCTGGTGGAGAGCTTGTTTAACTGTTGGCAACACTGGACCTGCATAGTTCCTGCATAGATTTGATTTATTATTACGTAATCATTATGCACGCAAGGATTGAGAGCGACACGCTATGACTGCTTTTCTCATTCTTACGACGCTGTACGCGGGGTATAGAAGTAGAACTGTATAAGCGAGACCAAAATCGTTCAGCGAAACGCGAATGGAGCTGAATAAGTCCCTTAGTCGCGCGCGCCGTCGATAAAGAGCGCGCGCGTGGGAGATATCTCACGAGATTGCATTTTTAATTACGAGTAGTTTACTTGGAATTTGAGTTTTTAGGAAATCATACATTTTTGTGTGTCATGTTATCATGATATCCCATGATGACCCATCAATTCTGTGTAGTCTAGCCAATTCGTACAGGTCACAATGTGAATATCCTGGTTTTATTAACAGAATTGTTATTTCCTTAGAAATTCTTTTGATTGTTTATCAGTTCACTTTCAGCTGTTGACGTTTGTCCTAATATTTTGTCAAGTATGTATTATACTGCTGAAGAGGAAGTAAGTAAGTTAATTATAAGAGGGAGTAAGCTTAAACACCATTGTTACCTCTAAGCCACCGGGTGGCACCCGCGCCGTCCTTAAATTACCGTATTTAATTAAAAAGTCCTTGACCGAAGCTTACTTTCTCTTGTAACAGAATGCGGTTAAACGATGGTTTCGGTTATTAGTTGGCTGTGACACTTCAACATGAACAGAGTGCATTATTTCTCCATGATGAAGAACAGTAGTACAACGGGCGACTACCTCCCGCCTATCGGGGCAGCCAGGGCGAGCACATACGGGGCCGCGTGGAGCGTTCGTAACTAGAGATATAGTAAGGAAAACATCAGTTCGTATACTCATTTGCAGTGCGGCGGCGCGCTGCGGCGCGGCTCAAGCGGACGGCACAAACCTCTCCTCGATGTTGGCGGGGATGCCCAGGTCGCCCGAGCGCAGCTTGCGCGACACCTCCTCGATCTGCAGCTGAACTGCAAGGGAACGGGTTAGCCAACCGCGGCCAGACGCACGCATTAGAATACTGACCGCTTGCCTAGCACCGAACATACTAGGGGCACACAGATACACATGTCATAAAGTACACATACACGCTCCGAGAGGCGACGCTTGCGCACAGGCGCGCTACGCTGAAACTAAAATAACATGTCGTTGACGCCTAGGCGCACATATAAAACCTACTATAACATTATATTCCTGTTCCATTAAAATGTATCTACAAGTTATAGGTACACAGAGCCTCGCAGTCTTTTCCAAATAAGTTATTAGCTGAACGAACGCGTAAGAATACGTGCTCGTTATATTAATACTAAGCTAAATAAAATACTGTGATATACCTACAACATTATTTTTAGTATATGCGAAACCTGAATATAGTTTGTTCAGAATAAGTAACTGAATCGATTCCAATCATTTTTACACCATGTTATATTTTTTCCCAAAAATATTTTAAGTAAGGGTACAAGTTGGACACCGAGCGACACTCAGTACCTATCCGCAATCATACGCGCACAACACAGGTCCCGGCAGGTCATAGACAAGGCGCGGGCGCACAGCGGGCCGGGGGTCAAACAACCCCTTCAGTCGCCCGGATGCTACAGATTGATGCGCACGTGTCACGCTCCCAGATCAGATACATAACGGGATGGCGAGCGCGCGGCCGCCGCGCCGTGGGCCTTACAGTTTTGTTTCGGTTGATCGTGTACAGTCACGGACTTTAATTGATGAGCCACCTGGCACTGTTCGTATTTTAGCCGTGTAATGCAAATGGGGCTTAGTCGGTTATACTCGTACATCCAGACACAGAACTTTTACCGGTTGGCTAACCTGAGAGCCAGAACTACAAACATGACAGCAGAGTGACTACCCAAAGTGAACCAATTGCAGGTCTAGCAACCGTAACCTAGTGACGATTGTTTAAGCGTAGCCATAGTAACGTTAGCGTATGGAGAACCACTACGTCATCGACATTTCAACTGTAACTGTCTTCGGATAGGTTTTCAGAGTTATCGAGTTATTGAGCTCTGATTCAAAGAAGGTCAGTATCAAATAGATTGTATAAACATTGTATTTATTTATCATTGAGAACTAATTGTTATTCAACCTCTATGGATAAGACTATTTCCGATTACTAGTAATTTGTCATCTTGTTTACGAGAAAAAAACATAAAAAACATATATCCCCAATATTGTGCGTACAAACTTACATTTGTAGTTGTAACGTATGGGAGAACATGTTTAAAAATCCGTGTCGCTCTCCACCAGTGGTCCACGCGACACGGATTTTTAAACGGAATGGAAATAATTTAGAGAGTTGTGACGCTGTCCCCCAGAGGTGGACAGCGAGAATAAATGATAAAAGTGGTTTCGCTGACCCCCCAGTGGTGGCCAACGAGAAAAAATTAAAAAGTTGTTTCGCTGTCCCCCAGTGGTGGCCAAAAAGTAGGGCAATCGGGAATAATCGTTTGAGTTCGTGTAATGTCGTGAATGTATGAAACCGCAAAATTGAAAAGTTTGAAAGTGACTCATCAATTAAAGTCCGTGACTGTACCTATCGTATGTAAAAAGTATCGTGTAACCATGTCTTTCTCATGTACACAAACGTCCAGTACACAGAAATGGAACGTCATTAAAATAATTATTACATACACTAGCGGTTTGTGGTGATAACGTATCCCTGGCAGTGCGGCGGTACGAGGAGCAATTCGGCATCTGAGTATCGTGGAACAATGCTTTCCGCCACACAATGATCTAGTGACTACTACGGTATCTCTCGGCCTCCGACAGCCTGCTGTGCTTAAGTAATGCGATGTTTTTTCGTTCACTTTGAACTTTAAGTGATTGGCTTAAAGTGCAACAAATCGCATTTACTACATTTTATCACTTACGGCTGCATTTACGAATAAAGTACATAATAATTATCTAACTACACTTGACCATTACGACAGTCCAAAGCCTGCAAGTGTGATGGAAAATTTTATCACCAGTGAATTACAATACAATCGCCGTACGTTAAGGTACTTATTGCCAAATTATTAACAATGAGCGCAAGACGACGCTCTGGAGACGCGAGCTGCGCCGGGCCGTCGCGCGCCGCATGAAGTGCATATTTTTGTACGGACAACGAGGTAACTTAATAAGTTTATAACTTTATGATTTTTGCATGTTACAGTTTTGAAAGGAGATAAAGCAAAGCTAACTTGTTAAAGTGCCGGCCAACTCTTCACTTTTCACTATTAGGTCAAACCTGTAGGCAATTCCCTGCGCTGTTAAACGATTTTGAAAAATACTGTTTTTGAACTGTACTCTAATTAAAGTAATAGCTTGTAATAATAAAAAAAATAAGGGAAAAACGTACTCTTTCGGAACATAGCTTCTTTTTGTTTGGCACTCACAAATGTATGGACGGTGAATGATCTCCTTTTGTCATAGATTCTTTACATAAAAATACTAAACACGTGTTTCGGGTTTCGCATAAACTAAAACTAATGTTGTATAAATATAATTATTAATTTTATTCCCACACACCTACTTTATTTATGTTTACTTCATTAAAAAAACAATACCATTATTATTATGATTAATTTTAACTACTACTAAGAAATAGTTCATGAGTGTCAAAAGATAGCGATATAACAAGAACAGTAGGTTCTCAAATAACAAGAACAGTAGGTTCTCAAATAGCAAGAACAGTAGGTTCTCAAATAACAAGAACAGTAGGTTCTCAAATATTGTTTAGCAGCGAAGCCTTCATTAATTGCGTTCAGCAGACTGCAGCAGGATATCGTTCCCAGTTCAGATATCGTAACGTCGGGTAACACTACAGATGCGGGGGGTACTCACGCAGGTACTGCTCCTCCTGGTCGCGCGTGAGCGTGGACGGCAGCACGGTGGGCAGGCCGGGGATGAAGGTCTTGTCGTGCTCCGAGCCCATCCAGCGCGTGCGCCGGCGCCGCGCGCGCCGCTCGGCCGGCGTCTCGCCCAGCGGGCCTGGGGGCGACCAGTCTGTCACGCGCACGGGTTAGAGCTGTACGGTAGCGAACTAGCGAGCGGACGCGACACGAATGTTATCATACATTTTATGTATGATAACATTCGTGTCGAAAACGTGTAACCTCCTGAAATCCAGCTTTTCAAAAACCGGCTGTCGATGTTCTATTTCATGCAATACAACCGTTTCATGAAAAGCGTCGAACACTTCATGAAATTATCAATTCTAAGATCTGGCCACGACATGAAGATAAATTGAGAAATTAAAAAAATCGTTATTATGAGCAAAATGTTGGGTTTCAGGAGGACAACGCACCTGCGTACTCACCGAGCCCGTCGTCCTGGTCGTCGTCGGGGTGGTAGTCGACGGGCGGGCGCTCGGCGCGCTCGGGCCGGTAGCGCGAGTCGGCGCGCGCCTGCAGCAGCTCCAGCTTCTGCTGCACCGACGTGGGCGGCGGGATGGCCGTGGCCGCCGACAGCGCGGCGGCGGCGGCCGCGGCCGGCTGCACGGGCGCCGCCATGCGCCGCGCCGCCACGAACGTCTGCGGCCAGCCAGTGCGGGGTCAGAGCTCGGCTCAGATTATATTATCGATAACATAACGATTGTGCCGGGTTCGCACGTTTCATTTTAGTTGAACGACATTTGTTATTCGACTAAAATCCTTTGAATTTGAAGTTCAATTTGATTGAAAGTCTGTTTAATCGCTTTCGACTTAGCAGTTGATCGACTAAAATCGAAGAGTTTGTACCGGTTATTAGGGATGGGCCGGACGGGGTTCGAACCGAATACGAACTTCGGCCGAACATTCAGTAAAAATAAGTTTGGCCGAACTTTGGCTATTTTCACCGCGCTGCAGTTTTTCGGCACCAATATTTTTTTATCACCTCCTGGAAGCAGTCTATTCTGAACGACTTTTCTCAGAGGCAGGAAATGTATACGAACAAAAACGTAACTGATTCCTGGCAGAGCACGCATAATCCTTGGTGTTTTTGCACCATAACCTGCCCTTGGTAAATTCTATAATTATTTGTTATTTTAAATGTTTAGATGACAACATTCTGATAATGTTTAGAATACATTTAATCGTTAAATATAATTATTTCCAAAGGACTATCACATCATAAATAAATGCTTATGATTTTATTTAAGTAACTGGTTTAGTTTCATTATTTTTGTTTTTTAATATTTTCTTGTATCAGAATGTTCGGCATTTGAACGCCGAAGTTCGATAAAATCGAATGTGAAAAGAATTTCGGCCCATCCCTAATAACAATATAATATTTACTATTCACTACTTATTCTGTAGCGTCGGTAGACGTACCTAACAGGCCGCGTCCTATACGAGCGATCAAAACGCGAGTATGCGATCGTCGCGTTCAATTTGTTCGGCGAATTCGAACATGGACAACCTGGTGGCTAGGAATATGTTTGTATCAATTAGCCCCCTTCAAAATGGTTGAGCTGAATGGTGCTGATCCATGCGTCATGTTCATGAACAGGCGCCGTCAGGTGTGACTGGTCAACTCTTAGCTGCCATGGCTTATTTTATTATTACTTTATTGCGGCCGCTTTTAACGTGCTTAGTACATTGTTCTCACATGTATAATTTCAACATGAATTATGTAACCAATTTTTTCATTTAAATGTGTGTCCGTGGAGTTTCTTCCCCGTTCGTCTCCATAGGTACCAACTACACTTTGGAATGGGCAACTAGCTTCATATTTCTGACTGACCGACTCCTTGACAATTCAAAAGTGCCTGGTAAATCATTTAATTGAAATAAATGCTTTGAGTTGAGTTAACGTGGACAGAGGGCGCCTTCCGGTTTTCCGAACAAATGAGCGAAAATTATGAACGTGAGGACAGCGTATTCGCGCGAACGGTCTTTTCGGTTAGGACGCGGGGTATGGAAGCTTAGAAGCACAAATATCGATAGACCTAGATAACGCAAGAGCACCCACTTCGCGACTTGTGCATAAAATGCATAACGTGGTCACTGTTGCAGTGAGTCTGCATCGGTGCGCCGCGCTAGTTGGACGTCAGTCAAAAAATTAAAATTGCCTAATTGCGCTGTGATAAATTGTAAAAAATTAACAAACATGAGCAGAAAAAATATATATTACGTTTCCTTCCATCGCTAAGTAATTTTATGATTCATATTATGCGTAATTCATTTAAAATAAATTATTTTTAATAAAAATTTGAGAAAAACATAGGTCATCGAAAGTTTGCTGTATATTCGTAATACATTGCGGCTTTTACTTGGAGCGGTTGATGTGACATTCTGTGTTAACAAATGATGAATATCGAAACAAGTGATACTATCGTATATCGCTTCGGTTTCGGAGTACAGGCGCTTTTATCATTTTTCCGTCAATTTTAGCGATTAGTGCTGTTCATCCTACGCAAAAGAAATCGATTTCGGAAACAGAGGAATTATTTTGTAGCTACTTTATATTTATTATGTAGATAATTTTAATAAATTATCGTTAAGTTTCGTGATTTTTTAGTTGTCAATTTAAAAGAACAATGGATTGAGATGACGGAAAATAAAGATTGGTTCCCAACAAAGTATAGCACTATTTGTTCGATACATTTTAAGGAAGAAAGCTTTGTAGAAGGGAAAAGCATCGAACATTGACAAAAGCAGCATGTCCGACTAATGATGTACTGAAGATCACAAGAATGAAATTGAATCGATTTGCTTTTCCCATCACTAAATAGTGCTTGGTTTTCATATAGATCGTGATACTTGCGTTATCTAGGTCTATCTATATCTGTGCTTAGAAGCTATGACATGCTGAATTTTTATTAATAGAGATGTTCTATTCTGTAAGACCATGATGATTACAAGAAAATAAATAAAAATACACATGCAGAAATGCCATCCCCAATAAGAAAATATGCTCATAAACAATAAAAGAATATGGACACAGGAAAAACATCACAATGTAATAGTTCTAGAATGAGATTGCTTACCGCATAGTTGATATATTTCTACAAAAATACAAAACCATTAATTAAAATTGTTTCCAAATCTCAAGAAAAAAAAATCTAAAGAACCAACCACATCATGCTCGATAAGCATTGAGGAGTCATTGACATTATATTATCATTGTCAGAGTAGAGAGGAGGACACGGCTGCCCAGCCTTACCCCGCATGGTTCGAGGGCGATGCTTCATTATTTGCCAGATAACAAGCAGTAGAAGTTTGAAAAATAGTCACAAGTTCACAACCCTCACCATAGGGTTTGTCGACTTCATGTAGGAACTGTGTTTATCTATTCATCATTGTGTTGCGTTGCGCTGCATGCGGCCAATAAACAATAAAAGCATATGGACACAGGAAAAACATCACTATGGTTCAAGAATGACAGGCCCCCAGAGTTCATCCAGTAACTATACTTAGGCCAGTAGAGCCTCTGATGGCCGATTAAAATCAATGTAATTGTGTTAGGCTGGACACCATGCCAACCACATGTCAACGTATTAAGGTGGATGCGCTAGAGTAGCCCACGAAATTCAAATTTTCTTACGTTTTTTGCAATTTGCAGGTCAGTTGAAATGAAAATTTCATGAAATCGTCAGTCAATGCACTTACATGAACTTAGAGAGTTGTATTGCTGATTCTAATGTTTATAATTCTGTAAATTCATATTTGTTACGGCCGCAAATAATATTTAGATCAACATACAACCTGCAAATTGCAAAAAACGCCCATCCACCTTAAGGCAACAACTTTATTGAATATTTCATAATAATAATTATTGTATTATGCAAACGTTACCTCTCGCTCAATAGCATTATGCTGAAAAATACTAAAGCTCATTTCATATTGCAATGACTTCCATAACAAATAAGTAATAACCCTCGTTTAACCAGAGCGCGGAGCGGCTACGAGTATACATTACGACGTCCGCTGTTGAAAACAGAATCAAATCAGATTGTTTGTTTTTTTAGAAGAGTATGCACTTATAAGCTATGTTTTGAGTGAGGATCACAGTACCCTCCGCGGATCCTTGTCTCTGTAAAGTAAGCTGCGCTTAGCTGTAGTTTATTTATTGTTATGATTTCAGTGAAAGCTGAAATAAATCCCAGAAATCTCGGAGAAAAGAGTGTCAGGCATAAAACCGGCCAAGTTCTAGTCTGACCATGCACAGTGAACGGTTGCGTAGTCGAGATGAATATTTACGATTTCACAATATTGATTTTATCGAAAGCAAAAATATATATATTATAACCACAAAAATATTTTTTTTTAAACATTTAAGTAATTAAAACTAAAACCCAACTACGACAAGAAAGTCAATCAACTAAAAATGTTTAAACAAGACACCACAGACAGACAAATTAAAAATCTGGAGTCACACGTGTTAAGGCATAAATCGAACAGATTACGTGTGACTCCGGCTTTTTAATTTGTCTGTCTGTGGTGTGGATTGACTTTCTTGTCGTAATTAGGTTTTAGTTTTTATTACTTTAATGTTTTTTTTTATATTTTTGGGGTTATAATATACAGGGTGTTAGGGTATACACCGTTATCCTTGAAACTAGTGGTTTTTTTATCAAAAAAGCATATTGATTTTTATGACTAATTTTTTTATTTCTCCTTTCTTTATGTCGTCTAGAGGGCGCCATTTGTAATGTAATGTGACGTGACATAGCCTAGCCAGCGGACGATCAACGACGCTTCCTCATTTGTCCAATTGTGATGAGTCGTTTAGAAGATGAGGGAACAGATGAACATATATACCGGTCAAAATCATAACCCTCCTTTTTTCTTCGCCGTAGTCGAGTAAAGATAAGTTTGTATTTCATAATACTTCTCAAAGAAGACTATTTAATTGCATTTTGACTGAATTAATTTTAATTGTATTGAACTGTTAATTTTTATCTGATAATTGTGTTTAATGTTCTTATTTATATTACCTCATTTTAATGTAAATCATTTCAACATAAATGATGTAACCAAGAGTGTCCATGGAGTTTCTTGCCCGTTCTTCTCTATAGGTACCTACCACGCATTGGAATGGGCAACTAGCTTCATATTTCTGACTGATCGACTCCTTGACAATACAATAGTGCCTTTAAATGGTTTAATTGAAATAAATGGTTTGAGTTTGATTCGATTTTTTTTTAAACTATAAAAAACAAAGTTATTTCTGTAGTTGTTACCCAAAATACCTTGTCTTCAAAACATTGTTTTGAAAATGTTTTTAGTTCTACCAACTACATTTTTTTTTCAGAATGTTCTCCCACTTATTGAAAATTTTGACATTCTTTCTTCACTATTTTTAAAAGAGTAACCGTGGTGTTTCTTGCCGGCTCTTCTCCATAGGAAACGACCAATTGGAACCGTGCACCTAGCTTCTGACGTTTCATAAGTGCCCATGTAATGTAGGTTTATGTGAAATAAAATATTTTGATTATGATTTTTTGATTGATTTTCCTGAATATTCCCCTGATTTCTTTGGCACACAAAAATAATAGTTTATCAAATTATTGCCATATTCTATTTGATCATGGCGTCGTCTTACTTGCACAATGCTTTTGTCCAGAAGTCATGTTACATTTAAACATAATAAAATCACATAGACGTTATTTAAATAAATACGAAAGGCATGTATTTCTCTGCTAAGATAAGATAATAAGATAGCTACCTTAAAAACAACTTTTTTGATGAATTATAAAGTGTGATTCATCATTAAAAAAAAACGAGGATTTTAGATTTGTAGGTACTTACGAAAAATTCAAACATTGTCTATTGGTATTTGACATCACATCTTTGACAGTCCTAGATTTTAAAATACAGATGGGTTGTAACGGATTAAACACGATAACTGTTATCACAGTTACTGTTTCAAAAAAATAACAGATCCAAATATCTATTATTAAATAACAGCCTGTTACGGACGATAAATACGTAAGTAACAGCCACGGTAACAGTCTGTGTGGGGATTGTTATAATGTATTAACAGTAAAGGCTGCGGTAATAGTCTTGAGGACCTGTTATCTTATGTAACAGGTGTGGTTTAGGTAACAATTGTTATCTGTTCTGTTACGATACGTACGCCTCATCCCTATTTTTTTAAATGTAAACTTCGTCTCTCCACCCTATCTGTCATGGCTGGCTGTCGATGGTCGTATAACGTCAAACATTTTCAATTTATAATTAGTGCCTAAAAATATCAGACATTATGAAAAAAAAATGCCTTTATTGTATTCAGGGGTTCGTTTTCCAGGTTTTATAAAGTGTACATGTTATGGCCGGAGTCCCATACAAAAACGAAACGGCTCTTTTCTGCGCCCATGTCTCATCAACTATTGACTTAAAGAAAAAAGTTAGAAACATCATAATACTACAATAATAACCCCACAGCCGTATCTCTACGTTGACGTCGTGGTGGGTGTTGCGGGTGTGTGAGCTCTGTGTCAGTCCAAAAGAGATAGGTACAGAAACCCGCAGGGCAGGACGTCCCGAGCTGGTGCGACAGTAGCGAGCTCATGGACCCTTTCTCCCAGCACGTGTAGCATGCACCATATAAACGGGTTTTGTCGACGGAAGAATAGACAAAATGACAGATTGCGATTGTTTATCTGTTATGTAAACAAAAGACAGAACCCATTTACATGGTGGTCATGCTACGCGTGCAAGAGAAGTCTTGTTCCTCATGTCTGGGTGCCTTTAACCGCCATGATTTGCTACTTTCGACTTACCACCAGCGTCACGTCCCTTGGACCAGTGTTGGGAACATCTTATATTGATGCATAAGATTTTAATGTTTCTATGTAACTTTGCTATTTATGTGAATAAGTAATTGTTGAGATAAGGGATACTCTCAGTTACAACTGCAGAAATAACTTCGTTTATCAGCTTTCCCGAGTACAAACTATATACTACGAAAAAAATACTACGAAATACAAACTTATTTTTGCAGCAGATACGATTTTCAATACTGTTCATGTGTAAATATTCATTTATACCCATTTTAAATAAGAAAATCCATTATGCGGCTAACTCAATGACCCGCGGTGGGTAGTGTTACGTGTATAGTGAAAAATACGGGGGCGCACGACCACAACCAAGCTCTCAAGACTTGCCCTTGAGGCTTGGTTATGTAGTGTTATGTATTTTATGGTTTAAGGTATTTATGCTATTGCTATGGATCTTTGTTGGCTGAATTAAATGATTTATTATAGAGTAGCAGGTCACCTGCGCGACGGCGGCGGCGGCGAGGATAGCGGCCTGCGTGGCAGGGTTGATGGCGCCGTTGCTGCTCACCTGGCGCGCCGTGGCCTTCGTCGTCGTGCCCACCATCTGGTCGAGCAGGGCAATTGTCCCATCTCTGTAATCACATGACCGCTTGTTACACACAGTACACTACATCATTTGCATCTGAGTAGTGTAGCAGTGTAGTAGATGTAAATGATGTAGTGTAACAGGGAGCAACTCCATCCAAATTGGCCTGTCTGCCCATTGTGTCACCCTGTAGTTAGGGAGCCGGCTGCATTTTGGTATGTTATGATTTGTTCAGGTTTCATATTGATAGGCATGATTCAGATCAATATGAATTGCTTTGGTGCAGTCAATTAAGGTCGTATATCGCTGCGCTTTTGATTTACAGCGCTTTTAAGAATGTAAATAAAAAGCAAATCAGATCTGCCACGAGAGCAGGAGGGCATGTGAAGCCAAGTCAGAGGCCCATGGGCGGCTTTAAAATTCTGACACCAGGTTAGTCTCTTAACTATACGAAAAACGAACGAAACCAAAACCTGGAAAAGCGGATTATACACAACCCAAGGCTTTTAGGCCTGTAAGCCCAACATCCTTTCTACTAAAAACCCTCAAGAGACTCTGTGATCGACACATCCGAGACGGTCCTCTCCGGGTAAACCCTCTTCACAAGCAACAGTATGCATACTACACAGGCCAATCAACAGTATCCACACTGCATATCGTGGTTTCCAAGATTGAATGCTCAGTGGACCGACCACAAATGCTCGGCACTGGCCGTTTTCGCCGCCTTTGTCAAAACCATGTTCAAAAGCATCAACATGGCTCTCGACAGACATAACATAGACTCGACTCTGATTGGCTGGACCACTACCATGCTCAAACTGAGAGCTGTAGTCACAGTGGTTTTACATTTGATTACTTCTTCACATTCAAATCATTGGTCTCAGTTTGGAACAATCAAATTCAATTATTTAATTTACATAGTTCTTAAAAGCATACAAGTAATGTAGCTTGAAATGCTATTGTAACTAACAGAAAACAATTTGACCGGGTATCAATCCCAGTTCCTTCACGCATCACTTGCTCTTACAACCACTAGACTAACAATCGAACATCTTGCCTGTCTTTAGATTTCCGGCTGCGGCTGCGACTCCTGCTGCGCGAGCGGCTACGGCTGCGACGCTTTTCCTTGTGTCGGTCGCGGCTACGACTGCGCTCACGTTCCTTGTCTCTGCGGAACATACCATTACCGCCATAGAACCATTTCTGCCATGCAAATAGACACCATTATTATTTTAAGCGTGCACAGCACACGTAGGTACCTACCTTTTGGAGCGGTGACGGTCTCGGTCGCGGTCCCGGTCCCTATCCCGGTCGCGATCACGATCGCGGTCTCGATCCCGGTCACGGTCTCGCTCCCTATCTTTATCACGGTCTCGGTCCCGGGTCTTCTCACGATCCCTCTCCTTGTGCCGGTCCCTCTCGCGGTCGCGAGATCTTGAACGACTCCTGTCACGATGTCTTGAACTCATAGCAAGCGTTTACAAACGCACTTTGTAAACAATTTAGCTTTGACACTATTGCAATGTAATGTATTCTACTATACGAAAAGTAGCAATTACTGTATACCGGAATTATGATTAAAATGGTCCAGAGTTTAGTTTGCAATCATTAAAATATGTACATTTCAACCATTTCAAGTGAGTCAAACAAACTTGAAATGAAAGGACAACGAGCAACTCAACAAGCAAGACAAAACGACGGAAAATGGAAAATGGCGACGCTGTTCGGTGATTCGGTGGCCGGTCGCAGCGACGTGACAGCTCCAGTTCCACAGATAAAATTATTCACAGATAACTATAAAATTATTGGTACACTTTATTACAGTGCACTAAAATGAGGTAAAATTAAATATAGGCTAATGGTGCCGATTCTATTGTCACAAATTCTCTAAACTAAACTAACGTCAAACAACGATTTCCCATTCTGAAATAGACTATATTTTAACTATTGGATCGCCGGCGAACTTATTCGGCGGTTTTAAAGTCTGCGTACCATACACAAATTGGCTCGCGGTTTTCATAGTTTAATAGTTGGTACGGATTTAAACGTTGGCTTATCGTTCATTCTATTGGTCGTTTGTTGAGCATGGAAGTGAAAACTTTCATCTCGCGGCAATATTTATTGAGTAACCTACTCACGTTCAAGTCACAAAATAAAAGTGGCTCTTTGAATAGCCAATTTGAATATGTAATTTTGAGCAAGCTTCACGTGTGACACCGACGGCGAGCCGAGTAAGGTCGCGAACTTAAAGACCGCGTACTTACGCAAGAACTCACCCACTTAACAGACAGAGAAATTTTAAACTGCAATAAAAGCGGTAAGAGCCACTTTTATTTTGTGACTTGAACGTGAGTAGGTTACTCAATAAATATTGCCGCGAGATGAAAGTTTTCACTTCCATGCTCAACAAACGACCAATAGAATGAACGATAAGCCAACGTTTAAATCCGTACCAACTATTACTTCTACCATGTTGTAAGCAGTTTGGCTCAGTACATTAGTCTAATTATTTATGCTAGAAATGGCCCAACACGGACCAAAATATAATTATTGTTAAAGGTAACAGTATTCATTGGTGCCGATTCTCTTGTCACAAAATTCTCTAAACTAAACTAAAAAACACTAAAATTAGTTTAATCCTGTTAAACGATCAAACTCATTCTGAAATAGACTTTAAATGACACAACTTAACTATAATTTAGTTTGACAGCACTAAGATGGCACTGAGATTAGTTTAGTGAAAATGCTATTCTGAATTTGACGATTTAACCTAAAATTTTGTCCTATATCTAAAATGCTCTAACTAAATCTGACTATATTTAATCGCGATTAAAAATGTGTGGAATAAAATTAGATGTCATTATTTAAAATTCAAACCAACACCTCGACTTCAGTTACAAAAAACAGTACTGTATTTTTTTATTTTCTTTTGCTTATATCTCGAAAACGGTGTGTCCTATCGCAAAAATAATGAAAATTTCGAACCCCCCAATAGGAATCCCTAAAACTCCTAATTCTCAACATGTTGGTAATTGTGTTTTATTTTTTTTTCGTTATTTTCCATACAAAAAATTTAGGTGAACTTTGGCGCACCCCAAAATAAGATATATGTACAAAATTAGTTTTTGTTTATGCTAAACCCGAAAAGGGGTCATTGTACTCATAATTTTGAACAACTTTTTCTAACCAGGACCAACCTAGAAATCGCGAAAAAAAAATCAGCTCTTCCATACGTTATACATTTGTGTTCACTTTAACCCTTATTCAAACGCGAGCCTGTGGAGGAGTTAACAAAAAAGTAAGATACGTTCCTGGGTAATTTTGGGTCGTAGATTTCAAAAATACACACAAAAGAAGGGTTAGTGGGGGGGAAGTACCCTTTTTTTGGTGGGAAGTATATATCCCGTCGTCTGTTCTCTCTTGTAAAAAAGTTGGAAAGGTGGGAACTATAGCTCCCAGTGTCCAGTATGACATCAATATTTTAAAACACTAGCTAGTGGCCCTGGCTCCACTTGTGAATTAAATTTTAACGTAAAAAAATTACATAGATCGTGTTTTTTTAATAAAGGAGGTAAAAGTACTCATCAATGCAAGTTCTTTTACTAAGGGAAGAACTCGGAAATTTAAAAATGAATGACTTGACCATTCATTTTTATTTGTTGTTGTCTATTTGTCTGATGATGAAATGATAACTAATAATATGCTTATACCAAGTTTTTTTGGACACACGGATTTTATATATAGAATTTCCGAATGTAGTGTGCAGTGACGAACACTGGGATGATATCTTCCCACATATAGACTAAATTTCAATCGACTATACCAAGGTATAAAAGAAAGATTCGGGGCATATTTTACGTTTCACGCAACCGTAATACAGTCTAGTTTATATAGCTAAAACTCAAATCTGCTTACCTAATTTTTTTTCAGCACTACACAAAAAACAAAAAAATAACGGTCGTTTTCGGCGGCAAAATCACGTCAACTGACTTTGACGTGTGTTTACCATGACATGTAATAATTCTCTGAAAAGTGTTGTCATTAAAAAAGATTTTCTGAAATGTTAAGATTGCGTAGATAAATATTACATTGCATTAGGTTTAAGCATATAAAAATAAAACACGATTTACTTCAATCTGAGATGTGGGAAGTATAGCTCCCAGCGTTTTAATAAGGGTTAACCTCCCGCGCGCTAAAAATGTATGGAACAGCTGATTTTTTTTTTACGATTTCAAAGTTATGTAATATTACGTTGCTTATATGAATTTGACTTGACGTAGAAAAAGTAGCAAAATTTTTCAAGAATTGCTGCAAATCCTTTCATGCCACTCGCATCTCAATCAGTGATTTTATAATGAAAAATTTGCCCAATTTCGCATTTAATTCATTTTGTAATTAAACTATTGTAACCTTTCCATTGGTATTGTTCAATTTTAGAATTGCATGTTGCCATTATTTTATTTTATGCTCATAAAATAGTAGTAAAATTCTTGTGAAAATCGGTATCTACACTGAATAATGGGAAATCATTTCCCACATGATGATATTTTGCAATGCCGTTATGAACAAAGGGAAATTATTTCCCACAGCAAAACCCTTTCCAGGTTTTAATAAATTGCAATCTATATATATCATAAAATTTGCAATCTACGCACAAAACTCACATATGAACCGATCTCAGATTTTATTTATCTCATAAAAAGTTTTCCATTTGATTATTCCTAAAACGGCATTTATTGGAGACCAATGTTTTAAAATGTTCGCATATAGGCTTGAAAGATGTTTGCAGGGCACTGAATCATTAAGTTAGTTGACGAAATACCAGACTTCCAATAATATTTATTCACTCACATTTAAAGCTCTGTAGCTCCTTTCGTACTAACGATCAAGAGAAGTCTTCAGAATAAGAAATTCTTTTTGACGAGATCTTTCCATTGGTAAACTTAACGCTTAACGCTATTGGGCTCCAGGGCAGAAACGCCCATTCTCCTTTGGGAGCATACAGATCTTCGCTAGGTGCCCTAGCTCTTGTGATTCAAATTGGGCCAAGCCGAGATGCTCCCCAGATCGGCCGCCTATGAACCCTTACAACTTTTGAACCGGTGACCGACTTTTGATACTTGGCGACAAACTTCGACAATTTTTTTGTGTTATCAAAATTAAAATCCCTGATGGTGGCCATGCCAGTGTCAGTCACACATGTGAACAAATAAAAGGACTTACCTATATAATGAACAGACATCAGTGCTTTCTCAATATATTTCAAAGATCAAAATACATTTCTTACAACTTGTAACAGTTCAATCATACCAAATTACAATTTAGAACAACGTTTGTCACTTAAAAATACAAATGCTGCAAAAAAATTACAACAGCTTATAGCTTCAAACAAATTATTAATTAATTAAGGTTGCATATTTATTCAAACTAAAAAATTAAGATGCACCAGCTTCTGAGATAATTGCAGACACCTATAGCTTAACTGAAACTGGTAGCAAAATAATTTTAACATGTTTAAGTCAATCAATGCTATAGAAAAATATTGTCTTAAGAACAAACAAGAAAATTAAACTTATACAATCTCTTATCACTAAAATATTTCTAGTACTTATGAACTACTAAACGATTTAGTCCGGACCCAACAGTTCCCTCGAAACACTCCACTGTTCACATCACTAACTTTTTGCAAACTATTTATCAGCTGATAAGTTTCATAGAAAACATGCCCGGAGTCAAATGCAGCAAAGGTGGTGGTATTGGAGATAACCTGCAGACAATAAAGTATTGTAATTTTAATGTCCAAGATATTATTCAATCAACAGCATAATAATGGCAAATGGTAAATGTGGGGCCACAAAAGGGGTGAATTAATGCTCTTACATACTGGCGCGAATTGCCGCTGCATTGTTCGCCGTGAAGTTTTCTCAGCAATTGTTTTGTGAAAAGTCGCGTCGCGCTACGTAAGAGCCTTTAAACCATGGACCATGGAACGATTTTTAAGTGAGAAAAGTTATAAAATTACCTTTCTCTTAAAGCTGCCCATAATGAATATGGACATATATGAATCTAACGACAAATATGAACAGAGTAGGGAAGACCAACGAAACAATGGAACTTTATATTTTAAATTTCACAACAATATTAGTACAGAAAATTATTCTGCCAATTAGTGCCTATTCTGCATCATTCATCATAGGGGCGGCAGGAATGGTTTTGTTGGTTGTAAGTAATCTGTGTGCCTCAGCTAGAAAAATACAAGTCTTGATCCATTTATAGAACCCGTAAGTATACATTAAACTCAGAGAGGAGTTAGTTTATGGTTATAAAAAAAAATCAGCTGTTCCCTACATTTGTATTCACTTAAATCGACAAAATGTATGGAACAGCTGATTTTTTTTTTGCGATTTCAAAGTTGGTCCCATAGAAAAAGTTGTTCAAAATGATGAGTACAATGACCCCTTTTCGGGTTTAGCCTAAAGAAAAAATAAGGTTGTATACTTAGGTAACTGAGAACTAAACACTAACAGCCTTATTCATAAACGTTGTATGTTACGTTATGAATTAGCAACTGTTTAACCATACATTTTCTATGTTTATACGTCTCTTTAACTTTAAGAAACATTTATCAATAAGAGGGAAGTAGTTACCTACTATACTTAAATAAATCAAATAGAGATTTGTTGGCATAAAAGTTGCATACATAAATATTTATTAGTGCTAAGTACCTATATTTAAACGGGAGCACCAGGGCCGCCTTTCTTCCCGATGAGCGACTTGTGTATGTGAGGGATAACACCGCCGCCGGCGATAGTAGCTTTGATCAAGCTGTCGAGTTCCTCGTCACCTCTGATAGCCAGCTGCAAGTGACGCGGAGTGATACGCTTCACCTTGAGATCTTTGGATGCATTTCCCGCCAACTCCAATACCTACAATAAAATAGTTTATTGATTAGTAGGTAAGTACTACACATACACTGTTATTTTATGACTTATTTTATTAACCGACTTCTTCAAAAAGGAGGAGTTTCTCAATTCGTCTATGTTTTTTTTATTATTGTTTAGGGATCTAGCTAGCTCTGGTTTCGAGTTACCTACGTGAACTGAAATTAAGTAGGTACGGTAAAGATGTTTTAACATTTAATTTCTACAGTTCCGTATTCTGAAATAGTTTCCCGCCAAAATAAGACGGCATTATTTATAGGTAAACAGGGTTTAAATTAAAGTAGGTACATACTTATTACAATAACTATGGCAAATTTAGGTTTTCTGAAAAGTATGTGGGTATTACTTTCTAGAATACACAGTCATGCAATTACGTTAATAATATTACGCTTTAGTGTGCCGCCATATTGACAGGACGTCGCGCAAAGCTTACCTCGGCTGTGAGATATTCCAGAATAGCTGCAGAATACACGGCCGCGGTTGCACCGACACGTCCATGACTCGTAGTCCTATTTTTGAGATGCCTGTGAATCCTCCCCACGGGAAACTGAAAAAATATTTTTTTTACTGTAGCCCCAATCTATTGATTATTTTCCTACGGAGCAGGAGTAATGGACGCCGCCATACTGAAGTGGTCATTCATATTATTCAATTATATGAATTGATGTTAGAGAACGAATACAAGTATGCTGAGATCATGAAAAATCCTGTTTTAAATTAAGATAATTAATTAACTTACCTGAAGCCCAGCCCTTGCTGATCTGGATACTGCTTTAGCCTTGGCTTTACCAGAATCTTTACCCGCTTTACCGCCAGCCTAAAATTGATGAAAAATCCCATTAATTTTTCTCGTACAGATTTGAAACTTCGCCAGTAAGTTAATAACACCATTGTTCACCTTATTACACAATAAAATCACGACAACAACAACTAAATTTCACAAAATCTTGCAAAACTCACCATTTTGAAACGTGTAACACACTATGAGCACTACAGACAGTGAACAACCAACACAGGAAAGGCGCCAAGCCAAAACGCTAGATACAAGATGGCAGCTCCGCCGTGCCGTTCGTAGCAATCCAATCAGGGCAGCCAATTGTACGTAAGCGGAAGTGACGTACAAAACAAACAACTCTCAACATGCACGGCTCATCCAATCCGCGTCGATCAAAATGGCGGGCGGGTCACTGGCTACAGTGCTGCCAAGCCAAGGTACACTTACGGATCAATTTGGAACTATTTTTTTTTTAATTATGCGTTTCGTTTCAAGTCTCTTTACTTATTGTTTTATGAAATAGTTTGTTTTAATTTTTACTCATTAGGTATTCTTTCTTTACATATTTAGTAGATCAAAGAGAATACTTAATTTTATTCAATATGCTAACAATCTTCTATCTTCACACAGGACGTACACAATTACACATAGTGACGTCATTTTTTTTTATCCCAAGCCTAAACTGTTGAAAAACTTTTTCTCCCATGGAAAGTATGGGAGACATGGGACAACTTGTTTTTGCAACTGCGAATACAAGTTGGTCGATTTATCGATTATTACTCGGTAACCTATAGAGCCGACTTAGCTGTGATAGTTTTTTTTTTTAATATTAGGGTAGGTAGCACAAGAAACAGTAGACAGGTAAGAATAAGTAAGAGATTATTTAGTTATTAAAGAATTTAGTGATTCTCAAAGAAGTTTTTACACAGTATTTTTATAAGTTTAGGAATAGGTACTGGTGGAGAATAAACCAAGATCATCAACACTCTGACACATCGAGTTGTATGCCCGCTAGCTGTTATCAAGAGTTTTGTCGATATATGCACCGCACAGAGGGAACATACAGAGGTTGATGATTCCTTAAGGTGAAGGATGGAACACGCAGCCCAATTTTGCTCATCAATTCCTGTTGAACGTTGAACCATTAGCCAAATTGTACAAGAATACCATGTCGGCAATTTTTTTCCGCTCAATTAGTGGAAGCATGTGAAACTTCCTGCAGCGGCTGTAATAATTAGGCAGATAGGTTTTAGATCTGAACTGAATGTAACGCCCGGTGCGCGAGCGGTTAAGAACTTCTTTTGAATACTTTCGATGCGAATGACGTTAGTATTATAAATAGGATTCCATAGTCCATACTGGTGAGCAGTATTCGAGATAACTGCGTACAAAAGCGCAATTAAGAATTATGAGTGTTTTGAAATCGGCTGATATCCTCAAGATGAAAGCCTTAGAAGCTTTTTAATAATATTATCGATGTGTGTGTCAAAAAGAAGTTTTGAGTCAAAACTGACGCCGTAGCTAATCGCATTAACTCTGACTATTGAAGCGTTGGCTAGTTTGTACCTAATTGTAAAAAATAACACTCAAAACTGAAAAATAACTTTAATTTCGGAAGTCGGTGTCTTTGCTTTTCAATTTTCGCTTTTTGCCCCCGACTTCCGAAATTAAAGTTATTTTTCAGTATTGAGTGTTCTTTTTTGGAAGTCGGTTTATTTTTTAAAATTTTTTTTTCTTCACTTCTTTGCTGTGGTACCTACCCCACACAAATTCTAATACCACTAGCTGATGTAAATAACAGTGAAGGAGTAAATGAAAACATCGTCTAGATAAACTAAGTGGGAAAAATACGTAATATTGAAGCTAACTCAAAAACTACACAAGCAAAGTTAATAAAATTTATATGGGACCACCTCGGAAGCATGCCCTACCATACAAAAAAAGAATCATCAAAATCGATTCATAATTGGCGGACAAATCGAGTAACAAACATACAAAATTTAAAAAAAAAAAAGTCTTTTTGAAGATGTCGGTTAAAATTACAAAAAAAAAAAAGTTTTTATTTTTCACTTTTTAGTTGTGGTACCTACCCCACACAAATCCGAATACCACTACCTGCTATGTAAATAACAGTGAAGGAGTCAAACAGGATATCGTCTAGATAAACTAAGTGGGAAAAATACGTAATATTGAAGCTAACTCAAAAATTACACAAGCAATGTTAATAAAATTTATATATATAAAATTTATATGGGAGTAATCGCGTAACAAACATACAAAAAAAAAAAAATGTGATTGATTTCACTTAGAATCTTCATGTCCGCAAACAAAAGAATTGTTTAGTTAGAGAAACATGACGTCATTGATGAAGATGTTGAATAACAAAGACAAAGACAAAGACATTTATTCGTAGGATATGGTATGTACAAAGATGGATAATAAAATTATAGTCCGAACACATCCGCCACTAAAAGCGGCATACGAATATTTACAATAGATATGTATGTAATCTCACTTAATATTACATTGGTATTACTTATATTCTAATAAACACTAAAACTAATATTCTAATAAACTTATATTCTAATAAACAATAAAAGCTAAGTATAGACAAGTTAGTTCTTTAAGTTTTAGTGTTTTATGTAAATAGTTAGTGGTGTTACATACTAACTTAATTTATTATTATTAACTTAATTTATATAACACAGTATAGACATAAATATACTCTATTTTAATTATAAAACTAAACAAATTAAATATGTATTACCTATTTATCCTTAAAATCAAAAAAATCTTTTATTGTATAAAAATTATGTTGGAGAAGCCATGTTTTCAGATTTTTTTTGTAATTATGAAACGGGAGTTCTCTTATTACTTTAGGAATGTGGTTATAAATTTTTATAGACATAAGGTAGCTAGTTAATTGATTCAGGCGTGACTTTGCGGAAATCCATTATAAAATACAATAGACGTAGATATATTTAGTAACCAATTCCGCTTGACTATTCTTCAAGAGTCCTAAAAAACCCTGTAAGAAATCGACACGTGTTTCACCTCTCAACGAGGCATCCTCAGGATGACGATTGACCAATTGCAAACCAGAACACGACGTGTTACCACACCGAGCGCTGGACGCAAAGTGCTTTGCGTCCAGCGCTCGGTGTGGTAACACGTGTCGATTTCTTACAGGGTTTTTTAGGACTCTTGAAGAATAGTCAAGCGGAATTGGTTACTAAATATATCTACGTCTATTGTATTTTATAAGGTAGCTATTTCTATAGTGGAGAGTACTGTTACAAAATTGGTTTTTTAACTTGGTAGGGTCTCTTTTTGTAAATCTATTGTTTTCGGTTACTGTGGAGAAAAATTTTGCATTTTTTCTAACAAATATGGCAATTTCCAAAATATAAATAGAAGCTAACGTTAAAACCTTTAACTTTTTAAAAATTGGTCTACAGCTCTCATATGGAGGCGCCCCAGTTATTGCCCTCAAGCATTTTTTTTGTGCTATGAAGGCTCTTTCTATTTGGGACGAGTTACCCCATAGAAGTAAGCCGTACCTCAATACGGACGCTACATAGCCGTGATAGGCGTTGAGTGCAGCTTCTTCGTTCGTTGTTTTGCGTAGTTGTCTAAGTGCGTATATAAATCTGTTTAATTTTTTACATACATGTTCAATGTGTATTCCCCAATTACAGTTTTCATCTAGAGTAAGGCCTAAAAATTTTATACTATTTTCTCTGTTAATTATTTCACTGTTATGGTTTAAATCAATTTTTGGGGGGTTTTGTTTATAGTTTGCGAATTGAATGAATTTTGTTTTAGATAAATTTACTTTTAAGTTGTTTTCATTTAGCCAATTTATTATATTGTTGATTGTTTGATTTACTTCTTGTTGATGTAATGTTTTGTTATATTCCGGTATTATTACTGATACGTCATCTGCAAATAGCACGCACTTATGGCTTGTTATATTTGGTAAGTCGTTAATATATAGAAGGAAGAGAAGAGGCCCAAGGATGCTTCCTTGGGGTACTCCAGACCCATTGTGTCTAAATAAAGATTTGTATAACTTTACAACTAGTTTATCATTAATACGGGACACTTCAACACACTGTTGTCTATTGCTGAGATAACTTTTCAGCCATTCTAACGCTGGACCTCTTATGCCGTAGCGCTCACATTTATCTAGAAGTCTATTGTGGTTAACGAGATCAAAAGCCTTGCTCATATCAAGGAAGATTACTGAAACAGAGCGTTTTTTATCAATATTATCTGTTATGGACCTGACTAGAGAGAATGCTGCGAGAGTGGTTGACTTACCTTTTTGGAACCCATTTTGTTCTTCGTTGATAATTTTATGTTTGTTTATAAATTGAACTAAACGACTATGCATTATTTTTTCATAAATTTTTGAGAATATTGGAACCAGAGTGATAGGTCTATAATTAGTTTTATCTAGTGTACTCTTGCTTTTATGGAGTGGCTTAACTATAGAAACTTTTAATTTTTCTGGGAAGATTCCCTCAAATAGAGATAAATTGATTGTATGGCACAGTATTGGTGTTATGATCTCTGCACATAATTTCAGTACGTGCGTAGAGATCTCATCATATCCTACCGATTTTTTATTATTTAGAGATACTATTGTACGAAACACTTCGGAGTCAGAACATGGGTTCAAAAATATGCTGGAACTGTTCCCATATGGTTGAGATGAATAGCTGGTATTTTGTGAAGGTTGGGATTTTATATTAGCAATATCAATAAAAATATTGTTAAACGAGTTAGCTATTTGACTCGGATCGATTAAAATACAGCCATCGTGGTCTATTGCATCTATTTGATTAAATGTTTTATGAGTGTCTGTTCTATTTTTGATGATATCCCATGTAGCTTTATTTTTATTTTTAGATTTTAATATGTAGTTTAGGTTTGAAATTTTTTTTGAGCGGAGCACGCAGGTTTTTAATATTTTATTATATTTTAAATATCTACACCTTATATCATTATTTTTATTATTATTTATGTGGCACATTTTTTTAAGCTGCCTTTTATAAGTGCTGGATTTCCTTAAACCTTTGGTAATCCATTTGGGTGAAGTATTATTAACGTAAATTTTAGTCTTCCGTAAGGGAAAGCATAATTTATAAAATAGTAAGAAGTTTTCATGAAATATATTAAAACTATCGTTTGCGTCAGTGTTCTCGAGAACATCAATCCATGACAATTTCCCTATAGCGTCCACAAATTTTTTGATGTTATCGTTTGAGTAATCCCTGTTTACGTTATACCAGTATTTTAGGGCAGGTTTCCTCTCTTCAACTGGAAATGTTAATGTTTGGCAAGTGTTGTGATCTGATAGAAAAACTTCGTGAGTGTTTCCAGTTGAATTTTCTATATTACTTATAATCTGATCTAAGCAAGAAAGCTGACGTGTTGGTTTATTAATATGTAAACTTAAGCCATAGTTAAATATGAGATCATTTAGTTTAGTTGTATCGTTGTTTTCTTTTAAGGTATCAATATTTAGGTCTCCTGTGACAATAATGCGTTTTTTTCGTTGGAGTAATTTGTGCAATAGTAGGTCTAATTTTTCAAAAAATTGATGTGTGTTTGAATTTGGAATTCTATAAATACAAATAACAATACATTTCAAAGAAGGTATCTCTACCCCACAACATTCAAATATTTTTTCCGTACATAAATCCTTAGGTAATTCTATGTTCTTAGAGTCAAACATTTTATTTATTAGAATACAAACACCACCACGCTTTTCTCTTTTTCTTGAAAACGAACATGCAAGATAAAAGTTTTTAAAGTTAATATTTAATTCATCGCCTGCTCTTACAAACGTCTCAGAGAAACAAAGAATATCTACGTTAACATCTTGATCTACTAATTCATTTAAACAGAGTTGGACGGAATCAGTTTTATTGAGTAAGCCAGCGATATTTTGGTGCAAAAGAGTAGCGGTATAACTAGAATCATAGTAATTGCAATCAGTATTTTTATTGGCCACGAAAAAGATTATTATCTATAGTAGAATCTAATTTTAGCTGAGTACAATAAGTTGAACGTTGTTGAATGTTTACTGAGAAGTAAAATGGAATAGTGCCTCTTTTTGGAGACGGATTTGAAACAATTTTAATTACTTCAGGTTCAGTATTACGACAATGTCTTAAAGCTAAGTTCTCGTATTCATTTCTATCTATCAAATGGTTAATTCGGTGGCTAGTGTTGTATAAGAAGGCTGTTTTATATTTTGTGACATTTGATAATGATAGGAAGTTACATTGCTTAGAATTAATACAAATGCCTTTTAATAGATTATTGAGCTTCCATTCATTTAAGTATGGGTTGTAAGTTACACTTAAAATTATAATGTTTATGTATTGTAGCTTACTTAGTAACGCAGCCAACTCCATTGTAATTTTTGTAGGATTTTTATCATTCTGTGCAACACTCAGGATAATATAGTTTTCAGGTGTATCTTCTATATAGTTGTAACAGTTTTTGAGAATATCTGGAGTAAGAGCAGACGGTTTTACTGTAGAAGATACTTTATATCGTACAAATTTTGTATTTTGTCTTGTACGAACCAGCATGTCTCCTAATCCAGCACACTGTTGACCACCAAATATGTATATTTTCCGGCATTTCTTGGATTCGGAACTATTAACTCCATCTATCGTATTTTTCTGAAACGAATTCGACGGATCGTGAGTCGATAGTTTGCATGCAGCGGCAGCGTCATCTGTTGCCAACTGGTTGCAACTGTTACTGACATTGAATTTACTATTTTTGTCAGTATTTTCTGTGGTTACCTTGCATGTGGCGCCATCTTTTATCGTATTGTTTAATACTGTTGCGTTTTGAAAATCGCATAAAGTATTTTGAGGGTTTTGCTTTTCTAATTCCTCTGCATCGATGATGTTACTTTTTGTTTTTTTATGACGACGACGTTCAAGGGTCCCAACAGCGATCCCTGTGGAATAACTGAGGGGGTAATCATAGTTCTCGGTGTGTATCTTTAAGAACAACTGTTTGACATCTGTTGGCCACATAAGATGAGAACCATCTGAAGAGATTTCCACTGACACCTGTATGTATAATAATATAATTATACATTCAGTCAAGTAGTCACTACAAAGAATGAGATTGGTGGTTGTGGACCGACCTCGCAGGAAACCATGTTGGCGGTCACTGATGCTTAGTTTAACACTTGGGCGTACAGTAAACGCCCATAGACGTAACAATAAAACTTCAATTGTGTCTCATTCAGTGTCCGCGAAAGGATAAGATAATCATAATCATCATAATCATAAATCATAAATCTTTATTTATCTCAACATCATATTACAGGCACAGGTTAATGAGATGCACTATATTAAATAGAGAAAGGTGTCTGTGGTAGGAGTATCCTGAGTTACAGATCACCCGGCTCTCTTAGTAGATCGGGTCAAGATAATGTATAACTGCAGGTATCAAAAGATTGAATAGTTGAAAAAAATTAGAAACAGAATTCTAAATAAGAAAATGAAAATAAAATAATAATGAACTTAAAATAATTAATAATGGAAATGGGGAAATTAATAATGAGTAGGTGTGTTGAATGTTTGTAAGTGTAGGTGTGTGGGTGTGTGGAGTGTTAGTGTATGGGTGTTATGAAATTGGTTTTATTAAGTTTTCCGTGGCAATGTAGTCCAGATTTAATAGCCAATAGCGTACTTTTCTTTTACAAATAGTCTTTGTATGAGAGTAGATAGATATTTTGTTATTAATTGAATTATAAAGAAAAGTGCCAAGAAAACAGAAAAACTTTTGGGAGAAACTAGTATTATAACGGCTGATTGAACAAACATTTGTTGACCGTCTATTTTGTATTTGTAAATCGTGATCTAAGGGAAGTTCAGTGTGTTTTTTTTGAACTGTCATAAGAATGAACAACTGCCGGACCGTTAGCACTTGGCAGTGTTGGTAAAGATCGAAGGTCGGATAGAGGATTGGGAAAAAGCAACTAACTTTTAATATGGCTCTTTGAGCTCTCTCTAGATTTATCAAAAAAGTTTTAGAGGTACCGCCCCAAGAGGTAATACAATATAGCAAAGACTGGCATAGTGCAAAGTAAACTATCTTAATAACTGATGTATCAGATATATGTCTTAAATTTTTAAATATGTAGATTAATTTTCGGATTCTTTTAACTAGGGTTTCAATGTGTTGTTGGAAACTGAGTCGATAATCTATGATTATGCCAAGATTTTTGATAGAGTTTGTTTTAACTAATACAGGACAAGAACAATGGTTGATGAGTGAGTTGCAGAGTTGGGTACATGAGTGGACTTTAAGGTTGAAGTTTGGTTGATCCTGGGGCCTAAGGGAATACGTCATGTATTTTGTCTTATCCACGTTGAGGGTAAGCAAATTGTAATAAAGCCAGTAATAGACCTTATTAAGACCTTGTTGAGCATAAATTTGAACCTCATCCCACGTATTAGCATCGAAAATCAAGGCAGTATCATCGGCAAAAGTGATGATTTTACCGTTAGGCAGCTTGATATCACATAAATCGTTTATATAAACTAAGAATAATGTTGGACCAAGAATGCTACCTTGTGGTACGCCGTACTGATTAGGAAGTTCGTCACTAATCCAACTATCTACTTTAGTAGTTTGTGTTCTGTCAGACAAATAGTCTGTGAATAGTTGAAGTGGTAGACTTCTTACACCCATATTCTCTAACTTTTTAACCAAAATAGGAACAGATACTGTGTCAAATGCTTTAGCTAAATCTAGGTAAATGGCTAAGGTCTTTTTTTTATTATCTAGTTTGTTGACTATGTGATTTGTTAGTTCGTGGACGGCATCAGCTGTTGACCTGCCAGATCGAAAGCCAAACTGTGATGGAGATAAAAGAGAATTTTGTTCAAGGAATTTAGTAAGTCTGGTGTTCATTAATCGTTCTAAAATTTTTGATAAATTTGGTAGTATTGATATTGGTCTATGGTTATTAACACAGTATCTGTCTCCGGACTTGAATATGGATACAATTTTGGATTTTTTAAAAGCACGCGGAAATATTCCAGTAGAGTATGAGAGATTCCATATGTATGTAAGTCTTCTATCCAAGCCGTTAATGAAGAGTAGGCTTTTTAAATTGACCATGTTACGGTACTAAATGGGACCAAGCGCCTTAAGACAAGCATAAAGCTGATTGTATATTATTTTTTCCAGTATTTTAGCGAAAATGCATAGGTTGGATATGGGCCTGTAGTGTTCCACGAGGTCTATTCTAGGCCCTTTTTTGTGGATCGGAGCGATTAAGTCCGACTTCCAAATTATAGGTACCTCACCTAAATTTAGGGAATGCCTGAACAGAAGTGAAGGATTCAGACTTTTGGCACAGTTGAGTATAATAAAAACCGTTCAAGTGCATGTCGAACCCTTCCCCTCTGTAAAAGAAATTCTATAAAAAGCGTTCAAATACGTAAAACTTACGTAAATAACTGAATAACGTTCCTTATAATGTGTAATTTTTTATAACATTTAGTCATGTTTTTTTTAGGAGCTCGTGGCTAAATAATAACAGTCGCTCGAGTCAAGCACCAGGTTAAGCTACGCTTGCCGGGGTTGGTCCGGGGATGGGTGACCATTTTCACATATCGAGACTCCTCCGTGCCTCGGAAAGCACGTTAAGCCGTTGGTCCCGGCTGTCATTTGTGGATCTTTGACAGTCGTTACGAGTCGTCAGAAGCCCGAAAGTCTGACAACCAGTCTAACCAAGGGGTATCGTATTACCCAGTTGCTGGGTTGTGGAGGTCAGATAGGCAGTCGCTCCATGTACGCAAAATACTGGTATTCAGCTGCATCAAGTTAGACTAGAAGCCGACCTAGAAAAGGCTAGGCAGATTGATTGAGTCATGTTTTTATTGAAATTTCGATTTTTCATTCGATTCAACATAAATCATGGCATGAATCGAGTATTTTTCTCGCATTGCTTTTATGACGTCACCGAGTCTCGCTACTCCACCCACGTTTTTATGTTCGTAAAGATCAAAATATTTTTCTTTTGCGTTACAAAAATGGACGACAAATCAGCAAAATTTACATGCACTTGACAAGCGGGACAAGCGATTATGTCCTTTAGTAACAATGATAGCGAGACTACCGTAGGGTTGAGGTCATGTTTGAAACCAAAGTTGACATGTCGATAATTTCATAATAGGAAAAGTAATTAGTAATTTTTAATAATATTCAATGTTTCCATTCAAATGGTTTTTATTTATTTTTATAACTTGTTTTTTTTGTAACATAACCTATTTTATTTTTGAGAATATTACAAGTTAAGTTAATTTTATTGAATTGTACCTAGTTATATTTTCTTCTTATTATAATGTAAGTACCTAACTATTTTTAGCATCAGCTGTTTTATTTCATGGATTCAAGCCAAATTCCGAATGAATATCGATATCGATAAAAACAAAAATCGATGGTACCGACTTCTGTATCCGGGCGAACAGCCTATTGTTTATTTTTCCCAGATACTACTTCGGGCAACTAGCCTTTTGTTTATTTTTCCCATAAGCTACCGCGCTCTCGGCCATTCCGCCAAAAGTGACAGACTTTTTTGTTTGGAATATTGCGCTTATGCGTTCTCCAGTGTTATATACTCTAAGACCACATGTCAAGGCACCATTATGGAGCCCTGCGGCAGACGACAACCAATTAGTAAATAAGTAAGTAATTAGCATGAGACTTAAGAGCCATAGTTTCCTCACTGACCTTGAGCATGTGGGCGGAGCTAAACTCCCTACTCCTCGAATACGTAAAACGCGCGCGGTGGCGCGCTAAACTAAAACGGCGATCAAAGAAAATAGAAGGGCGCAGAGTTGCGCGCATAGGACGCCTATGTTGCCTACGATTCCAGAAAGGAATGGCGGAGATGCAAGGCTGACATTTGTATAGATAGATACATAAGTTACGTATATTTTAAGTTTTTACTGGATATTATTTTTTAGCATGTCTTTGGATGAAAATAAAAGGTGTATCTTTTTATACACGTGATACTTTATGTTCGCATAGCTCGTCAAAATGTAGAACAGCTGATTATTTTTTTGCGATTTCAGGGTTGGTCCCATATACACACGGCTACACATCAAGCTACACATTTCCAGTTTATGCAGATCGCTCATTGTATAGAATTTCCGTACAACGCGAGTAGCCGTGTGTACAATGACCCCTTAAAATATTTCCTACCTACATACCTACCTACCTACCTAGGTATGTATGTAGGTAAGTATGTATACTTACCTACATACATACCTAGAATACCTACCTACATATATACCTACATACTTTTATATCTACATGTTGTACTTAGTAAACGCTCAAAACTCCAGCACAGACCTACATAACATAGGTTTTTCTGTTGCATTTAGAATACGCGTCATAGTGGCAACCTATTTATACCATTGCATTGCTAAAATTCGCGTAATTTCAACATGTATTTGTAGCCGTAAGGATAAGCAATGGATCCGCTATCGAAGTGGTTCGGGATCGAGTCCGAATCGATTTTTGTTTTTTGAAACCATCATAATTATTTATAAGTATTCTAAGCAACAATGTTAGTTATTATTTTAACTATTTATGTTTATTTATAATCTATTCATTCTTATTTTTTATTTTTTATGAAGTTTAATATTTGTTATTGTATTATTATTTAACTATTTATAGATATCAGTATTCAGCAGACTTTATTGAAAACTAATAATATGATTTAGACTTTATGCATGTTTTTTTTTAATGTAACGTATCGTATGAACGCAATGAAGTCGAGCACGATACAGCCAGAGCGTGTATGAGTGATGTCTCAACATTCCACAGATAACACACACATAATGTACTGCCGTCGTACTACGCAAAATATAACGTCGTCGTACTATGCAAAATACAGGGTGTAAGGGTGAACGAACACCGCTGTCACTCAAACCATGGGTAGTTGACTTAAATTTATAAATAAATGACCGAGTAGCAACAAAAACAACGTTGCTGTCCGACACCGTGCTCGGAATCGAAACAGCTGACGTAGGGAGGTGCCGCGCCGCGGCCGGTCAGGTCACGTCCCGCGACCCCCACCCGTGTTGAGACGCAAGTTTGTTGCCCTAGCGCATAGGTGAAAGGGTGAAATACTGTAGTGGTAAAATGTAATTTAAGAAAAAAAAATCTTAATTTTCCATTGATTTTACGTTCTATTATTATATTATTTTACGTTCGCGGCCCCTTCCTCCGTCAGTCAGCTGTTTCGATTTCGAGCACGGTGTCGGATAGCAACTTTTTTTTTTTTTATGAAAGTAACGTTTTTTTTGTTGTTACTCGGTCATTTATTTATATATAATATTTAAGTCAACTACCCATGGTTTGAGTGACAACGGTGTTCGTTCACCTACTAGATTGCTCAGTAGCAGCCCAGAGTCTCGATTTGTGCCTGGTTGATGGCAATAGGCTCGCCCCTATTACATGCGACATAACTGGCAGAATGTGAGTGTACTAACTAAAGGTACACCTCTGCCTAACCCTTCGGGGATACAGGCGTGATGTTATGTTACATTAACATATTTTTTTGGTTTTTTAAATTTGTATGTAAATTATGTGAATGTAAATAAAAAAAGTATTAATAAGTAATTGCAAATTTAAAAAAAAACTCAACAACAATGCGCCTACGCACACAATTGAATTGGGCTCTCTGCAGCGAGCTAGTCTATAAACGCATATTGATACAATTCGTTCGTAAATATTTGCACTAACACACGCAAACGTGCATAGTCGGTCGATAGCCGGGGCGGAGCAACGAGCGACACAGCCGTCCCGTAGCAATGCTAACTCGGGACTGCCGCACGCGCCCCGCGCATAGCACCTCTGAACCTTTATCTCTAAGTGGGGTAATGTTCTTAAAAATATTGATTAATTTACATTTATGGTACGAACAATCTGTAGTACCTCTAACCATCAATTTTTCAGTATAAAAATATTTCCAAGTAGTAGTAGTAGTATGGAAATATTAGCCAACAAGTGCGTCTTGGTAGCTATATTTTTTTAAGGCAAAAGTATTCTTACGAAAAAAACTGCTCGAATAAAAAGTTGTACATGAATCTATGGCAAATATTTTTTTTTTTCAGATCTTTTATCCAAGCCGTTAATGAGGAGTAGGCTTTTTAAATTGACCATGTTACGGTTCTAAACGGGACCAAGCGCCATAAACATAACTGGCGAAATGTGTGTGTATTGTAGCCTATAGGTACACCTCTTTAACCCTTTGGGGAATACAGGCGTGATGTTTTTACACGACTGCCCAAAAAGGAATGTAATGTTTTCAGGGTTCATGTATGTACACACAGCCACACATCAAGTTAGACACCCTATATAACTATAACTACGCTACCAGCAATACGAAAAATTGTACGACAGGGACTGAGTATCGAAGCATCGGCCAATCACAGCATATACGCACACAGATACACGTTTTTTGACAAAACTTTTCGCTAGTTTCACTCGTGTTCATTTTCAATGTTTTGTGATTTATCTATGCCAGTTAGTTCCCAAACATCGTCCAGGATCTACACATAATTAAAGTATCGCGGTCGAGGCTATTCGTTCTCGAGGACAGTGTATTCTCTTTTTTTTATTAATATTCCGTTTTGTTTATAAACATTTAGTGTTAGACTGTGCTAGTGCGTGGTGCACCAATATTAATGGCGCCACAATTAACCCCACAACAGCGGCAGCTGATAGTGGTGTTGCGAGAGGGTGGTTATACCATCAAAGAAATTGAAAGAAGGACGGGAATAACGGTGAGTGATACACTTTTAATATAATTATGTATTTGATAGATAATATTTAGTAATTGCCTGAGGCTCACGGCTGGTCACCACTGGAGAAGGGTAGCCCGAGAAAGAAAGCAATGGAAAACGCTAGAAGAGGCCTATGCCAAAAGGCACTCTGAATTACGTGGCATTCTTTAGAAAAACCTGAACACTGTGATAATATTAAATGTTAAGTTCGAGATTCAGAATAAAGGGCTTATTGTTATTATTTAGTAATTACACAAGAGACTCGTTGCATCTAATACAATGGCTACCATTTCGAACATCTTCCTTTACAAGGCTGCGCCGACCGGCAGCCGTGCAACAATAGATAGGTAATTAGATAATTGTATTTCATTAGATAACGTTTGAAAGGTATTTATGTTACATTTACGCAACAGCGCCACAGCGCGTCGTTCGTCGACCGGTTTGCACCCAAGACCGCGCTAGGTAACGATAATAATAAATTATATACTTACCCATAGCTCACCTGCTGGCAAGTGACGATGAATTCGACGATGTAGTTCACTTAGTTCAACAATAAATTCACCCTTGCCTTAAAGAGACCTAAGTTATATGTATGATATATCTATTTATTTCTTACTTTGAAAAAAAAAAGTGCCTTTTATACAAACACAGTTAGGTATTACCTATGATTTTGTGGAACAATATTTAGATAATTATCTTCTATTGATATAAAATTCAAATTAAGTATCATTGTTTTAGAGGACAACAATAAATTTTTGGTTGCGACGGAATGAGGAGACTGGGGGTGACCTATCGGCTCACCACCGGCAGCTCTACCAGCGCGCTACCACCGCAGAGCAAGATGCTGCCATTGTTGCGGGGCATACTAACCAGCCATTTTTAAACACGCAGATTACTGCCACACAATATAGCGTAAGTTGAATACTTTTTTATCTACTTGTATACATACCTACAAATAAATAAAATGGAAGTGCCTGTTTGTAATATCAAAGTAACAACTTTTTACTAAATGCATAAAAAATGTTTTATATTTTTGTTTGTCTGTCCGTTTATCTCCGAAATGGCTCGACCGATTTTGTCAAGATGTTACAAGGAGTAGCTACTTTTATTTTAGAAAAATAATTAAGGTCCACGCGGGCGAAGCCGCGGGCAGCAGCTAGTAATAATAACATTTCATAAAGTCTGAAGAAAATAAACCGACGCTCACAACAGTAAACTGCTAACACATCCAGACATAGAACAATCATTGATGACCAGCATGTGTTCACGTGTAGAATGCAAAAATGAGAATAAAACGGCGTTTAAAGCGTCGTGCAGACCGGCGCGAAGCGACATTCGATTGATGACACAGACGATTATTATTAAATATTACTATTTTTAAAGTTATTAGTAGGTATATACTATATTATATTATTAATATTTAAAAATAATGTTATTATCATTTACTTACATCGTAATCGTATCGCAATAATATTGAAAAACTTAAGGTTATTAAAGCATTAGTAGGAAAGAAAGAACAAGAAATTATTTTTATTTGGGACACACACTGGAAATACAAACAGTAAAAAAGGATTTTATACGATACATTAGGTAAACAACTAAATAGGTATCTTAATTTTAATTGTTTTATAGAAAATGTTTTTTTACTGTTGTTGCAGGTATCAACCGAAACAATCCGACGCAGATTGCAGGCCGTTGGCATCAAAACAAGGATCCCGGCAAAAAAAATTGTATTTTCTCCGGCCCATGCTCAGGCTAGAGTAGCTTTTTGTTTACAACATTATGACTTTGACTGGGAGAACAATGTTGTCATATTTGTCGACGAGAAAACATTCAAATCTGACAAAGATGGGAGAAAAATATTAAAGCGGCGAGACAACAGCCGATACAACGTCGAAAACGTAATACCCAACAGGTCGAGTGGTCGGCTTAGCTTGGGGTTCTGGGGATGGATGAGTTCTGTTGGTCCTGGCGAACTTGTAGAGATATCTGGCCGCATGACTTCAGAACAGTATGTCGATATTCTGAGAGACGTTATGGTGCCGACTGTGCGATTGCACCATCCGACAGGCACTATTTATCTTTGCCAGGACAACAGTTCCATCCATAGTGCCAGAGTAGTTCAGGCGTGGCTCCAAGCTCAGCCGGATATTCAGCTTATACCATGGCCTGCGAAGAGCCCCGACCTCAACCCAATTGAAAACCTCTGGTGACAGATGGTTCTCAATTAGGATGTATCAGAAGTGCGCAACGTGGAAAACTTGCGGCAAGCGGCAATCCAAACGTGGGAAATGATGAGGGGGGATCCTCGTGATATGTGTTGGAACATGGTTACTGGAATGAAAGCCAGGTTGGATGCAGTGCTAAACGCTAATGGTGGACCCACCAGATATTAACGATCTAGCATTGGAATAACTGTAGCTGTCATTCTTTTAACCAATTTCCAATTATATAGCGTATTTTTTTTCATTCTTTTTATTTTCTTATTTTTAGGATAATCGTTTTAGAACATCAATGCCATATACCATCTTGCACACTTCTAATATTTGGTAAAGCTACTTCGTAGGAAAAACTAATTAGGTTTATTGTTTCCAATTTTGTTTTATAAATACTTTTATTATTCATATGAAACGCTTACTTTGCTTAGCTAAGTAGTCTTGAGTGCGGTCTGTAAATCTCGCTCTTAGTCATGATTATATTATTTACAGAAATGTTTCTCTACATGTTTATTTGTATTGTATTTAGGAGCTTATATTTTAAACTGTTTTTAACTATTTTTATTGACAAGTTTTATATTTGTTTTTAAATATTTTTATTGGCAAGTTTTATGTTTGTTTTTAATTATTTTTATCGACGAGTTTTACCTATATTTGTTTTTAAATATTTTTATTGTCAAGTTTTATGTTTGTTTTTAATTATTTTTATTGACAAGTTTTATATTTGTTACTTACTAGTGTTGGCTCCCGAAGTAACAACATATGTTCATTTTGATAATAGTCTGTCATCTATAATAATTAATAACATTTGATTGTTAAATGTTAATACTTAACATTTTTTAAGTTGATTTAGCTGAATGTCTGTTCTTTTACATGTCATAAATATAATTTATCTAACTACATATTTACATACCAATCTCAATTCTAGCGTGAGAATATTTCTCATACCAATTAACAAGTAGCATACGTAAACCAATAAACCATGAGGCAAGTTTTATTTTGCCATACTTATTTTGATTATAGAGCGTTGTCACTGGATTACATTTTTAATTTTTATACCTAGTATGTTGATAAAAATGCTGACATTAACTATTTTTAACTGTGCTAATGTTATGTTCATTGTTTATTTAGATTTTTAACTATCGTTGGCTCCTGAGGTAACTTGTAGTTATGTTTAGATTATTATAATTATTTTATATAAACCTTTCAACTGCTAAATAATTAGACAAAATATTAATTCTTTGTAGTCAGACTTTTATCGACAGATTTTTTTTCCTGTCGGTAATTTAACTCAACACATTGATGACCCATGCAATGAGTGACTCTAGGTTAGGCAGCATGCATAAAGGCCTTTTCAGATATATTATGAGCGGTATTTGCATGAACTACCGGGCTAGCGCGAAACCAGAATACAAATAGCCGGCGGAATATCGCTCGTATTTCATTACCCACAACGGTATATCTATCGAATATCGCTTATATGTGTGTTGCCAATAAGAGGTAAATGTTATAGGTATGTAATTTGTTAACTAGGTATGTGTTGTCATAATTTTATTGAAATAAAGAGCCGATTTTTAAAACGTTGTTTTAGTATTTAACCTAACTAAGAAAAATAAAGCAAGCAATGTTAACCCATTTGGAAACAATCCTATGGATTCAAACTACCCCTAATCGATTCAGTAGTTTTGCTGTGAATGTGCGTCAAACAATTACAGACTAGTCAAACACTCAAGGGCAAACAAACATACATTTTAATATTAGTAAGGTTTTTACCTAAGGAAAATCTCATTCCTTATTTTCCAGGCTTCCAACTATGTCTGTGCAAAATCATGTTAAAGTAGGTATTAATTGCTTTGTTGTGTCGAAGGGGCAAACAGTTTTTATAAATACACTAGCTGTGCCCCGCGGTTTCACCCGCGTAGGTGTCGATCCCGTGGGAATATAGGGATAAAACGTATCCTATGTCCTATTCCAGGACATGTCTACCCGTGTGCTCATCCTCTCCTCTCTAAAGTAGGGAACGTCGCGGAGGCGCGGCGCCGGCGTCGAACGGTTCGCGCATTGCATTTTTATATCGTGATATCTTCGAAAATAAATGTCCGATTCGAATGAATTAAAAAGTATTTTACTGCTACATAAATACCCTTGATGTTAAAACTATTTATTGGAATAAGAATTAATATTATGTCGATAAAACTCCTTCGCAAATAATGCATTAACTTAGAAAAAATTTGATTACCATAAAAAAGGTTATAGTGAGTCAATCTTAAAAGATAGACATATGCTGTCGCGAACTTTTTGTTAGAACTTTTAAAGAGGAACAATTCCATCATACATGATATTTGCGTAACTTAAACCGTTTACGCAGCGCACGCAACGGAAGCTCTCAAAAAGGAATAATTTTTCCCGTTTTTGCAACATTTTTCATTTATGCTCCGCTCCTATTGGTCGTAGCATGATGTTATATAGCCTTCCTCGATAAATGGACTATCCAACACAAAATTTTCCAATTTCAACCAGTAGTTCCTGAGATAAGCGCGTTCAAACAAACAAACAAACAAACTCTTCAGCTTTATAATATTAGTATAGATATTAATAAATACATTTTTTTTTTTTTTTGGTTAAACAGAAAAATACGTGTTTCAGTGATTTTATGAAATCAAATAATAAAATAAAAAAGTTTGTAATAAAATCAGGCATGATGTAGATTTCCGAATTACATGTGTTAACCGCAGGAAAAAGCTGGAAATATATAATAATTGATAATAACTAATGAACGAATTGGTGAATAGACGCAGGCGCAGCGCAAATCGAAAAAACACCCCATATTATTAAAACTGAACGTTCGAGCAAAACTTGTTTACAAAATAATATACACGATACGTATCTATAGGTGTAGTATAGATGGTGGCAGCGGCACCACGTGCCACGCTAGACGACGTGCGTGAGTGGGATGAAATAACAAAAAGTAAAACATTATCGCACCCTCTCGCACGATTCGCAGCGTTCAACTTCTAACAGTCCAAAGTCCAAACAGTCTAGGTTGATGTGTGGCCGTGTGTACCTATGTATGTATATTATGTATGAATGTAGGTATGTGAGTTTCTTTATTCCACCATAACTTGAAATGCCTGCCTTTAAAATCCTAAATAGATTTGAATGTATGGGGTATCGTTAGAATCCTTACATTATCCCGAGTGACATAGGCAAGAGAGAGCCATGTTTTAAAAAAAAAACAATATGGCGGCGGCGGCAGTACGGCTCCATTTTCAAATGTGAAAAATAAAAAAATCTTCAAGTATTTACAATATGGGTATCCAATTGAAGGCCTTGATGAGGACATTCCAAAACTATATAATTTATTCGCATACATTTTACATAAGTAGGGTGTACCGTTACATGCAAAAAAACATTTTATCTTTGGCTGCAAACGATTTAATCAGACTTTAGCGACACTGCAAATGTCTAAATGAGTGAATGGTTTTGTAGACTATTGAGTTATTATTAGAATTCTTTCATCATCACACAGTATATTTCCGTGGCTGGCGTGAATATGTTGACATGTCTAAAATGGCAACTTTTCAGGGCGGCCATTTTAAACTTTTGAGCTCTTCTGGTAAATCGGTAAATTAGTTTAACGTATGTGTTCCAGTTGTTTTATAGGTTATTTTATGCCATCTTTTGAATGATGACAGTAAACAAACGAAATTCCCCATAGTTTCCATAATAATAGACTTGTCAAGTCGTTCACCAACGAGTTATCAACTTATTCACCGACTTGTCAATTTGTTCACCACAGTTATCAACTTATTTACCGATTGAGTGGCAAATATAGAATAAAACTAGTAGGTAAACAATGTTATTTTAATGACAAACACAGTGAATAATAACGTATTTATCAATAAAAAAATGTTGGGTAGCAAACAGATGATGAATATCTATCCTATGTTTTAAAAAGGTAAAATTTGTTTGGTTGTTTGTAAGTTCGTATGTAGAAGGTAATCTCAGGAACTAACGAACCAATTCTCAAAAAAAATTCACTGGTAGCAAGCTGCATTATTCCTTAGTGCTATAGGTTATAATTTATGTTTATAACATGCATATTAGCTGAGCTATTACAACTTTTGTCTAGCATGTCGGAAAGAAATACCTCTTAAAACAGAATTATTTGCATGCGCTACCTAAAAAGTTGTATATAATTGAAAACAATGTATGGCAACCTGGTCCGCCATATATATTTCTACAAAAAAGTCCAAGACACCATATTTCTATCTTTTATATTTTATCTTTTACATTTCATTTATGTTTAAAAAAAGTATTTTTCGACATCCTTACGTTTGGATGATTATTTAAACAACAAAATACTAATCCTTCTCAAAATAAACTATTTTAATATGATCACAAAGATATCATAGAGATAAGATTTGCCCTTTACAGTATGTCAATTGGTCACATAGTTTCGGAGATAATAAATTAATATAATAAAACTAAAGAGTTATTTTTTTACTAGCAGCACCCCGTGGTTTCACCCCCATAAGTCTCGATCCCGTAGGAATGTCGAGATATAAAGTATCCTATATTCTAAAACACGTCATGGTCTACCTATGTGCCAAATTTCATCCAACTCCGTTTAGCCGTTTTAGCGTGAAAATGTAACAAACAAACATACAAACAAACTTACTTTCGAATTTATAATGTTAGTTAGGATTACTTACTCAAATTATGCAATGTTGTTCTAATTGAACAAATATTTAATTAAAACACCACTAACCTATCAGTATTGTAGTGTAATACGCAATAAATAAAAAAAAGAAATAGTAAATTGTTTTATTAGGCCACAAACAACGGAAACATACTGATTAATAGAGAGAGAGAGAGAAAGAGAGAGAAAGAGATCTATTACTGATTTTCCTCTTTTCTTAAAATTTATTGTCTTGAAAGGGAGTTCGCGATCCAGAGTATTTCTTGTAATTAATTTTTCCTACGCTGTTTTTATTATATTGCAGCCATTTAATAGGTTGCCACAGAAATTTCTCCCCCAAATCATCCAGTTTTTTTAGAGTAAAGGGTCCTTTCTTGGATTTAAGTTCGGTAAAATCCAAGAAATCATTTACCGTCATCACCACGACCTTAAATGGTTTCTGCACTTTGCAAGTCCTCACCAACTGCACCCAATCTTATAAATGATTGATTCTCATTTGTGTTCTCTTTTTCGTTTTTTCAATAATCGCGTGGTCAGAGTCACACTCCATATGTGTGTGCCCACTGAGAAGGAATTTGTGGTTTATCTTTTGCAGCGTCGGATGACTATTTAACAAAAACATGAACATCATCATTTACACGCGAGCTTGAGCTAGAGATGTGCCACGATATTTCACAAATTGTTACTTTTTACGGAAGCATGTTGACAACTCGATTATTTTTTAATAGAATTTGGGTACATAAGTTGGCAACTAAACATATTCATTTAACGTTAATGTTTTTTGTAACCGACATTTAGTGATAACTATTCCTATTACATTTAGGATTTAGAACTTAGTTGGCCGTAACCGGATATCTCAATAATTCAAATTTCAAACAGAAAAATTTCGGTAGGCCATAACTTGACATGTCAATTTGTCACGATTTAAACAGAAATACTTCGGTTGGCCATAACTTGACATCTCAATTTGTCACAATTTAATCAAAAAGACCTCAGCTGGCCATAGATTGACACTTCAATTGGTCAATTTCTTACAGGTGTATAAGTTGAGCTATCAACTATCAAATAATATTTTGGTTACTGAGTATAGGTTGATACAACAAAATATCAATGTTCGTTTACAAAAACATTTGAATCGTTAATTTGACATGAGGTTTTGTCAAGTTAGACACGTTAAAATGGGAGATGTCAACATACTACCAGAGTCGATTGCTCCAAAAGTTATGTATATTTGGGGCTGTAAATTTTTTTCATATAAATTCCGTATGCGTGGGACGTATTAAGCCAATAAAAATAAAAACATAGAAGTCGACATGTCAATGTATTCACGCCAGCCACGGATTTAGGCAAGTAATAAAAAAAAATTGTTAACATTAACACAATGCCAACTATTGCATAGCGGTAAACAAAAAAGTACCTTAACTTCCAAAAGAATAAAACTTGTCACTAAAATGTATAAAATAAAAATAAATAATTAAAAATTAAAAACCACGACTGCCCTGCTAAAAAACGAACTTAAAAGTAAAAACAAGTTGATAAAATTGTCAGGGCAGTCGTGGTTTTTTTTTTGTAATATTTACTTAGACTGTTTGAAGGTAACATAAAATAAGGTGTAACAATAAAATGGGTGATCCTTGTTCAATCGCGCTAGTAACGCCGCCATAGTACGTCTGCTGCGATCCACAATAACTTCAGATTGCATGTTGCTCGTCACGTCGGGCGGTCTACGCGTTTACGAGGCGTCATTCATCATTAGTTCAACCTCTTCCATCGGATAGTAGTGCGTCGCGTGGTGCGGGTGGTCGCTGCGGTGGTAGGACGCAGCCTGAACGATGTTGGTGGTTCAGTGGTGGTTGTTGGTGTATCAGTGGCGGTTGCTGGTGCATCAGAGGTGGTTGCTGATGCATCAGTGGTGGTTGTTGTTGCATCAGTGTTAGTTGGTTCTTGTGTAGCTGCGGTGATTGTTGTTTCATCACTCCTGGATGTTTTTTCAATAGCACTGGTTGTTGTTTCATCAGTACCGGGAGTTGTTCCATCAGTAGTTGTCGCATCAGAGGTGGCTGTTGTTGCATCTGTAGTTTTCACATCAGTGCTAGTTGTAGTTGCATCAGTGCTGGTTGTTGTTGCATCAATGGTTGTTGCAGCAGTCGTGGTTGTTGTTCTATCAGTAGTTGTTGTAGCATCAGTGGTGGTTGTTGTTCTATCAGCAGTTGTTGTAGCATCAGTGGTGATTATGGTTCCATCAGTACTTGTTGCAGCAGTGGTGGTTGTCGTTTCGACAGTAGTCATTCCATCGCTAGTTGTTGAATCAGTAGTTATTGAACTAGTGGTGGTTGTTGACCCATCATCAGTTATTGTATCAGTGCCGGTTAATGATGCATCAGTAGTTTTTACATCAGTGCTAGTTGTTGTTGCATCAGTAGATGTTGCATCAATAGTTGTTACATCAGTAGTCGTTGTATCAGTGGCGGTTGATGGTGCGTCAGTGGTGGTTGCTGGTGCATCAGAGGTGGTTGGTTCTTGTGTAACTGCGCTGATTGTTGTTTCATCACCAGAGGTGGCTGTTGTTGAATCAGTGCTGGTAGTTATTCCATCAGTAGTTGTTGCATCAGTGGTGGTTGCCATTGCATCAGTGGTGAATATGGTTCCGTCAGTAGTTGTTCCGTCAGTAGATGTTGCATCAGCAGATGTTGCATCAATAGTTGTTACATCAGTAGTCATTGCATCAGTAATGGTTGTTGGTGCATCAGTGGTGGCTGCTGGTGCATCAGAGGTGGATGCTGTTGCATGAGTGGTGGTTGGTTCTTGTGCAACGGCATTGATTGTTGCTTCATCAACACTGGTTGTTGGTGCATCAGTGTTAGTTGGCTCTTGTGTAGCTGCGCTGATTGTTGTTTCATCACCGGTGGTGGATGTTGTTGCATCAGTGGTAGTTGTTGTTTCATCAGTGCTGGTTGTTATTCCATCAGTAGTTTTTGCATCAGTGGTGAATATGGTTCCGTCAGTAGTTGTTCCGTCAGTAGATGTTGCATCAGCAGATGTTGCATCAATAGTTGTTACATCAGTAGTCATTGCATCAGTAATGGTTGTTGGTGCATCAGTGGTGGCTGCTGGTGCATCAGAGGTGGATGCTGTTGCATGAGTGGTGGTTGGTTCTGGTGCAACGGCATTGATTGTTGCTTCATCAACACTGGTTGTTGGTGCATCAGTGTTAGTTGGCTCTTGTGTAGCTGCGCTGATTGTTGTTTCATCACCGGTGGTGGATGTTGTTGCATCAGTGGTAGTTGTTGTTTCATCAGTGCTGGTTGTTATTCCATCAGTAGTTTTTGCATCAGTGGTGAATATGGTTCCGTCAGTAGTTGTTCCGTCAGTAGTTGTAGTATCAGTAGATGTTGCATCAATATTTGTTACATCAGTAGTCGTTGTATCAATGGTGGTTGTTGGTGCATCAGTGTTAGTTGGTTCTTGTGTAGCTGCGCTGATTGTTGTTTCATCACTCCTGGATGTTTTTTCATCAGTACTGGTAGTTGTTTCATCAGTGCCGGTTGTTATTCCATCAGTAGTCGTTGCATCAGTGGTGGCTGTTGTTGCATCAGTGCTAGTTGTTGCATCAGTGCTGGTTGTTGTTGCATCAGTAGTTTTTGCATCAGTGGTGGCTGTTGTTGCATCAGTGGTAAATGTGGTTCCGTCAGTAGTTGTTCCATCAGTAGTCGTTGCATCTGTGGTGGTCTTTGGTGCATCAGTGGTGATTGTTGGTGCATCAGTGGAGGTTGCAGGTGCATCAGAGGTGGTTGCTCGTGCATTAGTGGTGGTTGGTTCTTGGGTAGCTCCGCTGGTTGTTGGTGCATCGTTGGTGGTTGCTGGTATATCAGTGGTGGTTGCTGGAGCATAAGTGGTGGTTAGTTCCTGTGCATCCACGCTGGTTGTTGTTCCATCAGCTCTCGTTGTTGTTTTATCAGCACTAGTTGTTGTTTTTTCAGCTCTGGTCGTTGGTGCATCAGTGGTGATTGGTTCTTGTGCAGATGTGCTGTTTGTTGTTTCATCAGCAGTTGTTGTTGTTTCATAAGCATTGGTCGTTGTTGCATCGGTGGTGGTTGCTGGTGAATGATAATCACATTTTTATTTGATATAGTAGTAGTAGTATATAACTTGTGGAGAGAAAATAAACGTATTCGTTTATTTTCTCTCCACAAGTTATATACTTAATGCTAGTATTTGTCAAATGTAAAAACTGTACATATTAAAGGTAACCAGGGCCTTACCGCGGCTAGATGCCTGTTATTTGGAACATAATACCTATGAATACTTAACTAACATTGATTTAAGAACATAAAATAAAAGAAAAAATACATAAAGTTAGTGGCAGTACCAGGGTGTGTGTGAGTACCTAGAGAAACTGGTCCATCAGGGAATGTTGGTTCCTGTGAAGCTGCGCTAGTTGTTGTGTCATCAGAACTGGTTGTTGTTCCATCAGTGGTGAATATGGTTCCGTCAGTAGTTGTTGCATCAGTAGATGTTGCATCAGTAGTTGATAGATCAGTAGTTGATACATCAGTAGTCGTTGTATCAGTGGTGGTTGTTGTTGCATCAGTGGTGAATATGGTTCCGTCAGTAGTTGTTGCATCAGTAGATGTTGCATCAGTAGATGTTGCATCAGTAGTTGATAGATCAGTAGTCGTTGTATCAGTGGTGGTTGTTGTTGCATCAGTGGTGAATATGGTTCCGTCAGTAGTTGTTGCATCAGTAGATGTTGCATCAGTAGTTGATACATCAGTAGTCGTTGTATCAGTGGTGGTTGTTGTTGCATCAGTGGTGAATATGGTTCCGTCAGTAGTTGTTGCATCAGTAGATGTTGCATCAGTAGATGTTGCATCAGTAGTTGATACATCAGTAGTCGTTGTATCAGTGGTGGTTGTTGTTGCATCAGTGGTGAATATGGTTCCGTCAGTAGTTGTTGCATCAGTAGATGTTGCATCAGTAGATGTTGCATCAGTAGTTGATAGATCAGTAGTCGTTGTATCAGTGGTGGTTGTTGTTGCATCAGTGGTGAATATGGTTCCGTCAGTAGTTGTTGCATCAGTAGATGTTGCATCAGTAGTTGATACATCAGTAGTCGTTGTATCAGTGGTGGTTGTTGTTGCATCAGTGGTGAATATGGTTCCGTCAGTAGTTGTTGCATCAGTAGATGTTGCATCAGTAGATGTTGCATCAGTAGTTGATAGATCAGTAGTCGTTGTATCAGTGGTGGTTGTTGTTGCATCAGTGCTGGTTGCTGGTGCATCAGTAGAGGTTGGTTCTTGTGTAGCGGCGCTGGTTGTTGTTTCATCAGCACTGGTTGTTAGTGCATCAGTGGTGGTTGCTGTTACATCAGTGGTGATTACTGGTACATCAGTAGTGGTTGGTCCTTGTGTAGCTGCGCTCGTTTTTGTTTCATCAGCACGGGTTGTTGGTGCATCAATGGTTGTTTCTGATGCATTAGTGGTGGTTGGTCCTTGTGTAGAAGTAATATTTTCAAACCAAGTTTCATTACTGGTGACAGTAGAAGAAGCTAACGTAGTACTCATCGATGCCAGTCCTTCTGTAGCGGCTAATGGGGTTGTCACGTCTGTCACCCATGGCCGGGCCGTATTCGTAGGTGCAGGCGTCGTTAATAAATCATTACGGGAGGATGACGTGTTGTTGTCAAAGGGCAACGTATTGCTCGGAGGATCAGTTGTCGGCGGGGGTGTTTTGGTGGAGGGTGCGTGCGCGGTGCAACCGGCGTTCTGCGGCCAGTCGCACACGTGCAGTGATGGATTGAAGTGCAGGCTAGCGGGGCACTGGCGGCACGTGGGCGCGGCGCGGCCCACCTCGCAGTAGTAGAACAGCTGGCAGTCGTCGGGGTGCGCCAGCAGCGCATCGGGGCTGCTCAGCTCGCTGCATGACACTGGCGTAACAGTATTCTCGACGCACCGATCCGGGAGGTTCTTCTGTGAGATCCTGTGAACACAAACATCCTTTAAGACGGAATCACTCATCGCCTGCTCGGGGGTTTCCCCAGTCGAGAAAAGCATCATAGTGTAAAAAGATTATAACCAATGCGATAGACAGACTAGATGACAAAATAATATCGTACCTAATTGGCCCTATTTTTACACGACTGTCCAAAAAGGAGTGTAATGTTTTCAGGGTTCATGTATGTATGTATGTGAGTTTCTTTATTCCACCATAACTTTAAAATGCCTTAACGGATTTGGATGTATGGGATATCGTTAGAGAATCCTTACATTATCCCGAGTGACATAGGCCATGTTTTTTTGTTGAAAAAAAACTATATAGCGGCAGTATGGCTCCATTTTTAATCGTGAAAAAAAAAAAACATTACAAGCTCAGTTAGTTAGTATATATGTTTGAGTCAAATCTTGCAAGCTGAATTAAAACCACTTCCTCTTATCCTACGGAGTTGAAATTTTACAAGTTGGTTCAGTTTCAAGGACAATGAATTTTTTTATGATGCATGACCTGACTGCTGCACCCAGCATTGGCTCCTCTCTCCCCAACTCCTCCTCGGTCAATAGCAGAGACACAAAATTTAATATACGCATTTAATTATGATAGCCCGTTTTAAAGTCTAACATGACCTGGCTGCAGCAGCCAGGTTTGGCTCCAGACGAGGAAACTCCTCAGCCGTCAACAGTACAGACATGAAATTTTATATACGCATTTAATTATGATAGCCCGTTCTAAAGTCTACCATGATCTGGCTGAGGGTTCCATAAATACATGGTTCTCCTTCAAGCAACTCAATAAATTCTAGGGCACTCTTTGCTCCATTCTATCTTGCGATTGATCAAAGCGACCGTTCCACTCAGTTATTTACGAGACACTGGGGTTGAAGGCTACGCTACGCACACATTTGAAATTCGAACGCGCTATGCACACATTTGAACTTTAATCGCTTTGATGTGCGCTCGAAAAACCGACACCGAAGGGAAAAGTTGAAATAAGTGATCAAACTTTGATGAAATACCCATACAACCCTGCCACACATGAGTTCAAACATGTGATCAAATATTATTGCTATGTCTGGCGCCGGTATAAGAACTTAAGCTACAATAACGTAACTATTTTTTTTTTAATGGCATCTTATAGTTTTACACCTTCGGAGATGCTCTAAGCTAACTTAAAGCCTCCAGGCAGGGGCATAAAATCTAAAACTAACTTATACTAAGCGACTGATCGCTAAGGGCACCCCCTGCGGGGGTGGAGCAAGTAGGGACAGGCTGGATCGGGGAGTTTAAGACTACTGACCACGGCTCAGCGTCAGCCCGGGCTGGCGCTTCGTCGGGCAAGGGTCGGGGAGGAGTGATGGATCGGAGTCGCGGTCGCGGGGGACCTCGACGGCGAGGTCGGAATGACGGACGGCGTCTGGTTTTAAGAACCGTACTAGTTGCCCTACTGCTCTCCTGGAGAAGAGTTGTGAGGTCGTCGGGGTCGGTTAGAGCGTGCCTAGGACGGCGGGTCTGACTAATGCGGGAGGGAGTATAATTGGCCGCCTCGACAACCAGAGGGTTGCGATGTTTGGCGGCGGACTCGAAGAAATGCTTGGATACGCGTTTCATAAACTGGGCTATCGTGGGGATTTTAAGATCGAGATGGAGGATCTCGTTTCGGACATAATAGGGGGCACCCGTAGCTTTACGGAGGAAGCGGTTCTGAAGGGCCTGCATCTTATGGATGTGACGGGGTTTAGTATGAGCGAAGACGGCGCAGGCATACGTCATGATGGGACAAATGCATGCCGTGTAGATTCGCAATTTGCACCTGAGTGACAATTTGCTTTTCGGATTTAAGACGGAGTGGAGCCTACCTAGAGCGAAAGCGGCTTGCGAGCGAACCTGCTTTATGTGCTCTTGAAAGGTGAGATGGTTATCGAGCACCACACCGAGGTATTTGGCTCGCTTTTCCCAAGGGATCTGCTTGCCGAACATGGCGATGGGCTCGGGGGTACTTTTCTCCAAACCGCGTAACAAACCCACCCCGGTTTGTTACGCGGTTTACAGAAAAGTACCGCCTGACTTTTATCGGGGTTGACCTCGATTCGCCACTTTCTGAACCATTGGCCGAGCTTGTCGACTGCGGTTTGGAGAGTGCGGCGAATCGCATCTGGACTACGACCCCTAGAGTAAATGGCCGTGTCGCCTGCGAACAGAGCCAACTGGGCCTTTTTACTTTTTGGGATATCCCTGGTGAACAGCGAGAAGGCGGGAGGGGAGAGGACGGAGCCCTGGGGGACGCCTGCGCGAATGGGTCGGGGAGAAGAGATGGCACCCTCTATGCGGTAGCGAAAGGTGCGGTTTGACAAAAAGTCCCGTAGGATGAGCACGAGACGGTCCGGCACTCCGAGTTGGTACAGCTTGTATAGTAAACAGTCGTGCCAGAGTTTGTCGAAAGCCTTTGCTATGTCGAAGAAGACCGCGCCTACCAAATGACCTCGCATAAAGCTGACGCTTATATATATGGTCGACTATGCGGTGGGCCTGATGGGTACTACAGTGTTGGGTACGGAACCCGAACTGATCGTTAGGGATGAGGCCCTTGGTTTCTGCAAAATCTCTGAGTCGCTTATATGTCTCTCGTAGATTTTACCGAGAACGCTGAGCAAACTGATGGGGTGGTAGCTATAAGGCTCGGACTTGGGCTTGCCGGGCTTGGGAATACCTATAACGGTGGCTTAATTTTCGGCCACAAAGTGTACGGTAGTAAAAAAAAACGAAAAAATTCCACGAATTGAGGAAAAATATTTTTTCCTCAATAAACCCCTGATTTCTTCGGCACAAAAAATAATAGTTTATCAAATTATTGCCATATTCTATTGATCATGGCGTCGTTTTACTTGCTTAATGCCTTCGTCCAGAAGTCATGTTACAATAAAACATAAATAAAATCACGAAGACGTTATTTAAATAAATATGAAAGGCATGTATTTCTCTGCTATTAAGATCAGATAATAAGATAGCTAGCTACCTTAAGCAACATTTTTGATTAATTATAAGTGTTTAAAAAATTATTTAAAAAAAACTACTTTTGAGGATTGTAGATTTGTAGGTATTTCTGGACGAAAAATTCAATGGTATTTGACATCACATCTATGACAGTTATACGATTTAAAATAGAGATGGTGGGACAGCTAAAACAAGATATCTGTTATCACTGTTACTGTTACAAAAATATAACAGATCCAAATATCTGTTATTAAATAACAGCCTGTTATTTTTGTACAGACGATAACAATACGTAAGTAACAGCCGCGGTAACAGTCGGTGTGGGGATTGTTATAATGTATTAACAGTATCAGCCGCGGTAACAGTCTTGAGGATCTGTTATTTTATGTAACAGGTATGTTTTATTGTTAGGAACAATTCTTATCTGTTATTTTTTAATATCTGTTATTTCTATCTGTTACGATAAATATGCCTCACCTCTAATTTAAAATGTAAACTAGAGATGGGTAGCACACATTTCTAAAATGAGGATCGTGCGAGGCACTCTTTTTACAAAGTGTACTAGCACACAGTGCTACCACGAATGAGGCGAGGTTGCGGTGGCTTATGAGCACGACTATGCTGTGAGTGTGTCAGTGAGTCACGTGCTCGCCGACCCGCCGAGTCACCGCGCCAGTCGCGTGTGTGCTGTGTGGTGTGTAGTGAGCAGTGACGACAACGCGACACGACACGGCACACATACGCAATAAAATTGAGTAGGCAGACGCGCGGTGAGTTCTGTCTGTGGTGTATGTTTGTGCTAGCAACAGTGAACGAAGACATCAATGATCAAAATACACAAAAAGAGTGAGTGACTCGATCAACTGACTCATTTCGTTCAAAACTCACAAGTACAAAATGTTCTGTGTGTAGCTAAATAGCAAAATAAAATGAGTGAGTGACTCTTTTCATTCAAGTTAGTAGCTACAACTGTGCTAGCACGTGTGCTGAGTTACTCAACACTAATGTAAACGTCATCTGTCCAACCAACCTGTCATGGCTGGCTGTCGATTGTCGTATATCTTCTGACAAACGTCAAACATTTTCAGTTTATAATTAGTGCCTAAAAAATATCAGATATTATGAAGAAAAAAAATGACTTTATTGTATTCAGGGGTTCGTTTTCCAGGTATTATAAAGTGTACATGTTATGGCCGGAGTCCCATACAAAAATGAAACGTGTCTTTAAAACTAACCCTGCTTTAGGTATATTTGTAAACGCATCAGTTAGTTTCGTTTTTAGTAAAACAATGTCAATGTAAAACTAATAAGCCATGTTTTATAGGAATAAAATTTTATTTTTCATTTTCAAGAATTCATAGGTACGTCCTTTACTGAAATATCGCCATTCCAATATTTCGTTGGTCAGACTCTAGTATCACACTGATGTTTAGGTAAAAAAAAAATCCAATGGGCAGCCATGGGATTCTTATGGGAACTAAACCCCACTGATTTGCTTATGGTTCTTTTTTTTTTAAACTTGCTTTTGAGCGCTTGTCTTTGGTAAAAAGCTTCACCAAAAAGTTGGATACATATTCCATGCTGCCATGATAGAGTGCAAGTTTTTGATTAAAAAAAAGAACCATAAGCAAACAAAAAAAAAACCCATGCATACCCATGGGTTTTTTTTTACTAATTCAATGTATAGTGGGTTACTATACATTGAATTAGTATGAACTATCCTACTAATAAAGAGCATTCTCTATTTACACCCGAGCAAACTTGCGCTTTTTCCCGGTAAGACCACGGGTGGTACGCGCGCAGGCCACTTGACCCGCCCCGACGAACCGCGCTGGCCTGCCCGTGTGCTACCGCGTTCCCGCGGAATAAATCTCTATCTGTACTTACTATACTGTATATTGTTCACTACCCTAACCCCATTTGCGTATTATGTATTATTAACATTATTATATTTTTATATAGGCTGTTCAGCGGTATTACCAGTGCCTTTATTTACACCCGCGCGCGTATCACTCGCGCGGAAAAAACAAAACCAGCCGCCATTTTCCATAAATATTTGTTAACTTTTTTGTTGTGAGGTTAAAATCATTATTAAAAATGTCGATTTCACGTAGGGGAGGAGAGCGTAAATAATAATAAATAGATTTGACTCCGCCATGGTACGTTTAGTTATAGTAACATTTTTTTTTGTAATTTTTTAGTGGTGTTGAAGTAACCTACAGGAGATGATGAATATAACCATCAACCATTAAATTTAACTAATATTTAAAATTAACCATGATATTCAATAAATAAAATTAACATTAACGAATAAAAATATCATATCAACTTCTTCGGCGCAAATTTGGCAAAGACGAATATTTCTCTGTCTCGCTCGAACAACGCGCTGTCTCTCGCTCGCTCGGGTTGACCTTCGGAGCGGCAACGCAGTGTCGTCAGTGTCGTAGAAATATTTATTCCGTTACGTGCATTCAATTGTATGTTCTATCTTTGTTACGTTAAAACACATTTACTGTTGGGGATATTTTATTCTAAAGAAAGTTGTTGATATTTTTAACCAATATTTCGGTCGGTTAATGGTTGATTTTTGATATAAGTTTATTTTATTAGTTAGTTTTGATATTTTACTCAAATAACAAAGTCGCGTCGTTGCGTTGTTGTTGTTTTTTTTGTTTTACAAAATGCCGAGACGAAATAATGATACGTGGAACCATTTAGATAGGGTCGTGGGGGTGGAAAAAGTCGCAACTTGTAAATATTGTAAAAAAGACCTTTCTTATAAAGGTACTACCACGAATCTGAAGACACACTTAAGACTGAAGCACCTCAGTGTGTATTTAAATTTAATAGAGGATGCATCTGCTGGGACAAGAACAAGTGAAGGTAATGTGCAAAATCAAATAAATATGGGATGTGGTGATGGGGCTAGTACTAGTAGTGGTGGTAATGGGCGTGCTGGTGAGGTGGCTAGTACTAGTAGTGGTGGTAATGGGCGTGTTGGTGATGGGGCTAGTACTAGTGGTGGTACTGAGGGTGTTAGCAGTGATGGTGGTTTAGCTGGAACCCGTCAAATTCGCCGTGAACCGCCCACTAAAGTTCAACGCATGATGTCCTCATATTTACCGAAAAATCTCCGACCAGATGAGAAGAAAGTCATAGATAAATGCTTAGTTAAGTTAATAGCCTACGACTGTCAACCTTTTACAATCGTAGAAGATATTGGTTTTAAAGAATTTGTACATGCCCTTAATGCCTCCTACGAATTGCCAAGCAGACACACCCTTTCCTCGTCAATGTTGCCTGCTTTTTACTTGATGGTAGTCATACAGGGTCGAAGATTGCGCAAGAACTGACGGCAATAGAAGAAGCGTGGGGAATATCAGATAAAATTGTGTATTTTGTATCAGACAATGCCGCCAGCAATATGTTGAGCGCAAGCTCCATACTAAATTGGAACCATTTTGGTTGCTTCGAGCACAAATTAAACCTGGTAGTCCAAGATGCGTTAAAAACTAATGAAGAAACAATAGATAAAGTGTCGAAAACAGTGTCGTATTTAAAAAAAAGTGGCATTGGTAAAGAAAAATTAATTAAATACCAGCGCAACAATCAAAACGTCCAGCAACCCAGAACCCTCATAAAAGCAGTTTCAACTAGATGGAACTCAACATATTTGATGTTAGAACGATTTCATTCTCTAAAAGAAGCCCTCCAAGCAACAATTGCCACATTGAATACTTCCTTGCCAATAATTCCGATTGAAGAATGGGACTGTATTGAGCAAATGTGCATCACGTTAAAACCTTTCTACGAAGTGAGCAACGTTATGAGTGGAGAAAATTATCTAACTGCAAGCACCGCCATGGTTTTGATCTCGAGTCTACTGTCCATTTGTGACAGCCTATCAAACAAAAATTTTTATGCGCCTGTCACAAATATGCTAAGAAAGCCAAAACAAGGATTGACACAAAGGTTTGGTGATATCCAAGACAACTTAAACATCGCCATTTGCACTCTACTGGATCCCCGTTACAAAGACGTGGCATTTTCTGACACTCTGTCATTAGAGCAAACTAAAAGATATGCTCTAACACTAATGGAAAGCTTACTAACCGATGACAATACAGCTGCAGATCAAAATCAAAGCCAACAAAACAGGTGACAATTTGTCAATATGGGGTGAATTTGATACCAAAATAACATCATCAAATGTTCCGAAGACGGCAGAAATCAAGGCTCAAGAGGAGCTAGAAATGTTTTTGAAGGATAAAGTCATCAACAGAAAACTTTGTCCCTTGGAATGGTGGCGGACACATAGGTGTATTTATCCAGTACTATACAATATATTTAAAACCAAATGTAATATACTGGTTACATCGGTACCCTGTGAGCGGGCCTTTTCAAAGGCGGGTTATATCGTAAATGACAGAAGAACTCGCCTCACTACATCAAAAGTAGCCCAAATCATGTTTCTAAATGTAAATAAAATACAATAAACAAAAACGAAACGAACGAAAAAACCAAAAAACAAATAACAAAAAAATAAAAACAAAAAAATGCATAATAATAAAAACCATAAACAAAATCAAAGTACTTAATACCAAAACAATGTACATAGACAATCAATGAACTTTTATATACACCTAGCACTTGTTAAAAATATTCGATTATCTAATCGAGATAAATGCTAGTCAGTCCTAAGCCTGTTAAAGTATGAAGGGAAGTTTAACTTAACAATTTCAACATGCATTAATTAATAGAATATTCAACTTTTCAACATGTTGCAGATACTTGAATAAAAATATTATTAACTAATTATTTTCAACCAATAAAAATATCGATATTTTTATTTAACCATTAACCATTAACCAATAAACAATTTCAACCAATATTCTCATCTCACAGACAGGCAGAGCTGCTAGTGGTGATCCAATTTGGGCCTTGAGGTTAATAACTTTTATTTAAAAAGAAATACATAACAATATCTTAACTATTATTTCTTTAATCGAATATTTAGTGTTAGTCATTAATTATGGAAAATGATATCTAAAATGGACACATCCGTACCTTCCGCAGCAGTTAATTCTTTCTTTGTGAATAATGAAATCACTTAACAATGTTAGTACAAGTATTTTATTTAAAATCATGGTCTTTAAAATCATGAAAAACAACAAATTGAAAAAAAAACCTTGCTTTTATTACCTATGTTATTTTTGTTTTCAAATATCACAGTGACTGTATTATTTTTGAACTAAATACATTGCTCCTTAACGACTACCAAGTGACTGGACAAGCAATGTAAAAATCACAAAACGATACTATAACTGTACGAATGTATCGGTGGACGGCCGCTGTGTCTTGCACCGAGCTAGTGATGTGCTTGTGCAGATCCACTAACGTAGGATATCGACAATAATGTCGATTGTCGTATGAATTTATATTACTATTAAAGTTTATTCTTCAATTTGTCAACCGTTATAGCCTGGAAGACCGATGGGAAATCAAGTTTTTAACTGATGATAATGTTAAAAAAAATGATTTACTTATTTTATTTTTTAGCTACGTATTGTTTATTTATAAATCATATTATTATATGCATATCGTTTTTTATTTATTTTATTTTCAGGAATTCCCAAAAATTTTAATACAATAATAAATTAATGGGAGAATCGATAACTTTCCGGTTTTGTCAATCACTAACGTACCTATATGGAAAATAAATGGCTTTTGCACAGCACAGCTATAGCGTGCGACGTTTATGTGCATGGTAAATGCACGCTGTGTATGCAGAGATAATGTTTATAATTGATTGTGCAGTACGTTCTGATTTATGAATTGCGAGTGTGTTCGTTCGCGACTTCGTATCTATTGGTTTTACTGAAATGCATGTGTGTTGTGTTGCTGTGGAGGGGACCAAGTGGAGACACCGTGTACCGATACATTTTCTCCTACCGGGCTAGGGATATATGTCCTACTTTCTTATTACGAAACACATAAGAAAACCCCACAGAAAAAATCCAACGGCGTTAAATCGCACGATCTTAGTGGCCAGTTCACCAGTTGACGTCACCGTAACAACGTGAAATAATGCGACCTCTGAACGTTTCACGCATAACATCAAACTTTTCACGGGGAGTGATGTGAAGATTCGAATGACACTGTTTCGAAGAACGCTATTTCGAAAAAAAATGTGAGTGGTACCTAAGCCAGATCGAAAACCGCTATATCGAATGACGTTATCGCGAACACGCTGATCGGAAAAACTTTTTGAATGTTACGTTAATTTGTCTAAGAATCGAACAGCTAGTTAGATAATAAAGTTTCAATCAACTAAACATGTTATTCTGATGATGAGATATTTTACCTTTTCTACTAAAGCTAATTCGCTCATAACAAAAATAATATTAAACCGACTTCAAACTGAAATGAATGACGAATCATACAATCTGAATGTCTAATTGCTCGCAGGCAGATTGTATGATTCGTCATATAAATGGGTGAAAAAGGTTAGGTTAGGTTAGAACCGTGACCAACAGACAGACAAATAAAATGCCGGAATCACTCGTGTTAATAAGTACGTGTGACTACGAATTTTTAATTTGTCTGTCTGTGATGCCTTGTTTATTTATTACCTACTTTTTATTTTATTTTATTACTTTTAAGAAGGCTTACCTACAGACTAATTACAAATAATAGGTTACAACAAAACATTATCAAGTTGCTAATAACATGCCTCCACAGATATATAACATTTCAATTATTTAAACAATCAGCAATTAAACAATTATACAGTTACAGTTAACCACTAGCCGGCGCATCACTCACAAAACAATGATTTGGCTAAGAGCGTCCTTGCAGTGTTTTTAGTTGATTTTTTTGTCATAGTTGGGTTTTAGTTAGTAAGTAGGTATATCTTTCATTTTTATTTAAAATTAAATTGGGGTATAATAAATTGGGATATACCTATTTAAATATTTTTGAAATGTGCTAATTAAGCCCTTTAATTTGGTACCCAACATGGCCTCATATATTTTTTTAAAGTAGGTTAGATTAAGTTATACCTAACCCTCCTCTTTGGTTCGCCGTAGTCGGGTAAAAACACTCAACACATCTACTACGTAAAAACTTATAAAAGCAAGAGCTGAGAAAGTATTTTGCTTTTCCTTTAAAGCTGTGATCGACGGAATGGAAAGAATGCATTTGTGCGATGAAGCATGATGTAGGTACTTAGTTCATTGTAATGTTCATAAGCCGCAATCTAATAGTATATTATGCAATTAGTGAATAAAGGACGGATTTAAAGCGAGGGCCATAGATGCATCACGAGCAAGTGAATGATTCTAACGATTGAATCGCGACCGTAGGGAGTGATTCATTCAAGTGTTAGAATCCTGAGCGACGCGAGTGATTCATGGCCCTCGGTATCTATACTTTAAACCATGACTACGAGAAGACTTCGAATATGTTATTATGTCAATGTTATGCCTTGTTTTTATAGTACACCGTAGCATAGAATACGTACTCCAAAATGTCGATGACTTCTTTTTCTTCGAGAACTCATTAAAATAAGTTAGGAAAACAGACTCTGAAAATGTTCCAGAAGCTTGATTTTCATTTTTCCATTTGCAAAACTCATCGTAGGCTTTGATGTAAACCAGCCGTGATTTGTTGGGTAGCAATTTTTTTACTATATCGGCCGCCCTCTCTTTCATAAACTTCGGCTTCTTCATCACTCGAATGCATTTTCAATCGATTTATTATGAAGTAACGCTAAACTTTGTGTTCATAAAACTTACAGTATTTAAAATAGCGCCAATTTACTAATGACAGCAAAGAACACAAAACAGTTTTTATTCTAATGCTAAACTCCTTGTCGAAAATGTCAACCAATCACATCGGAGTTTGTATCGAGTATTTTTTCGCAAGGAGGTTGTACAGCATTGAGATGGAGTTCGAATATATTGATGTGTTCTAAATTCAAACACCAAAACATTGACTAAAAGTGCTTTTTATTCACTGTTTTCAGTGGATAAAATAAACTTTTTAGACGGGGAATGGTATAATAGTTATTTATGCAACTGTTATATAATAAGGGATATTAAAACACGAATGTGGGTTCTAGTATATAGTATCACATGAGTGTTTTGCCTTATTATTTACAGTTGCATACAAGACTTTATCTACACCCATGATATGAATCTTCTATAAAAGATTCTTTGCATATAATATCTAACAAAAATGGAGGGATACGACGAACGAATTTTTCGAATCCGAGTAATAGATGCTTTTTTGTTTTAAATTACGGTTTTATTTAAGCTTTGTACCAGTGTTCTAATGTTGGCAATAAGCTAACTGTTTCAGAAACTTTTATAGAGGATTTATAGCATGGGTGTACATAAAGTAATTTATTTAACCATTGCACAACCTGTCACTTTACAAACCTTGACTTTTACACGAAGCGTAGTAAAAATAAATCACTAAAAGGTGGTAGGGTAAGGGTAACAAATTTTGAACTAGGTACTGTTGCAAAGGAGCGCAAAATCAATCTGTGCGCAGGGCCGGATTGAAGGCGGGGCACAAGGGCCAAGGCCGCGGGCCTCCACAACATAGGGGCTTCTACAATTTGATTTTTTATATAACAAAAACTTTAAAAAAAACAACCGGCTTCCAAAAAAAACACTAAACCCTTTTTAGTGTTTTTTTTCCCGACACAAATTCGAATGCTGCTGCTATGTAAATAACAGTGATGTAGTAACTTAAAACATCGTGTAGATATACTACTAAGTGGGAAAAATACGTAATATTGAAGCTAACTCAAAAACTACACAAGCAAAGTTTTAATAACATTTAGGTACAACGTGCCGCTACAAAGGCGACATTAATTTAACACAAATGTATACGATTTCGCTTATTCGTTTTATGAAAATATTTGAATTTCATTAAACGTTATTATTTATTTATTTATTTACAATTTTCTAAATTACCATCCTGGAGCAACCTGTACTTAACACATTCCGGCGCGGTCCTTTATTAGGGAAATACAGTAGAATTTTTCATACAAAATCACAATACTGTCACAACCGTACTAACAATATCACGGAAAATCAAATCGTGTACATAGGGCGGAAGACGGCTACAACCGTATCCGTATATGGCCGTACTGTCAGGGTCGTATGAAATAAAATCTTTGTTATTCGGCAGTACGGGTATAACCGTTGGAGATTTCTTCGAGAGACCTTCCTTTGAGAGACCTTCTAGTGGCTGGTAGGGCTGCTTCGCTTTCTTGTAGACACGTTTGTTTAGGTGAAAGTTGGGGCTCATCGAACATTTCAGCTGCAAATGGTAGTAATTTCATTGTGACTAGACGATATTCTAGGATTCTCTGCAGATTGATAATCCCTAGTTGTTTCCTCGTACTGAATATCAACTTAGCTCATATTCTCCGTCGTCATAATAAGGGTCTTCTTCTGAACAAGATAATTCAAGCGTAGACGTGCCATCTAAAAGCTTCATAATGCGATCATCATCAACTTTGCGCCAAATCATTTATAAAATAACGGATTTCTTGTTGAAAATATGCAACACTCACGTAAAATGAAGCATCTGTTATCAGATAAAACATAATAATACAAGTGTTTGCCAATGTTTAGGCTAAGAAGTCAACAGTTATCACTTACCGCGAGCTTTGGTTGCTCGTAATTTTCCCGCGCAAACCGACGCCCACATACCCAACTCTGACCGTCGCTAGCATGACACTGACTTTCCAGTAGTATGACATTTCAAAGTAACCTACCCGGTTGTAGCCGTACTAGCATTTTGGATGAAATCTGTTTATGTGAGGGTATGGCACACATTGAGAGCACGTAAACCACTTGTTTTTAACAGTAAATCGACGTGATCTCAGCCTTATTGCTTTGAGCATAAAGTCTATACAATAAGCAAATAAATTTTACCCTGCGGTAGCTGTGTTTGACGTAAAGAATGTAGCAAAATATACGGCTGTGGCCGTACTGAGAAGAAAAAAAGTTATTTTTATATATATATATATTAAAGTTATTTTTCACTTTTTTTGTGTTTATATATCTATATCTATACATATAATAAATCTGTAGACGAGGCGTTTCTGTACAATGAAAAAAAAAAAAAAAAACGTAAGTGAAGTGTCCAAGAATAACCAACAGATGCCATTTCTACCATTTTTGGAATTTTTGTCTGTTTGTCTGTTCGTTTGTTTGATTGTTCCAGTATCACGTAAAAAGTACGAAATCAGTATGGTTAACTTATAAACTCAATTATTGTGTGTAATTCGATGTTTCATTTAGTCTTTGTTTCATCGCAATCGCTTCAAAATATCAAAAGATATAAGAGTTTAAAGTATTCAAGAAGAAATTTTCATTAGGTACGTAATGTAGATACACGTAACGACATCTATTGACGTAAAATGACACTAGCGTAAAATCAGGTAGGTTTGTGAGAACGTGTGTAACACACGATCATAATCATCATATGTTCACATACTTCGCGCGGAAACATAACGCGATACATTGTGAATTTACCCAATCTAAAGTTTGGTTAATTCAAGTTTTCCAAATCCATTGTTTGGTAGTAGTGCCATAGGTGGCGCTATCTATCTTTTAAATCATGATACAAATTAATCATGAAAAAATGGTGATAAATTTTAATTTCTTAAAAATTGTAGATTGTTACATCGAGCAAAAAGTGAGTAATTAAGGCACGAATGCGCTTACTAAATTAACACGAGTGCATTAATTACTCAGTTTAGCAAGGTACGTAATCTACTTTTCTTTCAACTACCAATGTACCTGCTGCGATAAAATATACCTGCTCAAGGTTAACTCAACTCAATCCAAATCAAGTTAGGTCAAGTTAGGTCAAGTCAGGTCAAGTCAAGTCAAGTCAGGTCAAGTAAGTCATGGAACCCTAAAAACAGTCTTTTCTACATAGCTTACAGAGTATTCGAACGTTTTCCCATATATTTTGACAGTATCACTTCGTGCTCGATAGATGGCGTTGTTCATTTAACGTCATTTTCTGAATCGCGGTGTTAAGAGTCTCTGTCGAAGAATGACTTTCGCCGAATTCATAATTATCGAGCATCTGGCTCATTTTGAATTGAACACATAATCCATACTAATCGATGCTTAAAAGTATAAATTCGATAGTAACTCTGTCTGTCTGTCCGTCTGTAATTCCGTATGTTACCTTTTCACGCCTGATCCACTGAACGGATCTCGATAAAATTTGGTAAAGAGATAGATGGCATCCCGGGGAAGAACATAGGCAATTATTTTCTCAAAAACAAATTTAAGGGTGGGGGATATAGGGGATGAAAGTTTTTATGGGAAACCTATCATTTTTAGAGTTCCGTAGTCAACAAGGAAGCTTTATAGTTTCGCCATGTCCGTCTGTCTGTCTGTCTGTCCGCGACTTAGCTCAAAAACTTTTAATCGACCAACTTACATGTGCAGTTGCAAAACCCCAAACATTCTGTATGCGAGAACAAGTTTTTTAACTACAATGTTAACACTTTGAGGGACAGTAAACGTCCATAGACGTATTAACAATAAAACTTTGCGAAAAATTAATTCATCCCAACTGCGGAACTCTTCATTGTGCATGGTTCGACACGCACTTGGCCGGTTTTTTTTTAACTTAGGGTGTGAAAATTTATGCTTTTTGTAACTAACAAAGAGTTACGTTTTTCTAAAATCATCCCTCATGAGGGTAAAAACCCTTCTTTACCCTCTTGATTTTAAAATTCACATGTAAGTACTTATTATTGACATTTTTGCGGGACTCTCTTCAGGAGCGTTAAGGGATTGAGAATATAGTCATAGTCCGAATCTTGAGAATCTGTCCACTCAATCAAAAGTTATTACTACCTACTTGGCTCTGGGCTTGGAACGAAGAGTTTGAGTTTACCAGTGAGTACTTACTCGATAGATGGCGTTGTGCAAATGATGCGATTTTCTTAAGGGGGATGCGCAGGTAGCCCGCGAAATTCAAATCTTAAGTTTTTTGCAATTTGCAAGTCAGTGTCAGGCAGGTTGTATGTTGAAATGAAATGAAATGAAATTGTTTATTCTGTAAATAGGTTATTGGAATCACTTTTACACGTCGTAATAATATCAAAAAAATGTAAAATTAAGCTAGATGAGGTCGGCGTTTCCTATCTGACTACTCTGAGAAGAAAGGCCGAAACAAACTCACAGTCTCTTTTAAAGTCCGGACATACCTAGGTCAGATATTGGCATATTGGTCAGGTCCTATGAGGACCATGTAGATTAGAGTCTGAAATGGTCTTTTGAGGAATGAACCACACAGATTTGAGTGAACCTGTCCTGTCACTCCAAGCATTTGTCAGTAATAGTGGAGCTCAGCTCAGAACTTAAGGAGCTCAACGACTCGACGAACAATACCAAAGAAAGGACATTTGTGTAGGCCGCATATAGCTCTCAAATTGCCAGACCATTGTTAAAACTAACTGAGAACGAAAAAATATAAGAATAAAAACAAAATAAACATCCACATAGTCCTCACATTCACAATAATACAATACTTTACAAAGTAATCATGTCATTTTGTCAATATCCTACATATAATATTCAATAATGTGAATTTGTATATAAAACTGGTAGGTATATTTTGATGATTTTCCATAGTAGGTACTTATTCAAAATGTCACAATGCCAAAATGACCAAATGTTAGCAGAGCGAGCAGCTCAATCCCATGCCTTTTGTCTTCTAAATAATCTGAAATTGTATAGTACCCTTTTTTACAAAGTTTGGTTTTAATACAGCTTTTAAATCGTTTAATGGGTAAGTTTCGAATGTCAATATAATTAAAATATGATTCGCGATCGTAGCAAATAGTAGCTTTACAGAATAATAACCATTAGATACAGGAATACAACTCCTGCAATATTAGTTAGATTAGATAAATAAATATTTGATACAACTGCGACTCATTATTTAGATCAACATAAAACTTGATACTGACCTGTAAAAAGCAAAAAACATAAGAAAATTTGAATTTCGCTGGCTCCCCCAAAGCTTTCGCCGTAGTTTCCATCGTCCATACAATATGCCATAGTTTTTTCATTAATCTTTATACAATATTTTTTCATTAATCTTTCCGACAGTTTCATACTGCTCTCCATACTATCCACACTATCACCACAATATAGATATGGACTACCACTAATATATAAAGTTACTGGCTGTCTCATGTCTGTTACTTTTACGCCGTAACGCCTACGTCGCCTAGACAGACCACGTGGGTTATGGGACATAGGATACTTTTATCCCGGTAGCACATTCCCGTGGGATAATTTCCGACATCCACGCGGGCGAAGCCACGGGCAAAAGCTACTATATACATATATAAAAACGGAAGTGTTTCGATTTTTCTGATGAGAAGTATATTAGTATAGATATATCGTTAGGATAGTTATACTGGTATTCAGCTGCATCCGGTTGGACTGGAAGCCGACCCAAACATAGTTGGGAAAAGGCTAGGCAGATGATGATGAGTTAGGATAGTTACGATGCTGCGACGCCTACACAAGGCGAGTTGGCAGCTTTGCCCACATATTTTGATGTATACCTAATATTAGTCCATATAATAATGTAAACACAGATAAACTCACTCCTTGGAGAGGACGCTTCCGACCAGCAGGCAGCACATCACGGTCAGCTCGTTCATGATGGAGACAGGAGCCGCTATGCCTCCTCGCACACCACGCACTACTACTTATTGTGTGCCTCGAGTGGCCGAGGGGCTATACATCGTCCACGATACTGCGAATGCACTCGATGACGACAATCACTTGCGCCCTCAACTCGAGAGCTATCGTCGATAGATCACGTTGAGCTCTACATATGAACCACTTAGCCCGATATCGGGAGACTTCGGTCTTGCGAATTATTGAAGTTTCCTTGTACATATAACCGCACGTTCGCGGTTTTGATTTAAATTGCGCTCTTATTCGTAGCAAAAAGAGTGGTTTTCAAAGTTTAGGTGCTACTAATAACGTGCCTGTGACTGTACCTAAATGTTACTGCTTTGTAGATACATACATGTGTTCTGTCACATTGAGATATACAAATGTAATACGTTGGGGGTAGGGTCGGCTAGGTTAGTAGCTAATGACGCAGTTATCCTATGAAAATACAATTGTATAATATTTTAGGATAGATATAATATAAATATACGTAAAGAAAACACGTATAACAATTTCCTGATATTTATTGTAAAATATTAAAGTTTTGGTAGCATCATCACAGTAATTGCTATTTACACGCGCTAAACTTGAAAGTTCTTATTTTAAAGTTAACTATGTAACGTAACACACTAAGTTAACACTGAACTATGTAAAAGGATGAATCTCTTGTAGCACGCCTGTGGGCGCAGTCCCTGGCAGTGGGTCGTGCTGGTCGTGCCGGTCGTGCTGGTCGTGCCGGTTGTGCTGGTCGTGCCGGTCGTGCTGGTCGTGCTGGTCGCTGATGGTCGCGCGCTAGAGCCCGGCCGGCGCCGGCGGCTCCTCCTCGGTGAATTCGTCGCAGCGGTCCTCCAGCTCGTACTGAAAACATTTCACACAGATCATTAAGTATATAGGTACTTACTCGCTTTCAAACCAGCGAGCGGGGTAATGCGTAACACACATACATAAAATGATCGCAATTAGTTTAATTTTGCTAAGTAGTTCACTGGCGTTATTATCGTGGTTGAGCACCAAATTTTCAAACCTATGAAGCAATGGATTAACAATATCGTTCAAAACTCTCGGATTGTGATGGAAAGTGTATTACGTAATTAGGTGCTGGACAGGTAGCTACCTACACTAGGTACTCCACAGACACCGAAAGATGCGTTTTCAGTTACATCCCATCGGAGATTTTTCGAAGTTAAAAACAATTTGTATTTATTTAATTTGATCGATCACAATCGGATCACCAATGAGCACCAAGTTGGCGTTTACCTAGAACGAGGATCGCTAACACGACCGGTCATATTATAACGGTTTATAAATGCTTATGCAAAAGTGCTCCACACGCTGCACTGATATTATAGATATGTAGTAGTAGACTGAGAGCCAGAAGGTGCCAGAAGGTGCCAGAAGGTGCCAGAAGGTGCCAGGCGGCAGGCGGCAGTACCTCGTCGAGCTGCAGGCACTTGCCCCACTCGGCCAGCGTGATGCGATGGTCGTCGTCCTCGTCGCAGCGGTCCAGGAACGGCGCGATGCAGTGCTCCAGCGCCATCAGCGGCGCGCGGATCGGGAACAGCTCGTGGCGGGACACGAACCTGCACCACACACGATATGATAACATTTATTAATACCTAGTAGTAACAATATTAATGTATTATGAATATTATCTATACTAATATTATAAAGCTGAAGAGTTTGTTTGTTTGTTTGTTTGAACGCGCTAAGCTCTGAAACTACTGGTTGGAATTGAAAAATTATTTTTGTGTTGGATAGTCCATTTATTGAGGAAGGTTATATGCTATATTACATCACGCGACCAATAGGAGCGGAGCATAAATAAAATATGTTGCAAAAACGGGAAAAAAACTTCCTTTTTGAGAGCTTCCGTTGCGTGCGCTGCGCAAACGGTTTAAGTTACGCAAGTATCATGTATGATGGAATTGTTCCTCTTTAAAAGTTCTAAAAAAAAGTCCGCGACAGCATATCTCTATCTTTTAGGATTGACTCACTATAACCTTTTTTATGGTAATCAAATTTGTTCGAAATTAATGCATTATTTGCGAAGGAATTTTATCAACATAGTATTAATTCTTATTGAAATAAATAGTTTTAACATCCAGGGTATTTATGTAGCAGTAAAATACTTTTTAATTCAATCGGACATTTAATTTCGAACTTATCACGAGTATAAAAATGCAATACGCGAACCGTTCGACGCCAGCGCCGCGCCGCCGCGATTTTCCCTACTCTAGAGAGGAGAGGATGGGCACAAGGGTAGACTATGACCTGGAATAGGACATCGGATACGTTTTATCCCGATATTTTCACGGAATCGAGACCTACGCTGGTGAAACCGCGGGGCACAGCTAGTATTATATATTAAGGCTTTTGCATACGAACAGTGGTGTTCCGGACCCTAAATGTATCAAAAACACACAATAGACATACCTACCACTGAAACATTTGTAAATTATTACAATCAGGTCCTGCTGACATTCATAACAGGGTACTTAACTTTGTTTCGATATCATTTATACACACACACTTAGCACTAACATACTTAGGTAGGTACTTCGTGTCATTATCCGGTGACGGGCTGGATTCAATCTGAATATGCATCGCATCGCAGCATCTCAGGTTTCGCGCTATCTACTTACAGCATCTGCCACCGCAACCGCAGCATTATACGATATGAGTGATCACTACATAGCGTTGGTTTCATTCCCTGCGGGTTTCGGCCAATGTGGACCATCATACACTTCGGGCACGCTCGGGAGGGTTCGCTCCTGTCATCGTGGTGAGGGTCGTACCTGTCATTGTCGTGCGCGTCCAGGTCGCACCACTTCCAGATGGCGGCGTTGGTCCAGCGGCGCGTGAGGTTGGACTCGGCCTCGCGCTCCATCTGCAGGTAGTGCGGCGTGAGCTCGCGGCGCTCCGCCAAGTCGCGCATGATGTTGAACAGCCAGTCGCGCATGCGCCGCGGAAAGTCCAACATCTCGTTTTCGCTGCATTCCTGGGTTTATAGCGTGAAACCATTTATTGGGGTTTCTTTTAGAAGTAAAACATGTCCTCAAAGTAAACATAATACACACACAAGCAAAACAAAATAGGACCGCTTTCTGATCGTTTGCAAGGAGTTAGTACTTTAGGCAAGTAAGTACTATTTAGTATGTATAACGTTGTACAATAACACCGGACGATAATGAAATCCCCGGTTCGACCTCTGTTGGGCGTTGTCCTCTGTATGTCCCGAGGAGGTGGTGTGTGCGACGTGTCGACAGTGTCGAGCGTGGAACTGACCGGCATCTCGCGGCACGTGCCGTAGTACTCGATCTGCACGTGGTGGTACTGCGGGCCGCGACACAGCTCGGCGCCGTCCAGGCACAGGCAGCGCTGCTGGTACACCTCGCAGTCCGACGACCACGTCTCGTTGTGGTTCGTGCACACCTGCGGACAGTCGCACGTCACCTACCGCGATGCCGGCTGCCACATGGCACATGGCACATGGCACGCGACTCACAACATGAAATCGGCGAATTAATCACGTTTGCGGTTTTGACTGTAAAATGATAAATAGATAATATCCAGTACCATCCGTATTGGATGTTATCAATTCATCAGTATGATATCACCGATTTAGGTACCTACATGACTGGTCACAATCTGATGATGATCTATGTAATTAGTAATCAGAGCAGATGTCACGTAGTGAAAATAACTACAGGCGTAGGCTACCTACCTAAAATAACTAACTGCGTCAGATTTTTTATTACCCTACTGCCCCAGAAGGAAGGTAATGTTTTTCCAGAGTATGTATGTATGTAAGTAGGTTACTGGTTACTTATGTCTATTTCTTCGGCACGCTTGCGCTCTGTAGCATAAACGGCTTGCTGGATAATTAGGTATGTCGTTCGATGCATCTTAATTGTGGGAGTGACATAGGCTACATTATTATGATATTTATAAATTGCATCTGCAAATACAAAGAACTTTTTACAAAAAGACAACCGACTTCCAAAATATATAAATATAATATCTTTAATTTCGGAATACGGTGTCTTTACTTTTTACTTTTGGTACCTACCCCACACAAATTCGAATACCATTACCTGCTATGTAAATAACAGTGACGGAGTCACTTAAAATGTCGTCTACATAATTATACTAAGTGGGGAAAAATACGTAATATTGAAGCTAACTCAAAAACTACGCAAGCAAAGTAAAAATTTGACACTGCAGCGAGCAGATGGTGGAGTCTTGTTTATTGGTCAGTTCAGCAGGGCTGATTGCTTCGTGTCAAGTCCTGGCAGCAGCTCACCAAGCGCCGGGAGTCGGTCTCGTAGGGGCACTCCTTGATGCAGTTGCAGACGGCGTCGCCGTGCTCGTCGATCTCACACACGCGGCCGGCGCTGCAGTGCACCCTCAGGCAAGGATCTACGAGCCATCAGATTCATTATAAACACTGTATTTAGCTACTTCATAGTTTTATAGAAGAATGATTATTATCTCGATTTACAAAACAAGACCAATGAAGGCTGATTTATTACTACTCTAAATCTTCCACCTGTTCTTTTTGACTGCTCCACTTGCAGCGTGCTCTTAGCCCTCTCTTTAAATCCCTAATTACTTTAAATGCTTCTCTTTCTAATAATTATATCCTCCTAACTGAACGGTCACAGCGGGCAATTTCAAAAGAGATTAATCTCGATAGAGATACGATAGTGTATATATACATACTAATACTATATATTTTATATTTATACTATTATGTTATATTACACTTTATACTAATACTACCTGCGCCCCGCGGTTTTACCCGCGTAAGTCTCAATCCAGGTTATAAACTATCTGTTCGCGAAATTTCATCCAAATCCATTCAGCTGTTTTTGTGTGATTGAGTAACAAACATCCAAACACACATACTTTCACATTTATAATATTAGTAGGATTATAAATGCGAAAGTGAGTTTGTTTGTTTATTTGTTGTCACGCTAAAATTGCTGAACGGATTTGGATGAAATTTGGCACATGGGTAGACCATGACGGATCCGGACCATAGGATGCTTTTTATCCCGATATTCCCGCGGGATCGAGACTTACGCGGGTGAAACCGCGAGGTGCAGCTAGTGAAATACAAAAAGTGTGTGCGGAAACATATACTCTACTCTCTTGGTCCAACGACGGCACGGCAATCCGACGCGACCGGGGAGGACTCAGGCGCAGGACCAACGGCTTTACGTAGGTACTTTCCGAGGCACTGGAGTTTCACACCACCAACTTCAGACTATTACTGAGAAATTCCTTATGGTTATGGAATAACTCAGAAACACTGCCTGTCCTGGGAATCGAAACCAGGCAGGACACCACGCTTGGCGGTCGTGCTTGCGGTCGCGAGGCCAACGGGGCCGTTAAAGCGCTACACTACTAAGTACATCAGTAATATAACTGCATGGTTTTAAGATAAACAGCTAGTGTTACCGTCAAGGATGTTGACTTCGTTGTCCCCGGCGGTCTCGTGCGACGAAGCCTCGTTCATGAGCTCGTTCACGCGCGACCGCTCAGCATCCTGCAACACGAACACGTCTCAAATCCTACCTCTATTTACAGACATATGGTTTTTACAAGTAAGACGGATATTCAGAAGACTTGTCGTAATAATAACTTACATGATTTATTTGCGTGTGATGCGGAGGAATGAGGGTCATGTCAAAGGGAAGTTTTGTGTATGAATGTGAATATGAATGAAGCAGCGGAAGTTCAAAGAAACGACGAAGGGATTGTAAAAAAGATAATTATGATATGGCTAGAAAAAGAAAACATACTGCGCCGATTCAAAATTAGATGAGATAACGGTAGGAGGATGATGAGCATTACCTGGAAGCGCCTCTCATCGAGTCTCTCCGCCATGCCGAGCTCCAAGTGTTCCGCCTCCGAGTCCTCGCGCAAGGGCGAGCCCGTGTCCGGCACGCCGGGCCGCTCCGTGGTCGTCGTGCGCAGCCGCCGGTGCCGCCGCCGGTGGCGCTAACACAACAACACGGGTTATACTGCTGCCACACATGATACTTTAATCATACGTTTCATAAAGGTCTTTTCCCATCTAGATTTACCTAAACAGTATTGTAGCACACCAGCAGTCAGCTCCCTCATTGCGTAATGCACGATCGGTCACAATTGGAATCGGTCATAAGTTCGAAAAAAAATACTGCTCGACAATGTAACTTTTTAACATAAGAAGTTAAGAAGCAATGGATGAGCACTTGTTTCGAACCGATTCCAATAGTGATTGATCGTGTATTACGCAATTAGGGTGCTGACCTGACTAAAACGATAAAGCTCAGCCTAGGTTTGTGTAGATTATGTGCCAGCCAAGCCGCTGTCCGAAAATCTTGGTTACCCAGGGTATCGAATTAAATAGTGTTCTTGCCAACTGTTGGTCGAACGGTAGAAACAGCTTTGATGATGTAACTAATATGATGATGTTAAATTATATCTATTATTTAAAATAACTCACTTCTGCGTCGACTGTGCATAAGACTGCGACCACAAGGGCCAGCACTAAGAGACCCTTCATTGCGCTGCTTGTCTACCTGGAACTAAATACATTATCTTGAGTTACTGGAACAAATAGCTACTTACCTACATTACCTATTGTCAGCTACTTCTAGTCGAGCGGAATTCGACCACGTCTTGGGTAGAGCCATGGGGAACAGGGGTTATGAAGGATTACAAAAAAAACCAGTAGTGAGTCAACGTTCACCCAGATTTGTGTTTTCTGTACAAAACGATTATCTACACGGATGTGTGGCCCGAGCTGTGACGAGACCGAATTGTTGATGTTGTGTCGTTCTGAGTCGTTCACATTTTATGGGACGCTGTAAAATACCTACTCTAATATGAGATCACTGATGAATGTTCCATTTTACAAATAGGCCGACGTTCTTGCTTAAAGGCTCGTGCAAACAGACGCGAAATCGCGGGCGCGACATGCAGCGGTACCTTTGTCGACAAAGGTACCGCTGCCTGTCGCGCCCTTTCGCGATTTCGCGTCTGTTTGCACGAGCCTTAAGTCGTGTAGGTACCTTATGTTTCACTGCTAACGGTTTTTTTAAGAACTAGTGAATTGAGCTAAATAGGTACCACGTCAGTTCCTACTCGAGGGCCATAATCCCCTGTCAAGAAAAGTAAGTACCTAGACTGTACTGTACCTGTAGACAAATGTAACTAAAAGCTAAGTTTGAGTGAAATTATGTTAGCCGTGTGAACGTCGCTAAGCGTTCGAACGTTCATAGCAAGCTATTTACGCGCGAATCGAGTTTATTGCCGAAGTCCGGTGCACCGTGCACTGGACTATTTTAGGCCGACGTTGAAGCAAATCGGTAAGTAATGGTACAAGTGACCCGCCAACGATGAATAATTTATATCCCACGAGTTTCTTTGAAAGAAGCAGATTTGTGTTGAGTTTCCAGTAGGTATTCTTTTAGTTTAATTAGTTCCCAGTTCACGAGGTAGGTACCGTGTTCTTTATAAACGCCTCATCATTAATGATAGGTATGATTAATAATCTATTGGAGGAAGGTATCCTTTGAAAGCAAAGATTTTCCGTACCTACGAGTACGTAACAGATGTTATTGTTTCCGAATTCGATGTGTTACGAGAGTTTAGGTATATGAATGACGTTAGGTACCTACATTATGATATTACATTTGACAGCGAACTTGCTACCCAATCATGGTAGAGCTGTAAGGCTTGATGATTAACTGGAAGTCATTGCAGGTTGGTAGGGTTCACGGTGTCAATGGCATCGGTATCGAGGGGCGAGGCTCGAGGGCAACGCACCCCGGAGCGCGGCGCGGCGGGCGCGTGCGCGACTCGGAAGCGGCTGCACACGGCTGCCCCTTATCGCGAGGAAAATTGTAGGATGCTATTGCTCACGTTGAATGAACCATATTAATGATGATATGAACGTGATTGACTGAAAGCGGCGAAGTTTCTGTTTTTATCTTAGTAAGTATCTATAATACCTACATGTAGGGATAACATTTAAGGAACTGAACTAAATAGTCCCCGACTCATATTCACGGTCATCTTGAAGCTCTACTAAGGCTGGATAGTTAGGTTATCGATAGGATTAGTAGTAGTAGTAGAGGGCGAGGGTAGTGGAGCGCTGGAGACCATCAGTAAACAAAATCTCCATTATGGTTGTTTTCCCGGATCATAAGGCTTGATTTGCTAACAAACGCGGCCTCATTCGCGTGCGCTGAGAAAACTATTGATGACAAATAAAAATTATGTACTACATGATTAAAGTACTCATTATTACCTACAAGAATGTCCGCGAGGGAAAAGGTATATCTAACTATCATAGGTAACTCGTTCATGGGTCAATGTATACGCTTTTACAACAAACTTCCCATTGATATAAGCAATTTACCCATTAAACGGTTTAAAGGCTGTATTAAAACCAAACTTTGTAAAAAAGGGTACTATAAAATTGCGGATTATTTAGAAGACAAAAAAGCATGGGATTGAGCTGCTCGCTCTGCTAAGCCTTGATAAAGCCCTAGAACTTGACATTTTAATTATTATCTAAAATCATTACAATATACTAGTTTTATAAACCTACAAATTGACATTGTTGAATATTTTATACAAAATGACATTATTACTTTGTAAAGTATTATTTTATTTTAATTATTGTGAATGTGAGGATTATGTGGATCATTTTTATTATCTCCTCTTTCTTTAGTTTTAATCTGGCAGTTTGAGTACTTTTTGCGGCCTACCCAAATGTCCTTTCTTTGGTATTGTTCGTCGAGTCGTTGAGCTCCTTAAGCTTTGAGTTGAGCTCCTCGGTTACTGACAAATGCACTGACTGGACAGGTCCACTCAAATCTGTGTGGTTCTTTCCTCAAAAGACCATTTCAGACTCGTAATCTACATGGTCCTCATATGGCCTGACCAAGATTATGTCTGGACCTTAAAAGAGACTGCGACCTCTGAGTTTGTTTCGGCCTTTCTTCTCAGAGTAGTCAGATAGGAAACGCCGACCTCATCTAGATTATTTAATTTTTTTAAATATGACGTGTAAAAGTGATTCTGATATCCTATTTACAGAATAAACAATTTCATTTCATTTCATTTCATTCCATAGTTAAGTCACAATAGCAGCTTTTGTGTTCTAAAATTTAATTAGATCGCCGCGCCAATAGAAACAAAATTTGCATACATTCGTATCGTAGTATTAATTCTCAAATAAATTGTTTTATCATCAAGGGTATTTATTCTATTTAGCAGTAAAATATCGGACATTTAATTATAATTATAATATAATAAAAAAGTTAATACGAGTTTAAGAATGCAATACGCGAACCGTTAAACGTCGTCGCGACGTTCCGTACTCTAGAGAGGATGAAATTTGGCACATGAGTAGACCATGACCTGGAATAGGACATGATACGTTTTGTTCCTATATTCCAACGGGATCGAGACCTACGCGGGTGAAAACGCGGGACACTGCTAGTACTTAATAAAATTATAATGAAGCATTAGCTCGGCAATATTCCGAATACAATTTACGTAGGTACTTACTTAAGTAAGTATATTGTTTTTTTTCAAGCGATAACCTTTAATCCTTGCTCTGTAAGGTCTAGTTATTTAAAAATATGATACCTACCATCAACAACGATATGTTATCTACGTAGCACAGTTATTTAATGTTAACGATCGCTCCAGCAGGGCCGCGGCGTATGGTGGTCGCCTGGTGATGACCTCATCCTCACATCTGCACAATTTAACTCGCATAGTTTTTATGAGCCAGTTCTGAGAATTCAGCGCACAATACTGTAGCAGTGGCACTGTCCTGCACTAGCTTTGCATTTTATGTTCGAGGGCTGCCTTCACGTGAGCAGCTGAACTTTTCAATTTACACAATGAATAGATACAAGAGGGAAGCGGTTTTCAGAAACGGTGGTTTGTTACGATGACTGTTATTAATACCTTCCACCAATGACTTAAAGCCTCTAACAAAAAAAACAATTTTGTCTAGATACATTCTCCGCCCCAAGTAACATGGTTTCCCGAAAACTAAAATTAGAAAAGACAAAGCACGTTTAGACGAAACACTAAGAAATTGGCAAAGATTTTATAGAAAACTGCGTCGGCAACCCTATCCTCTTTGTCGACGAAACACTTCGATAAGCAATTTCATAATAATACTAACTTAGTGTTGTATTGCAGTTAGGTACTTATTATTTGTACATTAACTTCGTGTGGATAGGTACCTAACGCTAGAACTTGATCGCTGCAGCGTTTGCACATATGACAAAACCAGCCAACCACTGCGTGAATGTGCAGGAACATCGTTGAATATTTTTATGTTAACGATATCACCCCAAGACCGAACCAATCAACACGATTATTGATTTCTGGAGTGAATTAATATTTTAAGTTTCGTATTTAGATACAGCAACGACACGCGCTCAATGGAAAGAATGGGAACTGATTTGGCGCAGACCTCAAAGCTATCCTCAGCAAGGAATGAGAAGACCGAATAACTAAGCATCACGATTTCACGACAACAATAGTGATGTGATTTTTAGGGCACTTCCCAGATTACAGACGACCTTATATTGCATGCGATCGCTCAAGACAACATAACCATAGGTATCTCTGTATGTTGAGGTTCCACGTGATGGGGAGCGATCCTATTGCCCCTAATCGGGCTAAACAAGACTCCTGACAAATTTATAGCTGATGAAGAAAAAACCGACCCGTTGCCCGTCTTCACTTTGATTCGGATACATCGGTGATCCATCAGCCAGTGAGCCAGCCTTACCAGCCCCTGATATTTTAATGATTACAAGCAACCCTGAATAGATAGACGCCACCAATCATGCCACACACTTACTAAAGGCGTCGTCGTCGGTAACAAGTTGATGAGGTAGGTGCACAATTGCAGCCGTCTCGTGTGAAGGATGGCAGCGGGCACGCCCAACCAGCGGATGACGTCACGCCTCGCCCGGGGCCCTGTCTGCTGGCGTAGTCGTGACCCTGCCTTCCAACACAATTCTCGCAATTGAGCCGCGGCCCGCTTGAACGCTGCACCCTTATACTACTTATAGGTAACGCATATTTGCACCGATTATGCATTTATAAATGCTGCCAATTTAGCTTTTTATTTATATTCTAGGGAAAGTCAAGTCACAAAAAAGTGAAATTATTAATTCTATTTTATATCAGGATCTCTACGGACGATTATCGAGTATCAGTTTCTAATACCCAATTTACTAACCGACTAACGAGCTGATAGTACTTCAGAATTAGTACCTATCCATAGGCTCGTAGAGAATTCATCAGTGTCCCCAAGCAATCAATGCATATTATAATATGGCATTGTAATTAGCAGTGGTATTCAATTGCATCGTATGGTGAATGAGGAGAGCGTTCTGGAACGGGTACAGGCGGGTCAGCTGAATCTCAGCGCCTATTTGTTTCCATTGACCCAAATTCGGGCACGCGTCACACGTTGCCGTGCCGACAGACCGCGCAACTAACGAACGTTAGGGATGCAACATGGCTTACTGCTCCAGCTAAACAAAAAGCAACTTTGTAACCGAAATGCTATAAGTAGCTAATAATAGTGGTTGACTCTGAAATTCAAATATTTTGTAAGAAAATTCTATGCTTACCCCTAGTATTTTATCTAGGCGTTGCTTCAATCAAAGAATTAAGAAACACAGCCGTGATTCCAATTAGTAAGGAATCCTAGCTGATTGGAATCACGGCTAGGATCAAGAACGCCAAAAATGTTGGTCACTCACTCATGGCTTCATTCCAAATAGTAAAGTCCTTACATTTCGCGAAGCTTCCACATAGGTAATGCATCAATGAATATGGAGATACCGAAAGCTCTCTATATAAGGCCGTTTTTAGCTATAAAGCAGAACATACAGCACGTTTCTATTACCATAGTCATTGTCTCATTGATGGAAGCTAGCACAGGATGGGCATGAATGGTGTGGTTCTACTAACTCGTTTGTACCTACGCTACAGTCATGCATGGTACTAATTATTGATGAGTATAGCAGCCGCGCAGAATGATGTGCACACTTCGAGTATTCTAGTACCTACAATATTCTACACTCTTTACAAACACTATCTATGTACCTACTCGGATTTAAATAAGTACTTACAATATTTTATTATTCATGTAAGTAATTCACGCGAATGAAGCATCTGTTGGTTCAGAATCTGCTGTTAAACTTTGATGCTAGGTACGTGAAATAATAGGTAACCTGCATTATGTAAACCTATGTTTGGGGGTTTCCTGATAAGCTCACATAGGTAAGTAAACCAAAATGATTTTATGAAAATGATTTAAGTACATACCTACAAGTTTCTTATTATATTCATTCTTCAAACAGTTAAAATTAGGCCATTTGGTCGGCGAATATTAAATAAGTATAAATACATTTAATCTATAAAGACCCAATTCGTGTGTTTTAATAACCGTTTTTAATTAAGATTGGGATGTCATCATTATTTTTGAACCCACATTATCAGCCGCGATAGCCTCCAACCTTGCGTCCAAGTGTGTCGCTCAGGGCATACGGCGTGGTGGCGGCGCGGGCGCCTTAGGACTTACGACTAATTGAAATAACTAAAACTGAATTGATATATATTTTTTTTTTTATGGGAAATCCTCAAATGACTTCTCCCGCTCTGGGCGGAGCGTCAGGGCATGTCAGACTTTTACTGACTAAAACCTACCCGTGTTCCTTCAGTTGCCTGTTGCCAAGCCAAGGTCCCGGTATCCATTTCGGACTTTCCGGCAAAACTGAATTAATACTTAATAGACTCTTTCTAAATGTAAACACAAGTTACTGACTAATTTTCTTTATGAAATAGAAAGAGCTTATAAAAAGTTAAATGATGTTTGGTTCACGCAACTTGGGAGAGAGCGCTACTCAAACAGGACAACGGAGAATACTTTGCAGTTGGGTTCATGCAACTTGGGAGAGAGCGCTGCTTCAAGCAGGACAACGGAGAATACTTTGCAGTGGGGTGCATGCAACTTGGGAGAAAGCGCTGCTTCAAACAGGACAACGGAGAATACTTTGCAGTTGGGTTCACGCAACTTGGGAGAGAGCGTTGCTTCAAGCAGGACAACGGAGAATACTTTGCAGTGGGGTTCATGCAACTTGGGAGAGAGCGCTCATTCAAGCAGGACAACGGAGAATACTTTGCAGTGGGGTGCATGCAACTTGGGAGAAAGCGCTGCTTCAAACAGGACAACGGAGAATACTTTGCAGTTGGGTTCACGCAACTTGGGAGAGAGCGTTGCTTCAAGCAGGACAACGGAGAATACTTTGCAGTGGGGTTCATGCAACTTGGGAGAGAGCGCTCATTCAAGCAGGACAACGGAGAATACTTTGCAGTGGGGTGCATGCAACTTGGGAGAAAGCGCTGCTTCAAACAGGACAACGGAGAATACTTTGCAGTTGGGTTCACGCAACTTGGGAGAGAGCGTTGCTTCAAGCAGGACAACGGAGAATACTTTGCAGTGGGGTTCATGCAACTTGGGAGAGAGCGCTCATTCAAGCAGGACAACGGAGAATACTTTGCAGTTAGGTTCACGCAACTTGGGAGAGAGCGCTGCTTCAAGCAGGACAACGGAGAATACTTTGCAGTTGGGTTCATGCAACTTGGGAGAGAGCGCTGCTTCAAGCAGGACAACGGAGAATACTTTGCAGTTAGGTTCACGCAACTTGGGAGAGAGCGCTGCTTCAAGCAGGACAACGGAGAATACTTTGCAGTTGGGTTCATGCAACTTGGGAGAGAGCGCTGCTTCAAGCAGGACAACGGAGAATACTTTGCAGTTGGGTTCACGCAACTTGGGAGAGAGCGCTGCTTCAAGCAGGACAACGGAGAATACTTTGCAGTTGGGTTCATGCAACTTGGGAGAGAGCGCTGCTTCAAGCAGGACAACGGAGAATACTTTGCAGTTGGGTGCACGCAACTTGGGAGAGAGCGCTGCTTCAAGCGGAGAATACTTTGCAGTTGGGTTCACGCAACTTGGGAGAGAGCGCTGCTTCAAGCAGGACAACGGAGAATAGGAACTTTGCAGTTGGGTTCATGCAACCTATTTTTAGATTGCTCCGACAGTTACACAAAACTGTGGGACTCAATCTTTCAGTATTTCAGAGTGCATCTAATCATACAGGCTTTCTGAACCGATATTTTGCCTGACGTAGGTAGGTGCTTATGTTAGTTTAGGACTTGGTGAATTTCAGCGAAGTTCTTTATCTAGGTATAATACCTATCCATCGAGCTAAGAGTGGTTAAATGACCTTTGTATTTCAACTTCGAAAATATGGTGCGTAACCCTGCGGCCAAACGAAGTTCTAATTCGTCATATTTAAATGGCCACAAAAAAATAAAGTTGTTAGTGTAATCCTTTGTAATCGTTGCAAATAATAAAATAGTAAGTGGGTCAGAGCGCGATTCAGCGCCGGCGGCGGCGTCGGTTTCGCGAAGCATGGACGGAAGCTCAGCAGCAGTGTCCGCTGATAACGTGACCCTCGCGAGATAACGACTTAAAAACAACGCTTTTTGTGTCACTTATTACTGGTGTATTTAAACATTGTTTTAATTGGAAGAGCTGTTTGATTATCCTCTTCAATAATGTACTTAATTGCCGAATTCGAACTCCGATTAAGTTTGACATACTGAACGTTAGAATAATACCTAATCATTAAATACAATCTCTAAGTTAGAATTGGCCTCCATTGCATGTAACACACAGTCATTCATTCGGGAAATTTGCAATTAGAGTTGTAAGGTTGGTAAATATGTATCTTACCCACATAATTGTTACGGGCGATTATAATTTTTTATTACCATACAGCCTGCTACTGAGCTGCAGATTGCAAAAAAACTTAAGAAATTTGAATGTCGCGGACTACCCTGGAGCTTTCGCCCACCGAAAGACACGGTTGACGTACCTAGTGGAACGATCGGTTACATTACAGTGCTTCGAGTCGCGGGTTTGATTCCGCACCGAACAAAGTTAGTAAGCCCTACCAAAAGAACGATGCCTGGGTAGGCCTCTTTGACAACGCCTGTATTTGATAATGTTATTTATGCAAAGCATTCCTTCCCCTGACAACAATAATGACGAATGGCGACTAGTATTGATAGATACACGCTTACGAAATATTTTCGTTTGTTTGTCAACAGGCGCCTAGTGTGGTAGGTAATGTTTACATAAGGTCCCGATCGAATGCGTCGAGCGATGTGGCGTATCCGAGTAGGTACATGGTCGGTAGCAGAATTGGTATCCGGATTGTAGCAGTTGTTTTACTGTTCCGACCTCCGGAGACAATAATATCCTTGTTTAAGCCGCACACAGTTGCTATGGCATTGGCAGCTTGGTTTAGTTAGGTACAACAATGACTTGGTTTATTTCTCTTTTGGTACGTAGGTATCGGCTAGGCGCGGACAGGCGAGCAAGGACCCTTGACTTGCAGCCTCTGTCTTTACCCGTTTCTCTATCAGCTAGCACAATTACTTACTCACAACAGCTTGCCTTAGTTTTAGAAAAAAAAAAACAAATTTAGGTTCACGCAGGCGAAGCCGCAGGCAGAAGCTTCAGTAGGTAGGTAGGTAATTCGGTACCTACGATAAATAGGTACGCACGGTTTTTACGACTTGACAAAACATCCAGATTTCTTAGTTTATGTAACTTTATAATTAATAAGTATTAAAAGTAACGTATTAAAAGATAACCTACCGGAATAAATTCTCTAAACGATGGTGAAAACCTTATCAAATTCTGTTGTGTGGTTTAGAAGAACAACGCGGACAAAGAGACAAAAACGAAAAGCGACTTTAATTTATAAAATGTATAGAAATGTAGGTCTTAGTTTTTGTCTTCAAGTTGAGCCACATCTCAGACCTTAAAATCGTTCACCGAATCACCATTTGAAGAACAAACAATTTATACCTACTATCCTTACCTACAGGATGAAAATAGTTACGAAAATAGTAGGGACCTACTAATTTCCGACAAAACCCGAAAAAAATCTCGGCATCAACAAGGTGTGTCCCGCTGTCCCAATAGCTCGTGAGCACCTGGGCCGGCGATATTCAGGAAAATAAAAGTGATAGTTCCTAGCAACAACTTTTTTTCAAACGCCCTAAACCAGTTTGTGGTTGGCAAAAAAGTAGAGTTCCAAACAGAATCGTTGAAGAGTGTCTGGAGTCCTGGCTGACTTTACCGGGCCCAACTGAAACGTAGTTTCAGAAATAGACGACAATTCAGGCGTAGGGAATATTGTCTAGCTAGGCCACACCGCATTTAGGGAAACTGCAAACTAAGCTTTTTCAACTGAACATAAAAAGACGCAAGAACCTACATAATTATCTCCCGTGATTCCACATTTTTAAATCGGGCTGTTCCTGAAAAAGGCATTCAGGAGAGTAGGTACCTACCATCTATTCTGTGGTACAGCCTATTGAGTAACACCATTAAATTTTATAAATAATATAAGGCATATAAAATATATTGTACTTACCGTAGATGTGTCTGTGCCAGCAAGCGTCCTCTGCGGGGTGAGAGCGCGCAGCCGACTGGCGCCGCGCGGCGTGGTTGCGCCGGCGCAGCCCGGACGCCCGCGCCTCCGCACAGGAGCTATTACTTCAGAAGACCCACTCCATACGAATTGAGGCGCAGCAAAGCTCATTTCAGACTACGCCTTAATATAATAGCATATAGTTCATAACACAACAATATCGCTACATTTATTTAAATATGTAGTACTTATAGCAAAGTGTGAACGTGTTCTAAATAAATGTAGATACGGCGAGCGATATTGTTGTGCTATGAGCTCTAAGCTATATGCTATTATATTATAGCGTACCTAGTCTGAAATGAGCTGAATGAGAGCAGACAAAATCAAAATATTTTATTTCACATAAACCTATTTGTACACGATATGTACTATGAGCACATATTATTGTGAAACGTCAGAAGCTAGCTTAGGTGCACGGTTCCAATCAGTGGCGGATTTACCAGCAGGCTGAGTAGGCGTGAGCCTAGGCCGGCAGATTTTTATTTTTTTAGTTTTGTTACCTTAAAGGAATCAAAAAGATTTCTGCATGACGGTTTTCTGTTGTTTACAGATAGAAGTCTGCAACAAATTTTGCCGATTACTTTCCCTCTCCCGGTGGCGGACTCGTGGTCACAACCGAAATTGTTGGATTGTAAAAATAATCTAGGACATGACAATTGTAGAGGCAAGGGCGGCAAAAACTTTATACCTTGAAAATTTGTAAATCCACCACTGGTTCCAATTGGTCATTACCTATGGCTATGGTTAAAAATGGCTTTTACAATGTTTTCAAATTACCTACCGTGATGAGAGGACAGCGTAGACAGTAGCGCAACTTTACAACCTTCCGTATGCATAATATGTCAGTCTTCTTATTAAGGCTATTACGGAGGCAGTAAGGCTCGCGACCAGTATCCTCGCCGCCGAGTCGAGGCGAATCGAATCGCAGAAATTCGCCTCCCATATAATATGAGGCCATGAGAACCGTATTGGCCTAACCAATTTTTACAATAAAAGTCTATGATTTTTTCCAGTTAAGTTAAAAATATAAAAGTAATAAAAAGTATGTATCTGAAGAGTGCTAGTTGATTAAAAAAATACTTTGCTTGTTTTCAAAAGGCTTGTCCATTGGATTAGGCCACTATGGTTCTCATGGCCTCATATTTACTATGAAACTGCGTCCATTATAATTAGCGACGAGCCGAGGCGCACCGAATCGAACGTATAGTTCTGTGTACGGAATCGAATCACCCGCGCCCCGCCCGCATTGCTCGACAGGCCAATTTCTTCGACGACGCGTTTCGACTCTACTCAGCGCGCCTCAGTCGGCGACGCGGGGAATCGGATGCACATTGACGAGTTTTTTTGTATACAGGGTGTTAGGGTAAACACCGTTGTCCTTGAATCCAGTGGTTTGGTTTCATTTATAGAACATAAAGTCAATGGAAAATGAAAAATTTTTTTGTAAAGAAAATCTACATTTTACTTTTTTTGTAAAGAAAATCTACATTTTACTACACAAGAGTATTTCACCCTAGGGCGCTAGGGCAACGAACGCGCGTCTCAACACGGGTGGGTGGCGCGGGACGTGACCTGACCGGCCGCGAGCACAACCCCTCCGTCAGTCAGCTGTTTAACTAGCGAGCACGGTGTCGGATAGAAACTTTTTAAAATCTTTGAATAAAAATAACGGTTTTTTTTTATTGTTACTCGGTAACTTATTTTTATATTTAAGTCGACTACCTATGGTTTGAGTGACAACGGTGTTTACCCTTACACCCAGTATAATCAAAATGTGATCGTTATTTTGACAACCTTCTTTGAACAAAGTCGACCTTTGTGATACAGAGTTGAGATGAATAAACGTTGATTCGATTCTGCTGATACCTACATATTTGTTATGGTCGCGAATCATATTTTGCTCAAGACAAAACGTAACCTGCGAATTTAAAAAATCGTAAAAATAGAGGCAGATTTAAACACGTCTCACAGACTCACAGTAGGTGAAGCGAAGACTCGAACACCTAAAGGTGCGTACAAACATTGAGCGGCAATCGAGCGCAGCCTGCCGCGCTGTTTGGATGGTCCAATATATATAGAGGAAAGTAATATAATGTTGGACGACTGCCGCACGCGAATGCTGCTGTCTACCTACCGCGCACAACAATCATTTTAGTTCTGATGCCAACTGAAGTGCGCGGCGTGTCTCGCTCGGATATGCCGCGCAAACATTCGTCGGTTTAATAGGTTAGGGCGGGCGCTTCGTGATTTTCACGAGGAATTTACTAAGATGGCTGCTAAGCGTCCTATTGGAATCTTGTTGGACTCGTACGTATATTTATGCGACGAGTGTGTAAGGTGGAGGAAAATGAATTACGGCTACAACTGCAGTTATAATCAGTCTATTTCTCTTTGATAAACTAAAAATCTAGAGCGCGGCAGACACGTGTCCTGCAAACGCCGCGTGTTGCTGCTGCGCTCTTGCCGCTCAATGTTTAGACACACCTTAATAATAGCGACGTGTTCCCCCTGAAGGGATGAAAACGAATAGGTATTTAGATTTCAGCCAGAGCTTGAGTCTTGACCCACTACTGCCGCTCTTGCCGGCTTGTTAGAGAACAATCAATACTTACTATGGCCGATATAGCTTGGCAGTTCCGAACTTCGTGAACTTTTTAGTGTGACTGACACTAGCCACATCAGGAATTTTAATTTTGATAACACAAAAAAATTGTCTCCAAATAACAGAATTTATACCATAAATTTAAACCAGTGATCGACAACTGGTTTAAAAGTTATAAGGGTTTATAGGCGGCCGATCTACGGAGCATCTCTAGCTAGATCGAAGAGTTTACGGTAAACTTATTATAACATATAAACTAAGACCTTCTGTAGTGTTTACGAACGTTGGTAAATTTAAATAAATAAATAAGACCCGACAATCTGTGACTTGGCGTAAAATTGCGACTAATTAACAAAGTTTGGGATAAAACTGATCTTCGCAAGTATTCTTTTTTTTCCTTTCAGAAGGAAAACGTTGGTATATTGTAAGAGCCCGCCTAATATGTTATTGATGTTTGAATGTTTCATAGAAAATGACAACTACTTTAGACGTGTGAACTAAACATCTTGTGCCAGCACTTTGCCATTGTGTTTTGCATTGATAATATTAATTCGGTTAGTTTCTACGTATCACATTACATGGTGGATATAATCGTTAATTAAGGGGGATGCGATAAGGTAGCCCACGAAATTCAAATTTACTTAGGTTTTTTGACATGAAATCGTCATTCAATGCAGTTCATTTATGTGCATTGAATGAGAATTTCATGAAATAGTCATTCATCGTATTCATCATAGTCAGTCATTTGTCCATATTTGTTACGGTCGCAAAAAATATTTAGATCAACATACAACCCGATACTGACCTGCAAATTGTAAAAAATCGTACGAAAATTTGAATTTCGCGGGCTACCTTAGCGCATGCACATAACATATTTACTATTGAATGTTGGTCAGCAGTTTGTAGAGTTCATCACATTGTTTTTAACCATAACTGACCGCTCACTGTTGTAAGTAGACATTGAAAGTCACACTTGTTCTAAATACTTATTATGAAAGGTAGGATACGGAATCGGGAAGAGTGGATAGTGTGTAGAGGTTATGAAATAAAAGTCTCGGCGTGTTACAAAAAGTACATCTCTATTAGAGAGGGCAGCGCGCGGCGGCGGCGCGGGCACGACGCGAGCACGACGCGAGCGCGTCACGGGCACGACGCGAGCGCGTCACGGGCACGACGCGAGCGCGTCACGGGCACGACGCGAGCGCGTCACGGGCACGTCGCGTGCGCGCGCCGCCTGCACGACGCTGCGCATGATACATTAGTTTACTGAACAACACTGTACCATACAAACTTTAGACCCCATTCGAAATAAAACTATGTTTTACAGTATATTTGTAGAGTGCTGGTGACGCGCCGCACACCAAGTCGAACATGCGCAGCACAGGCAGCGAGGCAGCTAGTACTAGGTTTAAAGCGACAAGTTTGTTTCGAGTTTGTGAAGAATATTTACTGCTTTTTGTCACCTGCATATTTCAGAACTCGCCTCGAGGTAGCGAGTCGAAAGTCGATTAAGCCTAAAATTGAGCTTCTCTGAAATATGCACGAGAGGAAGGTCGTACACAAGCTCGTATTCACTAACTATTGCCATTTGTAACAGTAGAACATTTAGCGTACTTTCGCTTTAGCGGTGTTGCTCGAATGAGTTGAAGGGTGCTGCACTATACAGACTCGGCGTGCGGTCCGCCTGATCTCGTGCTGTGTATCGTGCCCGAGTCCCTGTACGTCATGCTAGTATTGGTTGACAATGATGCATGATCTACTGATCTAATCAAACAATAGCTTTTACTGCTTACAGGGTTTGGGGTCTGAATTTTGTTGACAGTATTTATTGGTAATTATTTTACTTGCAAACGCTGTAACATAACGTAACGGTTAACGTTTCGTGGTTGAGACGCACGTGGTTTCGCGTAGTAAGAGGAGATACGTTTACAAGTGACCGTGTGTAGTGTATGACAGGAGCGGGCCTGCCCACTCGCGGAGCGACATCGTCTTACAACTGGCGGCTCGTTCAGTCAGGGTGTTATGACATTGCCGAGTGCGCGCGGGTGTCTGTGTCACGTGCGCAGTACGCGCGGGTGTCTGTGTCACGTGCGCAGTACGCGCGGGTGTCTGTATCACGTGCGCAGTACGCGCGGGTGTCTGTGTCACGTGCGCAATACGCGCGGGTGTCTGTCACGTGCGCAGTACGCGCGGGTGTCTGTCACGTGCGCAGTACGCGCGGGTGTCTGTGTCGCGTGTGCAATACGCGCGGGTGTCTGTCACGTGCGCAGTACGCGCGGGTGTCTGTGTCACGTGCGCAGTACGCGCGGGTGTCTGTGTGACGTGCGCAGTACGCGCGGGTGTCTGTGTCACGTGCGCAATACGCGCGGGTGTCTGTGTGACGTGCGCAGTACGCGCGGGTGTCTGTGTCACGTGCGTAATACGCGCGGGTGTCTGTGTGACGTGCGCAGTACGCGCGGGTGTCTGTGTGACGTGCGCAGTACGCGCGGGTGTCTGTGTCACGTGCGCAGTACGCGCGGGTGTCTGTGTCACGTGCGCAGTACGCGCGGGTGTCTGTGTCACGTGCGCAATACGCGCGGGTGTCTGTCACGTGCGCAGTACGCGCGAGTGTGTGTCACGCACTTGCCAGTGACGGCGATGTCAAGCCGGCCACAGTTCCAACGTAGCGCCGACACATAGTGACGACTGTGAACTAAACATAGCTACGTGTACAAACACGGCATATTGTCCTCGACGTTTGGCGATTAGAAGGTGTATAGCACGGTCAACGAACAATGATATTACAACACTACAGGTATATAAGAAGAAATCTGTACTATGAGCGCCGGAGAAATGAGTTCCAACAGTCAGAGGTCCGGCCGCTTTGCGACAGTGACTATGAATTTAACATTACAAGTAAAAGGAAGAGGATCCGTCATCAAAGTCGACACATTACTCTGTGTACACGTATCATGAGTATTTTTACAGTTCATTAAAAATATATAATGTTAGAAAGAACCACAAGAGTGAGAAATATTTTAAATAGTTTTACAGATTGTAGTGAGGCTTGCAAAAGTCGCAGCTGACACTGTACCACGGGACTGCTGTCCGGTGACCCGCGCGAGTCCCGGGCGCGAGCGCGCGGAGCGGGCCCGGGCGCTGGCCGAGCTTCTACAGCGTAACGAGACTCGAATATTATTTACAATAAATAAGTACACGAAATTTTGCACAGCACGCGGTAACACCACATACTTCACAACTCAATACAAAAACAATGTACTTACGACATATTAGTAGTACAGTTAAAAAAAATCGATGAAAAACTAAATAAAAATACATTCACTGCAATTTTTTTTTAGTTTTCTTTTTAACTAATATTAATAATATTAGAATATAATACAGTTTCAAATCGTTATCGATGCCGGTACGCAGTAGGGTAGGCAGTCACTGACACACAACTGGCTGCGAGATGGAACGCGTCGGTACAACCGCGGGGATGTCTGTTGTCGCGTGTCGCGTGCGCACAGTCGCGAGCGCACAGTCGTGTGCGCACAGTCGCGAGCGCACAGTCGTGTGCGCACAGTCGCGAGCGCACAGTCGTGTGCGCACAGTCGCGAGCGCACAGTCGTGTGCGCACAGTCACGCGGTTGTGAGCAAACGCTACTGCGCGCGCGGCATCCGTCACATAATTGCTTCAATACAGACCTAAGTAAATGCATAAGAACATCTGCATCAACATCTTTTTATCGAATCGACACAATAACATACATTTTATTTTTAAATACAAAATACGTTATTTATAGTTCTGGAAAGATTTTTGGAGCTAGTCTAAAATTTATTATATCGTATCGTCGGCGTCGCGGCGGTGCCGGCGCGGCCCCGCCTAACATAAAACCTAACAACTATTTACACTCGCATGTATTTTTTTTCTATTTCATTGTTTTGTGTGTCGTCCGACCGGCGTGTCGGGGACGCGCCTACTCTCTAGAATATTAAACGAAGTGAGTCGTGAGCCGCACGACGCTCTACGAAGTGAGTCGTGAGCCGCACGACGCTCTACGAAGTGAGTCGTGAGCCGCACGACGCTCTGCGCACAGAGCAGTGAGTGCAGTGCGCGTGCGGGGCGGGGCGGCGCGTTCGCGAACAATAAATACCTACGACTGTTGTGCTACGACACTACACTACAGCGCCCCCTGCGACACACTGCACGTGCTGCGCATACTGCACGCACTGCGCACACTGCAAGCACTGCGCACACTGCGCACACTGCAAGCACTGCGCACACTGCGCACACTGCAAGCACTGCGCACACTGCACGCACTGCGCACACTGCACGCACTGCGCACACTGCAAGCACTGCGCACACTGCACGCACTGCACGCACTGCGCACTTGCGCTCACGGGAGGGTACCTGTCCAACATTACGATTATGCATATTGACACGACGTGACGTCCGCGGACGTCCACTACCGCGGCGCGTAGGTACCGGCCACCTACGCGCCGCATTAAGTAACTTAAACTCACATTTCAATATCGAATTAAAAACGAAACATATTATAGAAGCTTAGCGTATCTTACATAGGTGAAGACGAATGGGACGGTCGACGAGCGAGCGGTCGGACGTCACTCGTTCGCCGACTCGCCGGCTCAACATAATCTGTGCGAGGATTAGCAAATTTCGTCACATCGAAGCAAAGATCCCACGGACTAGCTACGTAGGCTGTGAAATCACAGAATGTAAAAAAATCAGCGTCGCGATCGAAGGAGCGCGAGTGTCGCGTCCGAGCCGAGTCCGAGGCGACGCGACTAGCCGCAGGCGGCCGGCGGCAGAGCCACGGTGCTGCTGCGGTTCGGGCGCGCTCGGGCCGGGCTCGGGCGCGCTCGGGCGCGCCGAGGCCGGGCTCGGACGCGCCGGGCCGCGCCCCGACGCGAGTGCGAGCGGGCGCGGACCAAATAAAATGTACAAAAAATACGTGTCAGGCACGTAAGAGCGCCACGCTCGGGGCCAAATTATTAATTTACTATCTAGCTACTTAAACCGCTGCGTTCTGCGTGGGCTCAGCGCGGCCCCGGGCGCGGCCTAGCGGCGGTAGGGCTGGCGCGGCGCGAAGGCGGCGCGGTGCGACGACAGCGGGCGGCGGCGCGGCGGCTCGCGCGCGCGCGTCTTCTTCTCCTCCACGTTGAGCTTCACGCCGTCCGCGCTGGCCGCCGGGAAGTACAGCGGCTGCAACACGCACCGGCCTCAGTACGGCGCTACTGGCACACGGACTATAGAGAACGCGCGAATAGTGTCTTTACCTTAACATGGACTAAATAAAAAAGACGTTTATTTTTTTTTTTTTTTTACTTGCTGTTTAAGTTAGATTTAAACTATTTATTAGCTAATATGCTAGATTGTAATGTGAGTAAGAGGATCACCGACTGTGATACTATATAAGGTTAGACTGGTTGTCAGACTTTCGGGCTTCTGACGTTTCGTAACGACTGTCAAAGATCCACAAATGACAGCCGGGACCAACGGCTTAACGTGCTTCCGAAGCACGGAGGAGTCTCGATATGTGAAAATGGTCACCCATCCACGTACCAACCCCGGCAAGCGTACCCGAGCGGCTGTTATTACTTAGCCACGAGCTCCTCCCTGATACTTTTTAGTATAAGAAAGAAAATAAAAACGTTACTAAATTCCCCGAAAGGGCAGGCAGATAAGTTATGAAAAATCCAATAACACTGACCAGGGTATCGAACCGAGGAGTATAATTATGTTAATGTCATAATGTGTTGCGTGTACTAACAGAAACCGGAAACGGCACACCGGCCTGAAAGGACACATAGTTGACGTTCTCCAGAAAGGTCAGCCGCGTAGTACTCGCAACGGGCGTTCTGTTGTTTCTGCCCACCCCCTCGACAAGAAGGCGCGAGTGCACGTGTATACTCACGGCGGCGTTGAGGCAGTCGTGCGCGGCCTGCGAGGTCTCGTAGGTGATGAAGCCGTAGTTGGGGTGGCGCGGCGCGCCGGGCTGCGCCGGCTTGCTGTGCACGCGCAGCTCGGCCACGGGCCCGAAGCGCGCGAACAGCGCGCGCAGCTCGTCCTCGGTGGCGCAGTGCGGCAGGTTGCCCAGGAACAGCTGCTGCGCGTCCGAGTAGCGCCGCGCGCCCTCGGCTGCGGACACGCACACGGTCGCTCTAGAGCTGCCTTATACCGGCTGGTGGAATTGAATTCGTGGCCGTCCTCTTAAGGGGCGAAAAAAAATCAGCTGTTCCTTACATTTATAGCTCGTCAAAATGTAACAGGAACAGCTGTTTTTTTTGCGCAATTTGTGGGTTATTTCGAATTCCTAACTTGTTTAGTTGTTTATATAGAGCCCGTACAAAAAAGGTCTAGACCTGATTATTTTTAATCTTCATTTTTAAAGATTAAAAAAAATTGTACTCTAATCGATGAGTTCTAGACAAGACACCCCAGATGCCAGGGTAAGAATAATTTTTTTTCAAAATACAAAGTACTGTATTGTAAATTTGTAAAATGTATAAAGTTAAAAATTTAAGGTTCCCAATTTTAAACTTTAATCATTTTTTATTCTATACTTCTCATCAGAAAAATCGCAACTTGCAAGTTTAGGATTTGTAAGGATTATCAAAAAAATGTGTATATTTAAGAATATATAAAAACGGAAGTGTTTCGATTTTTCTGATGAGAAGTGTATTTCAACTGTCTACTTATAACGGTCCAGGAGATACTGTCCGATGACAGACGGACAGCGGAAGCTTAGTAATACGGAACCAAAAAAAGTATGCAGTTGTTACCTGGTGGCGGCATGGCATGCTGCGCGTGCTGCGCGTGCGGCGCGTGCGGGGCCCGCGGGGGCCGCGGCCGCGCCTCGTGCGGCGCGGGCGCGGGGCCCGGCGCCGGGGGCCCGGGGGCCGCGCCGGCGGGCGGGCTGGCGCGCGCGGGCGCGGCCGCGCTGCCCGAGCCCGACTTCAGCAGGTTGGCGTACGTCTTGGGCTCGGGGGCCGCCGCTGTACCACACAACCCATGCTTATTATTTCACATAAAGACCGATGACAGTCGTCAAAATTTAAAATAAAAGCATATTATTATCAACTTAACAAGAAAGTTTGGCAATCATTCCTTCTGCACAAGTGGCTTCCCTGCAACCTCTCCTAAGCTCCCAAAATTACAATGTTTATTTTTTACATTCTTCTTTGACATAATAATCCTATTATTTGATATTATATACCTACAATTTAATTTCAACTATTTATAGACATGGCTTTTGTAGACATGTTAATTATTCAGATTTCTTACAATTGTAATGTCAATCATGTCATTTGTTTTAAACAGGTTTTATTATTATTATTTTATTTATCTTTTATATGTATAAGTAGATTCTTTTCTATTTTGTAAATGTAATAATATTGTAGGCTTAGTGAACTGTAGATTCGTTGAGTATTTTCTAAAGTCCTCCAGAATACCTATTAACACTGCTATTTGAAAATATTATAAAAGCCAATTATTTTTCAAAGAGTAACCGTGGAGTTTCTTGCCAGCTCTTCTCCATAGGAAACGACTAATTGTAACCGTATATGTAACTAGTAACTAACTAAACTGTAATATGTAACTAGCTTCCGCCCGCGGCTTCGCCCGCGTGGTATGTCAATAAAAAGTAGCCTATGTCCTTTCTCAGGCTCTAGACTATCTGTGTACCAAATTTCATTTAAATCGGATCAGTAGTTTTGGCGTGAAAGCGCGACAGACAGACAGAAGAGTTACTTTCGCATTTATAATATTAGTAAGGATAAAATATTTTGATTTGATTTGTATTCTCCTGCCCTTATCCCAGTTTATTTTGGGTCGGCGCAACATGTCTGTTTCTGCCATAGTTCCCTATTATTCGTCATCTCGGTAGTTACTTCCTCGCCAGCCATGCAGACAATACCAATTAAAGTACGGGCCAATAACGGTTGTAGGGACGAGCAATTTGTTTTGGTTAAATAAGTCAATTATGTGAGCACACAGAAAGAACCACAAGTTTACTAAAAAGTTACATACATTGGAAGATAAAAGTAACTAGTAGAAATAGTAGCGATTCTTTCTTTTGACGAGTGTTTAGTTTTACAGTAGTTGACTTATTCAGCAACTGTGCAGCAAAGTTACTCACGCTTAAACCACTCAACGGATTTCGACAAAACTTCTCAAGGAGATAGATACACGATACGTTTTTGTAAAATCATCTTCCAATGAGGTAAAGTATGATTTTACAATTTACATGTAATATAAACAATCTTGTGTACTTCTAAGGGATGGAATATACATTAGTCATAGTCTAAACTATATAATGTTATAAATGCGAAAGTGAGTTTGTTTGTTATGCTTTCACGCTTAAACAGCTGAACGGATTTAGATGAAATTTGGCACATGGGTAGACCATGACCTGGAACAGGACATAGGATACTATTTAACCCGATATTCCCACGGGATCGAGACTTACGCGGGTGAAACCGCGGGGCGCGCTAGTAGTATATATCTAGAGATAACATTTAGTCCTTTATTTAATTAAAATCGGTCCAGAGTCGAAAATTATTAAAATTTAATATCTATTTGTTTAATTACCTTTAATACCTTTTCACTCCTTAAAGGCTAAACGATAGGCCATGCTTTTTTTTTTTTTTTTTTTTTATTTGGGTTACGACATGGGTACTTTTATCCTGGTTGTTCCTTGGGAACGATATCCGACAGCCACGCGGGCGGGCGGGCATTACATTTTTAATATTAGAATAAAAACATTTAAAAATAGTAGACCACCGGTATCGGGAACAAGGTAGAAGCTACCGGCGGTCAGGGCTCCAGAGAGAGGAACCTCTTAACAAAGCGAGCCTTTTCCAGGAGTACCGCTTTCTGAATCAAGCCCTTAACCCAGCTGCCCAACGAGAGCCTCGATAGGTGTTGGTCGAGGCTCTTGGCAATGAAGCCGTTGGCTGATACGACTATCGGCACAATGATCGCAGAGTCCACATCACACATGTCGACAACCTCGTGAGCCAAGTCAAGATACTTGATTTGTTTATCTTTCTCTTTATCTTCATTATAATTATTATTATGGATTACATCGGGCCACTAAATTCGCTAAAAAAACTTCTACCATAATTTAACTATCTGTTACCTTGTAGGAACTATACCCTACATTATTTTATATTAAGTCAAAATTAAAAGGCTTTACTTTTTCGGTTCCCTGTCTGTCTTATTATAAACTCCTAGAGTTTCATTTAAAAACCTTTTTATAGAATGGTGACGTACTTAGGTTCTTTACATTTTTTTTTTGTTTTCATAGAATGTAGGGTACAGGTAAGTTGTTACAAATAAAATGTTCGCTTCCAGGTACATTCTACCACTTCGCAAAAATGAATACTTACAACTAACACAATATCTAATTGTTGACTCTAATCCTACAGTGTTTGGTAAAAAAGAAATGAACAACGTATGTATACTAACGCGGGTGTGGCGGCGGGCTGGGCTCGCGCTCGGGCTCAGGCGTCGGCTCGGGCTCGGGCGCGGGCGCGGCGGGCTCGGGCGCGGGCCCCGGCGGCCCCGCCGCGCCCGGCCCCGCAGGCCCCGCGGGCCCCGCGGGCCCCGCGCTCCCCAGCGCGGGCGCCGGGGGCGACGCCGCGGCCGCCGGCTCCGGCTCCGACTCGCTCAAGCTGTGAGCTGCAATCACACAATACATTCATCACATTATATGGTGGTCTAGCAATTTGAGCACTTTTTGCGGCCTGCCCAAATGTCATAATTTCTTTTATCTACACCCATGATATAAATCCTCTATAAAGGTTTCTGAAAGAGTTAGCTTGTTGCCAACATTAAAACAACCAGTGTCATAATAACATCCAAACGGGTGTTATAATATTGTACTAAAGGACATGTTTCATTTTCGGCCATAAAGTGTACGGTAGTGAAAAAAAAGGAAAAAAATCCACGGATTGAGGAAAAATATTCTTTCCTGAATATTCCCCTGATTTCTTCGGCACAAAAAAATAATAGTTTATCAAAATATTGCCATATTTTATTGATCATGGCGTCGTCTTATTTGCACAATGCTTTCCTCCAGCAGTCATGTTACATTAAAACATAATAAAATCACGTAGACGGTATTTAAACAAATACGAAAAGCATGACTGTATTTCTCTGCTATTAAGATAAGATAATACGATAGCTACCTTAAACAACTTTTTTGATTAATTATAAAGTGCGATTCATCATTCAAAAAAAAAAAAAACGACGTTTGAGGATTGTAAATTTGTAGGTACTTCTGGACGAAAAATTCAAACATAGTGTTTGTATTGGTATTTGACATCACATCTTTGACAGTTCTAGGTTTTAAAATAGAGACGCGTTGTAATAGGTTAAACACGATAACTGTTATCACTGTTACTGTTACAAAAAAATAACAGATCCAAATATCTGTTATTAAATAACAGCCTGTTATTTTTGTACGGACGATAAATACCTATTTAAATCTCAATTGAATATCTTCTTTATCTCTTTTAGTTTAAAGTCGATAATCGTATCTATCTGTTATTAAATAACAGCCTGTTATTTTTGTACGGACGATAAATACGTAAGTAACAGCCGTGGTAACAGTCTGTGTGGGGATTGTTATAATGTATTAACCGTAACAGCCGCGGTAACAGTCTTGAGGATGTGTTATTTGACGTAACAGGTATGTTTTATTATTAGGAACAATTGTTATCTGTTATTTTTTAATATCTGTTATTTCCATCTGTTCCGATAAATACGCCTCTCCCCTATTTTAAAATGTAAACGTCATTCAACCTGTCATGGCTGTTTTCAGTTTATATTCAGGGGTTCGTTTTCCAGGTTTTATAAAGTGTACATGTTGTGGCCGGAGTCCCATACAAAAACGAAACTTGTCTTTTCATAATGCAACTCATTTCAAAAAAAGAACATTGTCATGCAGGCGCGTTTCACTAACAAAGCACCGTAATTTAAAACAAAAAAACATCTAATATAAATAAACCAATAATATAAATAATTATGAACGTGAATTCGATTTTTTTTCTAAAAATAGGGCATTCATATCATGGGTGTAGATAAAGTCTTGTTTGCAACTGTAAATAATTAGGTATTAAAACACTCATGTGATACGATTATCACACGAGGCCAGTTTTAATACCCCTTATTATATAACAGTTGCAATAAATAACTATTATCTACACCCACTCATAAATCCTCTATAAAAGTTTCTGAAACAGCTTATTGCCAACATTAAAACAACTAGCTCCTTTGCTTTTCGATCCCTTCCTTACTTATCAAACAGACACATTCTCACTACTCAATTCGTGGTATCTTTATGAATTTCAAAAGAGAAAATTGGCAAAAACGCGCGTCTCACTACCTTAATTAAACAAAAAAATCTTATATATTACTCGTATCCTGTAGAGTTCTTACAAAACCTTATGGTTTCAGAACCTTTTATAGAGGATTCATATCACGGGTGTAGATAAAGTCTTGTACATGCAAATGAACATATTTAGGTATTAAACCACTCATCTATATCTATACATATAATAAATCTGTAGACGAGGAGTTTCTGTACAATGAAAAAAAAAAAAAAAAAAAGTAGGTGGAGTGTCCAAGAATAACCAACAGATGCCATTTCTACCATTTTTGGAATTTTTGTCTGTTTGTCTGGTAGTCTGTTTGTCTGTTTGTCTGTTCGTTTGTTTGATTGTTCCAGTATCACGTAAAAAGTACGAAATCAATATGGTTAACGTATACACTCAAATATTGTGTGTAACTCGATGTTTCATTTACTCTTTGTTTCATCGCAATCGCTTCAAAATATCAAAAGATATAAGAGTTTAAAGTATTCAAGAAGAAATTTTCATTAGGTACGTAACGTAGATACACGTAACGACATCTATTGTCGTAAAATGACACTAGCGTAAAATCAGGTAGGTTTGTGAGAACGTGTGTAACACACGATCATAATCATCATAATTATGTTCACATACTTCGCGCGGAAACATAACGCGATACATTGTGAATTCACCCAATCTAAAGTTTGGTTAATTCAAGTTTCCAAATCTATTCTTTGGTAGTAGTGCCATAGGTGGCGCTATCTATCTTTTAAATCGTGATACAAATATTAATCATTAAAAAATGGTGACAAATTGTAATTTCTTAAAAATTGTAGATTCTTACATCGAGCATGAGTAATTAAGGCACGAATGCGCTTACTAAATAAACACGAGTAATCTACTTTTCTTTCAACTACCAATGTACCTGCTGCGATAAAATATACCTGCTCAAGGTTAACTCAACTCAATCCAAATCAAGTTAGGTCAAGTCAGGTCAAGTCAGGTCAAGTCAGGTCAAGTCAGGTCAAGTCAAGTCAAGTCAAGTCAAGTCAGTCATGGAACCCTACGTCTTTTCTACATAGCTTACAGAGTGTTCGAACGTTTTCCCATATATTTTGACAGTATCACTTCGTGCTCGATAGATGGCGTTGTTCATTTAACGTCATTTTCTGAATCGCGGTGTTAAGAGTCTCCGTAGAAGAATGACTTTCGCCGAATTCATAATTATCGAACATTTGGCTCATTTTGAATTGTACACATAATCCATACTAATCGATGCTTAAAAGTATAAATTCGATAGTAACTCTTAAATTTTTAATAAATTAAAAAAAAAAAATAAAAAAAAATTTGGAGAGATAGATGGCATCCCGGCGAAGAACATAGGCAATTATTTTCTCAAAAACAAATTTAAGGGGGGAGGGATATAGGGGATGAAAGTTTTTATGGGAAACCTATCATTTTTAGAGTTCCGTAGTCAACAAGGAAGCTTTATAGTTTCGCCATGTCCGTCTGTCTGTCTGTCTGTCCGCGACTTAGCTCAAAAACTTTTAATCGACCAACTTACATGTGCAGTTGCAAAAACCCAAACATTCTGTATGCGAGAACAAGTTTTTTAACAATTTGAGGGACAGTAAACGCCCATAGACGTAATAACAATAAAACTTTGCGAAAGTTTGTTTGATAAAATAATTCATCCCAACTACGGAACCCTTCATTGTGCATGGTTCGACACGCACTTGGCCGGTTTTTTTTTAAGTTAGGGCTGTGAAAATTTATGCTTTTTGTAACTAACAAAGAGTTACGTTTTTCTAAAATCATCCCTCATAAGGGTAAAAACCCTTCTTTACCCTCTTGATTTTAAAATTCACATGTAAGTTCTTATTATTGACATTTTTGCGGGACTCTCTTCAAGAGCGTTAAGGGATTGAGAATATAGTCATAGTCCGTATCTTGAGAATCTGTCCACTCAATCAAAAGTTATTACTACTTGGCTCTTGGCTTGGAACGAAGAGTTTGAGTTTACCAGTGAGTACTTACTCGATAGATGGCGTTGTGCAAATGATGCGATTTTCTTAAGGGGGATGCGCCGGTAGCCCGCGAAATTCAAATCTTAAGTTTGTTGCAATTTGCAAGTCAGGTTGTATGTTAAAATGAAATTATTTATTCTGTAAATAGGTTATTGGAATCACTTTTACACGTCGTAATAATATCAAAAAATTGTAAAATTAAGCTAGATGAGGTCGGCGTTTCCTATCTGACTACTCTGAGAAGAAAGGCCAAAACCAACTCACAGTCTCTTTTAAAGTCCGGACATACCTAGGTCAGATATTGGCATATTGGTCAGGCCCTATGAGGGCCATGTAGATTAGAGTCTGAAATGGTCTTTTGAGGAATGAACCACACAGATTTGAGTGAACCTGTCCTGTCACTGCAAGCATTTGTCAGTAATAGTGGAGCTCAGCTCAGAACTTAAGGAGCTCAACGACTCGACGAACAATACAAAAGAAAGGACATTTGTGTAGGCCGCATCAAGTTCTCAAATTGCCAGACCATTGTTAAAACTAACTGAGAACTATAATAAACATCCACATAGTCCTCACATTCACAATAATACAATACTTTACAAAGCAATCATGTCATTTTGTCAATATCCTACATATAATATTCAATAATGTGAATTTGTATATAAAACTGGTAGGTATATTTTGATGATTTTCACTTATTCAAAATGTCACAATGCCAAAATGACAAAATGTTAGCAGAGCGAGCAGCTCAATCCCATGCTTTTTGTCTTCCAAATAATCTGAAATTGTATAGTACCCTTTTTTACAAAGTTTGGTTTTAATACAGCTTTTAAATCGTTTAATGGGTAAGTTTTGAATGTCAATATGATTAAAATATGATTCGCGATCGTATCAAATAGTAGCTTTACAGAATAATAACCATTAGATACAGGAATACAACTCCTGCCATATTAGTTAGATTAGATAAATAAATATTTGAAACAACTGCGACTCATTATTTAGATCAACATAAAACTTGATACTGACCTGTAAAAAGCAAAATCATAAGAAAATTTGAATATCGCAGGCTCCCCCAAAGCTTTCGCCTTAGTTTCCATCGTCCATACAATATGCCATAGTTTTTTCATTAATCTTTATACAAGATTTTTTCATTAATCTTTCTGACAGTTTCATACTGCTGTCCATACTATCCACACTATCACCACAATATAGATATGAACTACCACTAATATTATATATAAAGTTACTGGCTGTCTCATGTCTGTTACTTTTACGCCGTAACGCCTAGGTCGCCTAGACAGACCACGTGGGTTATGGGACATAGGATACTTTTATCCCGGTAGCACATTCCCGTGGGATAATTTCCGACATCCACGCGGGCGAAGCCGCGGGCAAAAGCTAGTGTGATACTATTATCATCAGTGATCGGAATAGGTAGAGCTAATCTACCTAAAGTTCGAAAAAGAACAGAGAGAAAGTGGAGACGCCTTCCGACAAAATATTTTTTCGGGACTAATGTCCCGGGTTTCGGAACATTACTTCATAATAATATACTTCATTTTACTCCACACCTTTAGCATTTATATTAAATGAATTTAAGTGATGTCCCGATATCCCGACATTAGTCCCGAAAAAATATTTTAGTCGTAAGGGAAGTCTCCACTTTTTTTGTCTCTGTTCTTTGAACTTTAGGTAGATTAGCTCTACCTATTCCGATCACTGATTATCATAAACGATAAACCCAAGTTCGTGTTTTTAACCGACTTCTAAAAGGACGACGTTATCAATTCGGATGTTTATATCTATTTCTTTTTATGTTTGGTCGGTTTCTTTTTATGCTCCGTCATATATAGACGCATATGCTATTTTTTTTTTTTTTGCTGGTTTGTTCTTCCGATATGGTCCCATTGTCATCAAGTCAGGATCTGATGATGGAATCTTGGAGAAATCGAGGGAACTCTTCAAATATTATAGGCACACATAAAGCGATATGGGTATTTTTTATAGTGACTCGTGCAGTTGCTCTCGAAAAGCACCATATAGTGAAGTGGAACTGATGACGAAGACCACAGATGGCCACCGGAACTTCTCAATAATAAGTATTTCACCGGCTGCGATTTGATTACTTTAATATAGTAGTAGCCAAGCAATTTATGCTCGTCACAACATATATGGTGTAATTTTTTAGGACTAACAATCTATACATAGCTAGGGTTATACAAAAAATAGATACCTACCAATTTTTTGTACAAAACTAAACGCTTCTAAATTATATTAAATATTGCTTATGTCAAGTTTGGCAATAAGACAATACTTTATTTTTCACATTGTAGTGTTTTTTTTGGAAGTCGTTTTTTTTTGTAAAATGTTTTATTTTTCACTTTTTAGTTGTGCCCCCACACAAATTCGAATAAAACTACCTGCTATGTAAATAACAGTGACGGATTCATTTAAAATCTCGTCGATATAAATTAAGTGGGACAAATCATTAAAATAAGTTAGGAAAACAGCCTAACTCTTCACTAAGTTAGAAACCCTCACGGACGTATCGTGTCAACGTCGCATGTTCTGCAACCGGCATATTCGTCCTGACATTCGCGCACCCTCCCGGTCCGAACCGGGCCAAGTGAGGACGGCCAAGACTGCACAGCGACGTTGCGCATTCCGCGGGAACACATACTATCGCGGTCTAAAAATGTTTATCAGTTTTCAAATTAGCTTCCTTACCACACTGTGTGCAGTAAAGTCTAAAATGCTATATCTGCTTCTTGTTACTTTTATTTCTTAATTTTAAAGTTGACACATTACCATAATGACATAAAATGTTATACCTCCTTCATATTACTTTTATTTCATAATTTTAAAGTTGACACCTGTTGACACATTACCATAATGACATTTAACAAAGAAAGTAGGTTTGAATTTTAGTAATTATACATTGATAGAAATAAAATGGCTAGTATAACCCTGCAACAAAGGGCTGAAATATTATTTCTCCACGAAGATGGCTTGAATATTAGTGCGATATCACGAGAGCTCAATATATCTCGATTCACCGTGAGATTTTGGATTCGGCGTCATGGCGAAGAAGGGCAACTAACAGATCATAGAAGCAGTTCAGGACGACGGGCGATACTAACCACCGCGCAAATAACTGATATGGTTCGACATTACGAAGAGCGCGGGTTCACACCAACTAGTCATTTTGCTGCTTTGTATGATGTGGGTCCTCGGACGATTCGACGAGCTTTGCACGGAGCAGGGCTACACTACAGACGTCATGTTACTAAAGTGGAACTCAAAGGTCACCACAAAACTGCCCGACTTCATTTTGCGCGACAATATCTTGATTTTGATTGGTTGAATGTTATATTTACCGACGAAAAAACTTTTAAATCGAGTCAAATTGGAAGATTGACTTTATGGCGTTGTAATCGCACTCGGTATGATGAAGCCCATATCGTGCCTCAAAATGAATCTGGTCGCATAACAGTTAACTTATGGGGGTGGATGAGCCACGATGACGTCGGAGAACTGTCTTCGTTAGAAAAAAGGGCTACTGCGAATAATTATGTGTCACTTTTGGAAGAGGTGATGCTGCCTACTGTGCGCGTTGTGTATCCTGCAGCAGAATTCCCACAAATTGATTACGTTCAGGATAATGCACCAATACACAAGGCCCGGGCTACTATGGCGTGGTTCAACATGCACCGTGACATTCGTCTCATTCAATGGCCTGCTCGTTCAGCAGATATGAACCCGATTGAAAATCTGTGGGGCATAATGGTTCAACGCTGGGACTGTCAGAGCGAAAGAAACCCTGAAGCTCTTAGATCACATTGTGCTCGGGTATGGGATGATATCAGGGGGACTGATTTATGCGCGCGGCTTGTCTCATCTATGAGAGATAGACTACGTGCCGTCATAGCTGCTGATGGAGGCTATACTAGTTATTAAAACTATAAATTATTGATAATTTCCATAAAAAATTAAAATGTTTTGAATTTCTGTTTGATTATTTATTTCTATTTTTGAATTTTTAGTAACAAGTTCAACCTCGCTTGGTTAAAAAAGATTTGTTTGAGACAAAATATTAAATGATAAATGATTTAATTTCTGTAAGTAGGTTTGTACAAACACTTTTACACGTCAATCACATTTTTAAAACTACATGAGGTCGGCGTTTAATATACGGACTACTCTGAGAAGAAAGGCCGAAACAAACTCAGTAGTGTGCTCTATACCTAAGCACAATCACTATATTGTCATCGACCTTGTGACATAGATGTGTGCATGCAATTATAAACCTTAAGGTGGTAAACATTCTCAGACCGCGACCGTACCTTGCAGCGCGGCCACCAGGTGGCGCGTGGAGTCGTCGCTGGGCGGCGGCGCGTGCGGCGGGTGGCCGTTGAGGTGCGGCGGCGCGGCGGGCGCGTGCGGCGCGTGCGGCGCGAGCGGTGCGGGCGGCGGCGCGGGGAAGGCGGCGGGCGGGAAGGCGGACGCGGGCGGCGGCGCGGGGAAGTAGCCCGCGCCCGCGCCCGCCGGGCCCGCCTCCTCCTCCTCGCCCTCCGAGCGCCCCGAGCCCTCGCCCTCCTCGTCCGAGAACACTATGTCCTGCGACACGTTGCGACACGTTATTATCACATCTTTGGCACCGTCACTGAATAGCACTGTTGACGATCATGGGTAAAATAAATTTCATAACTCTTGTAGATCGGGCAGATGTCTGTATGATCTCTACTAACTACATGATAGCGACTACTTAAGCAAACAAATAACATATTATGGATGGTCAGACTCAGCACCACATTTCAAGAACATTTTATCATACTAAGAAATGAGGAAAGTTTAGCGTTTGGGAGCTGTCTTTCGTGTATTTTATGTTCGAAATATGCTGAATTCTCTGGTTAATTTGAATGAATGATTTTGATAAAATCTGTGACGGTTACCTGGTATCGGAAGATGTCGTTGTGCACGTAGTACTTCTTGGGCGACTGCGCGGCCAGCACGAAGGTCTGCGTGAAGCGACGCATGGGCGCACCGCCGTTGCTGAGCTCGCCCGTCACCTGTACCACCACGCCGTTTCCCAGCGTGGCCTGCGCGTCCACCTGAGAAGCAAAAATTTAAAGAATCCATACTATATAAACCTAACTAATCCTAACTAATATTATAAATGCGAAAGTGAGTTTATTTGTTTGTTACGCTTTCACGCTAAAACGGCTGCACGGATTTGGAAGAAATTTGGCACAGGGGTAGATCATGACCTGGAATAGGACATAGGATACTTTTTATCTCGATATTCCCACGGGATCGAAACTTACGCGGGTAAAACCTCGGGGCGCAGCTAGTAATATTATAAATTCGAAAGTAACTCTGTCCGTCTGTCTGTATGTTACCTTTTCACGCCTAAACCACTGAACGGATTTCGACAAAATTTGACAAGGAGATAGATGGCACGATGGGGAAGGACATAGGGTATCTCTTTTTATCGACTTACCGCGCGGGCGAAGCCGCGGCCGCTAGTTTATAATAAGTATTTAGAACTAGATAAGTAGGTACTTTGTCTGTATTGTTCTTAAAATAAATGTGAAGACTTTGGTGCCAATTCTCTTGTACACTAAACTAAACTAACTAAACGATCACTAAAATTCTTTATTTTTGCGTATGAGAATCTTAAGGGGGATGCGCTAAGGTGGCCCGAAATTCAAATTTACTAACGTTTGTTGCAATTTGCAGGTCATTATTCGGTAGCTAAGTTCATGTATGAACATAAGGAGTTGTATTGCTGATTCAAATTATTATAATTTTGTCAATCCATATTTGTTACGGTCGCAAATAATATTTAGATCAACATACAACATGATACTGACCTGCAAATTGCAAAAAACGTAAGGAAATTTGAATTTCGCGGGCTACCTTAGCGCATCCACCATAAAGCTATTCTGTCAAAAAAATCTCCTAGTTTAAAAATTATTTTGACACAACTAAAATCGAATGTGACAATCGCGACTCCACTTGGTACTTGTTTATCTTACCCTGTGATTTTTTTTTTGAGCCGGAGGCACTTACGCGGCGAGTGACGACTCGACGTGTTTTATAGGGAACTAGCTGCGCCCCGCGGTTTCACCCGCATACGTCTCGACCCCGTGGGAATATCGGAATAAAAAGTATCCTATGTGTTAATCCAGGTTATAAACTATCTGTGTGTCAAATTTCATCCAAATCCGTTCAGTAGTTTTTGTGTGAAAGAGTAACAAACATCCATCTTCACAAACTTTCGCGTTTATAATATTAGTAAGATTTTTCACTTTTTGTACGGAAAATTTGAAAAAAAAATTACCTACATGTTGAGTATTAGGGGTTTATGTGTTTTATAAAGGGGATCAAAATTTTCATTATTTTTGCGATAGGACACACAATTTTCGAGATATAAGCAAAAGAAAATAAAAAAAAGATACAGTACTGTTTTGCAACTGAAGTCTACTGAACTGAAGTTGGTTTGAATTTTAGTTCATGACATCTATTTTTATTCCACACCTTTTTGATCGCGATTAAAAATAGTCAGATTTAGTTAGAGGACAAAATTTTAAGTGAAAAACGCAAAATTGCCATTTTCACTAAATTAATAACTCAATGCCATCTTGGTGCTGTCAAACTAAAATATAGTTAAGTTGTGTCACTATATAAACTAAATTATGGTGATTTTTAGTTTAATTTAGAGAAATTTGTGACAAGAGAATCGGCACCATTTTAATTTAAAGTTCATGTCAAGTACTAACCCTTGAATGTAACATCTACTTACCACATGCACTCACTACCAAAGACATTTTATGGAGGTGTTGATGGAGGGCGAAAGGGGAGACAAACGTGAGAATAGGGCAGAAAGGTTGTATGGTTCCGGAGATTTCGCGACGAGCAAGTGAACTTATTCGCTTTGAATACAAATCCTTGTTAAGCCGAATTCCCTGCACAATGATACAATTTGGCCCATGTTTGCTACTACATACGAACAAACCAGGGGTCTTTCGTATGAAGAAGCAAAGGTGAACAGACTTGTAAGCAAGGCAAGGCTGTAGGAAGGCTCGGCGCAGTACGTTACCTGACTGATCTTGGCATGGCAGTCGCGGAAGTTGAGCTGCTGGATGCGGTTGTGTATCTGCTTCTGGCCGATCACGGGCAGGGTCTCGCGGTTGGGCGCGTCTAGGCCTCCGTGAACGAACGACGAGTAGTTATTGTAGAATCTGCAACGACAAGACAACAAAGGTTTATTTAGTATACAGTGTGTCGGGATATAGTCTAGCGATTTTCTAAATACTTAAATATAAACTATTTTAAAGTACAATTTTAACAATTACATTTTTTTAAAGATTTTTTTTTTTTTATAATTTCCTTTTTAGTGTTCCGACAATGGCCTTTTGTGTTTGCGCATACGCTATGTTCAAACAACAATAACTCTATAAAGTATTAGACACAGTACAGTTGTGAATTTTTCAAAATCTGTCGTTCTAGAAAAGAAATATCTGTCGTTCTAGAAAAGAAATAAAAAAAGTTGTCGGGGATGTTTTTGTAGTAAGTAACAATTATTATTGGTTGAATTGCATAATTTCTCGTTAGTTTTTTCGACATTCACATTTTTTTTCAAAAGTATGAATTGTAGACAACGGTTTTTTCAAAAGTTATGAACGGTAGACCATATTATTAGCTTTGGGATAAGCCTATTTTTATCTCAGTATAACAAAAAAGTTGAGAGATATGATTTTTTTTGTACTCGCAAAGAGAATATTTCAACAAAATGGCTGCCACATAGCGGGAAAGTGTATTGGACTTAAGCTTAGAGTGTAATTTTACTTTAAAATAGTTTATATTTAACTATTTAGAATATCGCTAGTCCATGTCCGGACACACTGTATATACATGTATAGACCGTTGGACATGGGACATGTTGCGCCGACCCCAAATAAATTGTTCAATTTCAATTCTTTATTGCATTCCACAATGTATTTGCTTAGGTGGTAAACATTTGCGTATGAACAATCGTGGACCCTGTCGGGCTCAGCAAATTAAATATAGGTAGAGAGGACTTATTGTTCATCTTATAATCTAACAATAATATTACAACAAACAAAAAACATGTTTTGGGTATTTTACATGTGCTTTAAGGATTTATCATCTAAATATTCGTTTACACTGTAATAACATTTACTTATTAATAAAGTTTTTAATTTATTCGTAAATAGGTGGAGTTTTTTTACTTTTCTTATTGATTCGGGTAGCTTATTATATATTTTTATTGACATTACCAGGGGGCTTGTTGAATGTATTTTTAGGCGGGATGTTGGTAAGTTTTGTCGTGTTTTGTATCGTAGTGTGTATCTTGTTTGTATGTCTTCTCGTTTAGTGTAAAAGTGTTTATGAGCGAACTTGCATATTTTAAGTATATAAATACACGGAAGTATTAGAATATATGTAAGTTTATAAAATGGGGTTTGCAACTATCTATCTGTTGTATTTTTACTAAGATACGGACAAATTTCTTTTGAACCGTAAACAGTGTTAGTGCATCTGTACTGTTTCCCCACAATTAAGATAAGAGATAAGGATAAGAGCAGGAGGAATGATGATATATATAGACCGTCTTTACATTGAATAACGTATGTATGTAACGGGCGTTATACGGGCCAGGCATAGAGCAGAGCTCTATGACGCCCGCCATCTTGTCTTCAGTCTTGTGTCAGCTGTCAGTCTCGGAATACACGTTTACCCGTTACCTCCATCAAATACTAAATATTACACTTAATTCATTCAAACAACCTTTATCAGAATGTAACGCAGCTAGTGCTAAAAAAAATATGCACTTTTAAAATAAGTGCACATTGTATGGCCCATTTTGAATAACCGAATGGCAGAGATGTAAATCAATGCCAAATTGTACTTAAGGTGGATGCGCTAAGGTAGCCCGTGAAATTCAAATTTTCTTACGTTTTTTGCAATTTGCAGGTCAGTATCAGGTTGTATGTTGATCTGAGTATGATTTGCGGCCGTAAAAAACGTAAGAAAATTTGAATATCGCGGGCTACCTTAGCGCATCCTCCCCTTTAACGTGCTTTCCGAGGCACGAAGGAGTCTTGATATTATGTAAAGATGGTCACCCATCCACGAACAACCCCGGCAAGCGTAGCAACCCTTGCGGCTGTAATTACTTAGCCACGAGCTCCTCAAAAAAATTATTCATACATTAGTTCGTTTTTTAAATGATCTTTCATGTTGAGCATTTAATTAAACTTATAGAAATACTTTATTTTAACTGTAAAATTACGTAACTAACCGAAATCGGCAAAATTTCTTTGTATACGGCCTCTTAAATGCAAGCTGTAAAGGCTCCCCCACACAGGAGCGACGCGACTTAACAAAACAATTTCTGAAAAAACTTCACGGCGGACAATGCGGCGGTGTCGCGTCGCGCGACATGTCGCGCCAGTATGTAAGAGCCTTAAGTCGCGCGCGTCACTCAAGCGGCTTGGCGTCACGTCGCGTCTACGTCTGTGCAAATAACAACAAACAAAGTCACATAATCCGCGCGATAACAAAGTGTCACGTGGGTCTGACTCATTCTCACTTATATAGACGAGTGAAAAGACTACTGCGAAGTTTGTACTGACAATAAATCATCGCAAGCAACTCAGGTCCATTGATCTCAAGGCTCAATATTTAACTCAGTAATAGCTGATCTGTCCAATAGTAGAATTTGAAAATGTGCCAGTTTCAAGGTTGTCATAATTTGTAATAAGTGGACAAATCGTCGATAGCCGCGCCCTCTGTGGCCTGGGGTGGGAAGAGTGCCACTGGTAGTTACTGGCTAACATATTAATGTCGTAATAATGTCTTAACGCTGAAGGGGGTAGCCCCTTCAGCGTTAAGACATTATTACGACATTAGTGAAAATGGTTCGGTATTCAAAAGTTGTATGAACATGACCGCGATAGTTTGGATGCAGAGAGAACAGGATCCGACCGAGACGACGACGCAACCATAATAATATAATCACTTACATACATCACATTCATGAGTGCGACAACGAATGATCGACGAACGCGACTGAAATGTGACTTATCCTACTTGTCATTTTGTGTTGGAGACTCCACGATAGCCCTGCGCGGCTGTCGGTGGCACACCAGCACCGCAATGCTAGCATACCGTCAAAGATATGAAATACACCTAACACATAATTTTTTCAAGACAAAAAACAGACAAATGAACCCTCTTCCACAAGATTGGGTTATTCCAGTTCATGTCATCCATAGAAATATAAAAAACAGGTACTACCGAAACATAATTATATCTTCAGTGAAGCAATACAATACCCCACTTTTCAAATGATTCAATTATTATATAGAAACATGTCGTAGCCAACTATCTTAAATTAGCCTATCTTTACAGCGCGCGAGCCGAGCGAGCGAATGGAGCGGTGCAGCGGAGCGAGCGTTTTTTTCAAAGGCGAGGCGGTTAACTTAAAAAATATATAAGTACAGTATGTTATCTAACGAAGGGCGTTCCCGTTAGTAGGCTGTACACGCACACTTGTTTTTCAACGTACAAAGAAAAGTGTGCGTGTAGAGTGTTTCTTTTCCGTATCAATATTTTAAATAAAATTAACCTATTTTTATATTTTAATAGTTTTTTAAGCATGAATGGACGCTATACTATTGCGGGTTAACGGTAACTCCCTTTGTTAGTTAACATACTGTATATTATATATAGTAATTAATTAATTCGAATATTTGTAAGCTGTAATACATATAGTTAATTTTATAACAATTTGACATCTGTCATTTTCGTTCTAAATTTAAAAAAAAACTAATTTTTATTAATAAAAAACAAAAAACCCGCCTGCAAAAACGCATGACTTAAAAGAGAAAAACAAGCATTATAATCTGTAGAATTTTGGTATAACAGGCGGGGGGTATACAGATTATAATGCTTGTTTTTTCTCTTTTAAGTTATGCGGGTTTTTTTAAATAATTTGTTCTATTTCAAGCTTTTTAGTTTGATTAATTTATATATTTGGAATTAACTCATTACTAGCTTTTATTTGATACCAATATTGTTGTAGTTTATTTAAAAAAAAACTTCACCTCCATTTTTTTTATTTGCAGATTAAATATATATAAAAAATATAGCCTATGTCACTCCCACAATTAAGACGAACCTCGTATGTTAAAATCCATGAAGCCGTTTAGGCTACAGAGCGTGCCAAAGAAATAGACATACATACATACAAACATACATAAATACACTCGAAAAACATTACCTTCCTTCTGGGGCAGTCGGGCAAACATTGTTAAACAGGAGAGAGATAAATTGTGAAGGTGATATTGATTTGTTTAGAGTTCTTTCTTCACAGATAATTTTATTTAATGTACCTATAATATCTCACCGTAAGATTGTGAGAACTGTAAGTTGTCGAAAAATAATGCGTTAAATGTCACCGGTTGGTCGTGATTGGCGCAGAAGTACCACGGCCACAACAGGCTGCTTCAGTTCACGCCTACTTCTTTCCATACAATATTATCAAAGACTGCATGACGTATGTAGTAGATTGTCAACTGTTGGCAAGTAGCTTTTCCTACATAGAACAGAAATACTTCTACTTGACAAATTGACAGTTAGGAAAATCTAACGCCCACGCAATTAAAATTGGGATTGTGTTACCCAATAAGAGCAACGGATCTCGAACTATTATGTAATCGCGTGGTGAATGGTGATATTTTATCTTAGCACTATTCTGAAAAAGGGCACTTTTTCAGAATAGTGCTAAGATAAAATATCACCATTCACCACGCAATTACGCAATAGTCATCAGTCAGTCAATCAGTACCAGGATCGAGTTGATTAGGCAGGTATCTGTGCGTCTCTGTCACTCAGCTGTGACAGTGTATTTGTAAACCTCGCATTTGCCATACCAGCGCCGAGCGGTAAGGCGCCTTGTTGAGCAGTGGTGTTCCTTCCATTGAAGCCCAAAAGCCCGGCTTGCCTTCAAAATTAAGCCAATCAATAAAATAAAATAAATAACAATAATGATGGTGTTACCATGAACAACATAGAAAATCCGTAAATCGCTCGCTTGGCTATGTTTTTAAATCGTAAAAAATCTGTCGGCTTGCCCTGATTTTGACCCCTAAGCACGCCACTGTTGTTGAGCAGCGTGTAGTACTGCCGCACGAACTGTCAGTAGTTACCTGTGCAGGTGGGCGGGCGCCTTGTTGAGCAGCGTGTAGTACTGCCGCACGAATTCGCGGCCGACGCTCTGCGGGGACGGGGACGCCTCCATTACCATCGCTGTTGTTCACAGTGCGCCAAAACAGCCCTCTGCTATACGCTGCCCTGACAGAATGAAAGGTAAATGATCCGTTACAACTTACTACACAATTTTAATAATTAATGTGTAACATAATATTGGATTTTCCCCAAGTATAAGAGAAGACAGGAACTCTAAAAATCTTTATTATTCAAGCCGAAAAGTAAACTTTATAAAATAGTGCCTCATTGGATCTGGTCAGAAGTTAAGAACTATCAGAAGCACAACTACCATGAAATAAGTCTTTCATTGACATCCTAAATTATATTACAACATAAAAAAAAATCAATTTTGTTCATTCTTCTCCGCAAACCTTCCTAAGAATACTAATTACAGTAAAATCCATTGTGAAGTTTAGAAGAACTAAGCAGTTACCCAGACAGACACGAAAAGCAACTTTGTTTTATACTGTCTAGATAGTTATATCAGGTGCAGTAAATACGCAATTATGATTATATATTGTCTGGGATAACGTAAGTCACTCTTGTTCTATTTTAGGGGTTTTGGTTGGTGCACTTAATCCCTAAGGTGGACCATTGTGAGTGGGCCATGGCGGTTGTCACTCTTTTTTTCAGAGTATTGTAGCATAGACTGGGCTTATTACCCTAGTTTCATTGTTTATCTGGAATAATGTGATCTTTATTACAACAGGTCTGAAGTATACAATTATATCGTTGAATACAAATGTGTATTATAGTTTTACATACAATTATGACCTTCCATACAACCTTTCATACCCTATTTAACCCCTTGAGGGTATGAGTTTTCAAAAATGCATCCTAAATGCAATCTTGTGCAAAATTTCGTGCTTCTAGGCCGTGCGTTGCCTGTCAGTGGATGAATTTGAAGATCTTTATTAGGAAGATAATTGTAACTACTAACATAAATGCAAAAGTGAGTTTGTTTATTAGGAAGTTTTTATTAGGAAGATAATTGTAACTACTAACATAAATGAGAAAGTGAGTTTGTTTGTTACGCTTTCACTCTAAAATGACTGAATGGATTTCGATTCATCCTAGATTGCAGAGGAAGTCACGGGCAACAGCTACTATTTTGTAGTTTTATCATAGCAATTATGTTAACTCTTCTGTAGCATTGGTTGCACTACTAATAGGATTTAATAATACAAGAAAGAAATTAATACATTTTTTTTAAATGAAGTGTTTACCTACCATCAAAGAATTATTCTGCCTGAGGTAAATGTTTTTTAGTTATTATTATTGCCTTAAGTAAATATAATAATTAATAAAAAAACATGGATTGGAAATACATGGCAAATCCAAATTTTGAAAGACTAATGTACCTTCTTAAGATTGATCAATGATAACAAACACTTACTACAATAAAATACAACGGTCATATTGTTCCTATTGAACCAATTTGTATTGAAAACAATACATTCTGATACTGATCACTAAGCTCTACCCACTCTAATCTTGTGATGTGACTGCAACCTGAACACAACAATATAATACTTGCAGCTAAGAACTGCATCTGTGCAGAGTTAATTAGTAAACAAGTGACAGATAGTGTCGTGAGTGTCATTCGTACATGCATCTTATGCTATGTAAACAGTCACTAGTAAATTCATCACTAGGGACATGGGCAGGATTTATTGCAATCGTATTGTCAAAGCACGCATGGCGACTCCGACCTTAAGTATCAGCTTCTTTTGTTACCCTAGATGAGATAAGCTAACAAAATGTTTTACATTATGAAGAAAATTCCTAAATAATAGATTCTGTAGACAGATAAACCGTATCATGCATGTTGCTACTAAAACACAGAAATAATGGGCAATAACCTTTAAAAAGGAATACGTCTGCCGACAATCAAAATACTAAGGTTCTGTAGTTTATAAATCAATAATCATTCAATAGTACTTACCTCAGTAAAATTTAGGCATTAAAGTGGCGTAATCGGCAACAAATTATCAAGAAATTCGCGTAATTTTCACGATAAATACGGACTGAAAACAGAAAAAGAGCCTACCTCACCGTTCGGGTGTCAATTTTGGAGAAGTGTTGCTATATATGAAAAATCTTTTTTTAATTTTTTTCTGTCTGAATCTACCTTGTTGAAAAAAGAAGCCATTATTATTATTATTTAGTAATTTGATTAATTCATATTTTTATATGAATAAGTCTCTAGGTTGACCTAGCCCATTCTGCACATAGAGCAGGGAATCACCCGCTCCGCGCCGCGGCGTTGCAGCAAGGCGGCTCCGGTGAATTCTGTGATTCTACACATAAGACGCCTCAATTTTTGCCATCATCTCCGTAAAGAAGTCTTCGTAAAATTACTTTTCAGAATTTCACAGACTTGCCTCGATGACTTTTCACTCACTGTGTGTGGCCTATGCTTTTTTAATTTCTCCAGGTGGCCAAACGGTCCGAGCACACCTAAGGCCTATGTACCTATGTAATTATGAGTCTGTTTTGACCAAGGCTTGGCAACTTGTATAAAAATCTTAGTTCCAAATAATAATAATATCAGATCACCAAAAAATATTGTATCCCGATATTTGTTTTTATTGTAGTCTAGTCTAGAGATAGAGTGGCCAGTAAATAGTGCGAAATACTGCAAGAGTTGATAGCTTGGATCAGTATCCACACCAATACAGTATTGGAAAACGCCCGGATCCTCAGATATTGATTTTGAATACAATCGGTCTTTAGTAATTACCAATTTTAAAGGAGGTTCATTTTTCTAAATTCAGATTTCTCACACGGCATTACACACTAGACTACTAGAGAATGCACGGATTTCAGATAGCGATTTCTTACCGTGCAAAACATTCATGACAAAACATGTTGAAATCTCTATTTTCTGTCAATGTTCCCTAACATATTTTCACAGAACACTATAAAATACTGGTACATTTTTGACAGGAACTAGAGACTAATGTTTCACCAGTGCAAACGCACGGATATGCAATCGATTCAGTACCAAGAAATTTCAAAATGGCGCCTGTAGGTACGGGAGAAACCTTTATTTTCATGTGTTATGTATGTGATAACAACTCGTAAATTATTAACTCGAGAAAAAAATATGTTTTGCAAACTATAATTACAATACCTAACCTAATCTATCGCTTCGATGGAGCGTAGCGTCCGATTGGATTCCACAAAAAGGGCCTGGCCTAAATACCTACCTAATCATGCTGTGACACTACTATAGTCATATTACAGTTTTTGTCACAATTACTAATATTATTGAATGGATCAAAATTCACGATTAAAGAGATATAAAAAAAATTAAATCGGGTTTTTCATAACCTAATGGTGAAACAATGTTAGATTTTAGATAATTTTGTGTATTTTGAAACCTCTTGAAATCCATACCTTGTCGCGGCCCTCTTTATTTTGTATGCATAATAATTTAATAAATTAATGCTTTGATTGTTAAAAATGACTATCAAATATTGGTGGATCTAGAATAAATATTGTTTTGTCTCACAAAAAACTATATTTACAAAAAAATATTTTCTAAGCTGAACATTATTTCTGCGTTGCCATACATCAGTAAACCAAAAAAAAAAACGCGGCAAACTTTCTGGCTGATGTTGGCAGCAGGCAATCGATCGATTCATGAATTCTAAAATTGTTTGTCCTTTTCTGTCGTACACAAATCGTACTGCTGTCCTTGTCACTAACGGGATGGACGCCATTGACCTCTTTCCACTACTGTCTTCTGATTGGTCGTTTATTGTGGAGGGGATGAATTGTTTGCAAAAAAAACCGCGTCTGTTTGCAGGTAGCCAACATAACGACTGTTTCGCGCCGACTCATCACGCATTTCCTTTCTTTCTTCTGCATTTGGCATTCGGAGTTAAAGGTCGCGTGAGGACCTTAGGTTTAAGTTTATTATTAATTTTAGCCTAAACATAAGTCATGGCCAATAACGATAACTTTGCACAAGACGTTACTGATAATCAACTTAATGGAAATGCAGAAAATGGTGGCGGAGATACACAAGAACATAATAGTGCCGAAGCCCCTGGACGCGATGATGACAGGTAAAGTTGGTTTTGTTATATACTTTGTAAGCATTTTTTAACATCTTTATTCTTAGCATAATCATATTTTAATCATTCAGACTTTCACGGATATCCATTCTGGTAATTTTTGCAGTTTCTGTCTGCGCCCGCCACAATGGCGGCGTTCTGCCATTATCCTTATCGGCGTAACGCTTGAATCTATTTTAATCGTTAAGATCTTTTCAAAATTTCACATTTTCATCTTTGCAGTGCATTCTCTACGATTTAAGTTCAGACCCAGAAGTCTTAGTTTTTATTTCAGAACATTTCCAGGCTTATTTATTAAAATTTAGATTATCTCCGAGCCGCATGAAGTAAAATGGCGTCTTAATTGCGCGTCTCTTTTGCACCCGACACCGGCTCGGTTCAGTTATCGATTTTTCGTTTGGTTCTTTGTTAGCATACTTGTGGTTCGTGAATGCCGGTGTTGTGCGGTTCCAAAGCTAGCAGTAAAGCGTACGTAGGTAGTTGCAAGATTTTAAATCGGTAGCGCCGAGTGCGTCGATGAGGGGTCGTCGCCCTCGCGGCGCGGCGCGTTGGTCAGTTTGGGGCGCTACTAACGCTGTGTCTCTCTGCAGGTGTGAGCCTGCGCCGCCGCCGCAGCTGCCGCCGAAGGACGTCATGGTATATATCCGCTGGGCTCACACTAAAGTAAAACTATGACCAAACTGACTAGTTGTATCGGCCACTTAACTTTGGGCCTGGATCATCTTTGCCAATTTCAAATCTTGCGATATGACTGTAACATCTTGTTTCATATTTCGTTGTCCTGATCGATAATGTAAATTTCCAGACTTTACTTTTGTAACTTACAGGTTGTCAATTTGATTTGCTGCAGTGCTTGGAGTTTGTTTTGAAAAAATAGTAGCTGTAAAGTACTGTAAACAAGTACTGCATAGTGTTAATTAATAAATTGTAATTTTTAAGTCAGTTTCAAAATCGAGACACAAGTCTAAATTGTCTATTTCTTCATGTTTTAATCTTTTACTTTACAATGTCCACAGAAAACTTTTTGTCGGGGGCCTGAGCTGGGAGACCACAGACAGTAAGTGTAGTTTGATTGTAATTTTTCCTGTAGTTATACCTATGTGGTACTGTTTATAGGCATTGGTCTTATCATTGACTGGCATTTTATGTTACTGTTTGCGCTGGTGAAACATTTACAACAAAACATGTTGAAATCTCTAGTTCCTGTCAAAAATTGTATGGAATATTGACAGAAAATAGAGATTTCAACAATGTTTTGTTGTGAATGTTTCGCCAGTGCTAACGCACAGTTACAATAACTGTGTTGCTGAACTTGCTGACAGGACCAGTTGACCTTATCTTTTATCATGATGACTTCATTCAGTTCTGCTTCTGATTAAGCATTGAAGAAAGCTTATACCCACATTTCTGAGAATTTTCACATTTTTAGTTTACTTAGGCATTTAAATGTTCAAGTCTAATATGTTATTCCTTTACTATCCACAGAGGAATTACGTGACCACTTCAGTGCGTATGGTGAGATTGAAAGCATCAATGTCAAGACTGATCCAAATACGGGCCGATCACGAGGATTTGCCTTCATCGTTTTCAAGGCACCTGATTCCATAGACAAAGTCATGGCTGCTGGAGAGCACACAATTAACAACAAAAAAGTGGATCCCAAGAAGGCAAAGGCGAGACATGGAAAGATATTTGTTGGTGGGCTGAGCAGTGAAATATCAGACGATGAAATCAAAAACTTCTTCAGTAATTTTGGAACTGTAAGTTTGCTTTACTTCATTTGAACAGGTTGATTAGAATATGATGACAAATCCGGATTTGGTGAGATAACTTCTTCTAGACATTTACTGAAGAGGAATCCGGGCCACTGATATTTTATATTGATTAGGTTATTGTGATGTTGCCAATTTCAGCATCTAAAATAATGTTTTTATTTGCAGATTATTGAAGTTGAGATGCCTTTCGACAAAACTAAGAACCAGAGGAAGGGATTCTGCTTCATAACATTCGAATCAGAGCAGGTGGTCAATGAGCTGCTCAAGACACCCAAGCAGACGATCGCCGGCAAGGAGGTCAGTATACACCTAGCTGCACTCAAGTGCATCCAGTATGAGATGTGAAATTTGAACAGTTATACATGAAATTGGTGTCGTCTGCAGGTCGACGTGAAGCGCGCGACTCCCAAGCCGGACGGGCCCGGGGGCATGGGCGGGCGCGGGGGCCGCGGCGGGCGCGGCCTGCGCGGGGGCCGCGGCCGCGGGGGCTACGGCGGCCAGGGCGCCTGGGGCAACGGGGGCTACGGCGGCTACGGCTACGGACAGGGAGGCTACGGCGGCGGCTACGACGGATACGGCTACGGCGGCTACGGATACGACGGCTACGGGGGCTACGGCGGTTACGATTACTCCGGATATCCCAATTACGGTAAACGCGGCAAGCAGTACTAGTATAGTGGCGAGCCCCCGCTAGCCCGCTCACCGACACATTACCTCGACTGATGTTACCTGATCCTAGGATATGATGTGAACGTAGTAGAGTAAGGCGCTAGGTTAGCGTTGCGAGCGAGGCGCGACTCCGTCCTCGAGATATGCCTATTTACATTATAGTGAACGTTTATTTTACGAGGAGATCGACATCACGCGAAGCTTAGGTATTTAATTTAGTGTGTAGGAAAATATTTATTTTTCTATATATTTAATGTTCTATCGAGATAATGTGTAGTGAATGTTGTCGAGGCGACAGTGTATAATCTGAATATAATCGCAGCTCTGTCTAAATTTTGAAAAACTAGGATTAATCATCTCATATAACTTTGCTAAAATCATATTAAGTTGCATATTTTGTTTATTTCCACGAGGAGCCGCTTCGCGTACTCTCGTGCGTAGATCGTAGTGCAGTTGCCCATTCGGCTATCGCTCTTTATCATTGTTTCAACGGGTATAAACTATATTCTGTACATATGTATGTTACCTGCCTTATGTTTATAAGCGTTCGTTTGTAATACCACTTTTGACATATGTAGCAATGTTGCTCGAGTTTCTTTACTTTTTTGGTAATAATTTTACCTTTCGACGCTCTCGCCACATGCTACATCTGGGAAATGGGGTAAATATGGAGAGACATTGTGAAAGTGATAAAGATATGATGAAGCTTTTGAATAAAGCACTGTTACAAAAATTCTCAATGTGTTTCCATATGTAACCCTAGTCCACTTCCCCTGCCCTTTCTGACTCACCACACGCTTCATACCTACTTTACACTTAAATTTTTTTTTAACTAATCGCATGCATAATTATTTTGCATTAATACATACAAGTCTTTTACTATGAAACTATCTTTGTGAAGGATTTATCAATAAAGACAAAGTAACATGTTGCACAATAAGTATGTGAGAATTCTAAATTCCCCAAGAAAATATACATAATATACTAGCTAGGATAAAGTTGTCAGCGAATGGTTCGCGATGTGGTTGTGCACGCGTCGCCTCACAACGCGCTCGCACTACGCCGAGGCACAGTCTCGTGTGCTGCGGGTACCCCGGGTAGATCTTAAATCGTCTCGTTAATGTACTTAACATTACATACCAGCTTTTTATTATCGTACGTAGGTATGTTCTTCTAGCTCTAGACAGGGTGCCCAGTCGTAGGTCTTCCATCTGTCAGATAATCTGTAGACAGTTATCTAAGCGTGCTGCTAGGCTTCCCGCAAGTGCGACTACTAGTGCCCGGCAACACAAACCGACGACCCATCCTCCCTCATCCCGGCCACAAGTGTAGCGCGAGACGATTTACGAGCTACCCTCCCGACGGGCCGCCGGCCGGCCGCCCCCGGGCCGCCGGCCGGCCGCCCGTGTCTGACTAGAGCCCGTCGAGCAGTCCCCGCGACGCCCCCCGGGCCGGCCGCGCGGCGCGGCGGCGCGGGCGGAGCGGTGGCGGCGGACTAATGTTTTGTGTTGCGGGCAGACTACGGCGGGTACGGAGGGTACGAGGGCGGGTACGGCGCGCGCGCGGCTCCGCGCGGCAAAGGTACGGCTCTGCGCCACTCCGCTGCCTCCATGCTCTTGCCGAGCTCGAGCCTGACGATGCGAGCTGAGGTCGCTTGTGCGCTACACAATTTCACGTCTGCCACCGGTATTCGAGCGCATGACACGCGATAATCTGGCAAACGTCACGGTAACATCCGGCAAATGTACGGAGATTTCACATCCGGATAGTGAAATTCCGTATAGTGCACAGGCGGCTTTAGGGTACACTCCTAGATCAGGCTAGCCTTGATGACGCTTGCTCCTGTTCGACCGACGGACTGACATCCATTACTCCCACTGTTATTTCGTCGCAGTTTAACTCGAGACTTATGTGGTTGCGTCAGTTTGTCAACTCGCTACTGGTTTACAAAGCATGAACCAGACAAAAGAGGCATTTGAAATGCTCTGCAAGAACGTGGAGGAAGCACGACGAGGTCCTGCGTGCGAGTAGAGTAGCGTGTGGGCGGGCCGGCGGCTCGCATGACACTTAACTTGCTATCTTTTGCTTACTAAGAACTGTAGAATGTTCCATCAAATCTGGACATAATAACCTTATATAACTGGCAAAATTAACTTTTAACGTTAATAGCCTGTTTCACCACCTATGGACAAGTGTCGGTTAACTTATCTCGTAGGTTATCTTATATAAATTCTGTTCCTAATGAAATCTATCGGGTAGGCAGTACCTACCTATCTGGACATTGAAAAAGTAATAGTATTGATCATTGGCAATCCAGAGGTGCATCCGCTCTAATATATCGTCGTTTCTTCTAAAATAGACCCGTGTAGGTGTCGTGCGACCGAGGCGCCTCACGTGTCTTGCATCTAAGCTAGCATTTGTGTATTATGTATTGACTAATTAAACTTTTCCCAATAAAGCACTGTCGCGTCAGTGTCATTGCATGTAAGGTTGAATAAAATAGTCAAATAGTGATAATGTAATAACATTTTTTTCCAACCCAGCAGCTTGACAAATAATCTAGAACCAAATAAATAGAGTTTAGCGTTACAAACAGGTGACGTTACAGCCGGGTACCAAGGTGGCAAGCAGCGGGGCGGCGGCGGCGGAGGCGGCCGCGCCAACCAGAGGCACCAGCCCTATTAACTGTACCTGCCGATAGTCGTCTCAGTCCAATAGTGAGGTGAGCAGACATAACGCTACAGCTAATCATTTAGAATCCATTTTCCGACTGATCACATACCAACGTCGTTATCTGGGCGAGCCATTCAATACAACAAAAATTGTTTCTTTATGAGATATTTAATTCTATTGTAACTAATGTTGTGCTAGTTTAAAAATAGATGTCAGCCTTTGTAAAACGTAGCTTGTTGTCCGCAGGTTAAGTCACCGGTCATGAGTGTCCCCTGCGCTTCTCGCCTCGCCGCGCTGGGGGCACGTCATTTCATTCCACATAATTAATTTAAGGAAGTAATTGATAACATTTTAAGAAGATTTTTTAAGGGTAAAATACTGTCAGTTGCGATATAGCCGCGTTGGTTCGGCTCTAACGTAAATTTATTATAATATAGTATGGATTATAGATTCACTTGAGTATTATTGCAGATTGATTAGATTCGATTGACATTTGTCTCGAAATTTTACCTTACGTACTGAACACTAGAAATAATGAGTAAATATAATTACAGAGCTTATAAATTTGTAACAATGTCCCTGTACGCCGGCGAGTCGTTGTGAGACGTGTTGCGTGTGAACGAGTGCGCGGAAACGCGCGCGTGTAGTAGTCTCCCTCATCTGTCACTGTCAGTTATTGATCTGGATCTCATTGCAAGATACTATGTAGTTTTGTACTTTAATTTGGTAAAGGATCAAGCAATCAGAATCATGTATTTTATACAATTTAGATGTTTCTTCCATTGATTAGGGATGAAATTAAATTTTTAGACTAAGTAATCGGTCATGAACAAACTCGAGATATACCAAGTTGTGTATGTCAGAATAAAACAAATGTGTAAATAAAATATTGACTTTTTGTCTGTGTTTATGTCACTGAGCGTTTCATCCGCTGTGTGCACGCTCTCGCGTGCGAGCAGCACATCTGGTGTATAGTGAACATCTAAATGTTGATATTTTTAGAAGTACATGTAATGATATAATTTTTTGTGTCTAGTAAGTAATATACATTACCATCAATTAGGTATTACCACTTGTCTGGGATTAGTTTTATTGTCGTTTCCTATTTTACAATTGCCATTGTCATTTTGGAAAACTCCAAACCTTTTTAGGTATACGTAGATAAATCACTCGATTATACTAAGCTTGATATGTTAAGTTCTACATGATAAAAAATAAGCGTACTGAGAAAAAGGGCTTCAAATTAGGTTAATTTAAAGCCCTTTGAAGGCGCACTAATAAAAAGAAGTGGCAAAGGTGCTTCCAATGGAACGTAAGGCTATAAAGCCTCGTGCAAACTGGCGCGATATCGCGGGCGCGACAGGCATTGCAACCCTTGTCGCAACCGCGATATTTCGCCTGTTTGTGGGAGCCTTTAGGTGACTCGAGACTTAAAGAAAACTATTTGTCGATACCTTACAGAGTTCGTAAGTCACTCGAACGCAGACGGCGTCTATTGAGGCTCGATTCACTCCGGGAAAGCAGCAGCCGGTAGCGGCGCGGCGAGCACTCGGTTTGAAATAATTTTAAACTTTATCTACATAATGAAAAGACGGCTTGAAAAGCTCAAAAAGGTCGCGCGGCCGCCCGCCATGCAGCGAGGCCACGCGGGGCTTATCAGCGGTACTACCCGCGGCGACGCGAGATTGTCGTCTCGTCGCTGCCGGCTTCTGCCTTCCGGTGCGTATCGGCCCTAATATTGTCGGTAATAGGTAATAGAAAGCTATGTCATGAATGTTCGTTAAGCCTCATATACAAAAGGTATTAAATGCGCAACGTGTGACGATCAACATATTCGGCAACGTTGCACATCAGCGTGCGACGTTACCACCTGCGCAATATGACGCGGCTTGTTTTTTTCCGTGCGACATGCAGTTGACCGTCAAATTTTGTTGAGTGGAGACGTGACGCGTAGAAATGTCCGTAATGTCGTGTAACGAACGAAGAGTGCTCAAATTAATTGAGCTGTACTGTACCAAAACTATGCAAGCTATTCTTTTTTTATGTATTTTTCGATGAAATTATAACCACCGCCACTGAAATCAACACTAGCTCCTCTTGGCGACATGTCGACGACTGATCGATCATGCGTAGACAGACAACGTTGCTAAACAAAAGTTCCGCGCTAACTTTGAACATGTTGAGCAACATGTCGCGCGCCAAATGTTGCCTCGAGGTAGGAACATTATCTAATGTGAGTGCGACAAAAATTTCCTCGAAAAAAAATTTGCTAACGTCATTGGTTTGCACTGGCACACCATTGTTTTAGCAGTATGCTCCGTAGCTTCTTACTTAGAGTGACGGAGATAACAATTGATAGGATTACTTTCTCTTGTATTATTGTTAAAAAAAAAACGATCCACTACACCACATCTATCTGTGGAGTGAGTGTCCATCCACAGAGGCCACGTTTACCAAACTACATTGTGTGAAACTGTGAACTCTAGCGCAGACGCTACAATCTACAACTATATAACGACGGGCTTAGGATGCGATCCCACTGAGGCGGAGGTGAATTCCTTTACATCACCGCCTCAGTGTAAACTCCACTCGCTTCGCACGATAAGGTTGTGACCTTATCGTGCGAAGCTGAGTGGAGAGGATGACATGTAAGCTGGATGGAGAGCGGAAGCTTAACAGCGTGTGCGGCGGACAGTGAGCACGTAGTTGGGTCAGGTCTTCTGGCACGGCTCTGCCTGACATCTCTTCGTTTGATTGAACCTTTTACCTAGGGGAGAGAATATGCTTATGTAGACAACTAGATATCCTCAAGTGGCAGATTAGCAGTAAGGCCGACTAGGGCGGCCTCCGAGATTGTCACGACACGCGTCTCTGGCCAGCCGTCTGCCGCCGACGCCTCCGAGATTGTCACAACACGCGCCTCTGGCCAGCCGTCTGCGTTTGCCGCCGTCGCGTTTACCAATATGCACCACAAACCATGCAAGTCTTGAAAGCCAACATTGAATAAGAAATCACACCAGGTGGCCGATCTGGAGATCATCTCCCCAGCTTGGCCCAAAAAAAAAGCTATAGGGTTACCTAGATCTGTTTTTTTTCTCCCAAAGTCTGCTACAGCTAGGAGACGCCGCGCTTACGGCTCGCCGACCGCGGGAGGGATGAGAGGAGACGTAAGTGCGGGGACGACGAGCCGAAAGCGCGGAGACGACGAGCCGTAAGCGCGGGGACCGCTGTTGACCTCGCGCCACACCGCGGGTCGTGAGCTTGTGCGAGGCGAATTACATGTGCATCTGGACTAGGTTTGCCAGGTGTCCCGATTTGCAGGGGTCTGGGTACGCGTCCCGATTTGCACCTGATCGGGACACTAAGTCCCGATAAATGAATACATGTCCAGCATCCTAATTGCGTACCTAATACACGATCAATGACAATCTGAATTGGTTAGAAACAAATGTCAAAACCATGGCTTCATAAGTTTGAAACAATGGTTTTGTTTCTAGGGTTCCTTGTCGCCTACGGCACCCTAGAAACCGGCCAAGTACGTGTCGAACCAAGCACAATGAAGGATTCCGTAGTTGGGATGAATTTAATCCAAAAACAAACTTAACATTGGTGCCGATTCTCTTGTCATAAAATTCTCTAAACTAAACTAAAAATCACTAAAATTTTGTTTAGTCCTGTCAACCGATCAAACTCATTCTGAAATAGACTTTAAATGACACAACTTAACTATAATTTAGTTTGACAGCACTAAGATGGCACTGAGATTAGTTTAGTGAAAATGCTATTCTGAATTTGACGATTTAAACTAAAAATTTGTCCTATATCTAAAATCCTCTTGAACAAAATCTAACTATATTTAATCGCGATTAAAAATGTGTGGAATAAAATGAGATACTAAAATTCAAATCAACACCTCAACTTCAGTTACAAAAAACAGTACTGTATTTTTTTATTTTCTTTTGCTTATATCTCGAAAACGGTGTGTCCTATCGCAAAATAATGAAAATTTCGACCCCCTTTAGGATCCCCTTAAACCCCTAATTCTCAACATGTTGGTAATTATTTTTAATTTTTTTTCGTTATTTTCCATACAAAAACTGAAAAATTCCATTAAAAACACGAGGTTGCCGTGCATGCGCGACTGGCTCTAAAAAAAAACACGGGGTAGGGAAAACAAGTACCAAGTGGAGGCGCGCGGTTGTCAAATTCGATTTTAGTTGTGTCAAAATAAGTTTTATTTTTAGAGAATATTTGGCAGAATAGCTCCAAGATTCCCATAGTGAAAAGTAAGGAATTTTAGTGATAGTTTAGTTCGGTGTACAAGAGTATCGGTCCCAATGTATTTGAAAAACATGCTCCTATACATTCAAACTCAAACTCAAAGCATTTATTCCAATTAAACCATTTACAGGCACTTTTGAATTGTCAAGAGTCGGTCAGTTAGAGAGTTGAAGCTAGTTGCCCATTCCAAAACGTAGATCTCTATGGAGAAGAACGGACAAGAAACACCAAGGACACTTTTAAAATGGATATAGATATTACAAAATCCTGGGTACCTACAGTATTCATGTTGCTTCTATATGTGAGAACAATGTAAAACAAAAAAGAATCAAAAGCAATTCAAAATTTAAGATTAAAAATAAATTCTGGCAAATAAGAGGTGACCAGTCGCAACTGACGGCGCCCGTTCACGAACATGACATGTGGATCAGCACCATCCAGCTCAACCATTTTGTAGGGAACCGAATGATCCAACACACGTGCCACCATCAGCGAGACATTTAAGTGAGCATGACATACTCTCATCTGCCATGCTATTTCAAGTCAACATACATCATACCATACTAAACGGCTCCATGGTATTCACATTTACAAAAATTGAAAAAATGCTTCTAAATTATACAAAACTAGTTAGCAAATAAATTGAGCAATTAATATTATTTTCAGATAAGTTAACCCTTAAACAAACGCGAGCCGGTATGCATTTTTTTTTTAAGGTTGCATTGTATTTTAGGTAATTGAGGGTCACTGATTTCAAATTTTAAATCAAAATTAAAAAAGAATAGGGGATGGGGTAGTTTTTCTGGTGGTAAATAATTTACCATTATCCGTTCATGACTACAAAATGTTTGATGTTGGTGGTAAAATTGTTACCATTGTCCGTTACGGTTTAATTTTCGTTTCTTGACTAGTGACTTCCTCTTGGTTCTACTTATAATATTTATTTTATACTTTGGAAATGAAACATTTTATTTTTTTATTAATTTGTATTAGTATTGCATATTCTTCTTCTAAATTATCAACAACTTTTTGAAGTCTACTTTTTTCATTTAAATTTATTTTCTTTGACATATTGAATATCTGAAATAAACAAAGTATTAATTGACACGTTACGTAAGAACTTTATATGAACTTCTCAAAATATTTATTGAGCTTTTTGCAGTCCAAAAAAATATACAAAAAGACAACCGATTTTTATATAGATAATCTGATATTTTTCAAAGTGGGATCGGACAAGGGTAAGATATTTACCACATATTTGAAACATCTAAATTATATGAATAAGTCAATTGCAAATGCTGCTAACACGTGAGATTAGTCAAAATATGTTATAGTTTTGGAATTTGCGTCGAAAAAGTACTTACCAGATTTTTTCTTGAACAAACTTTTAAAATTTCTGAAAACACCCGCCAAATTATTATTCTTCAAAGGCATTTTGTACTGCCTCTCGGGTATTGAATTTTTTTCCCGCCAAGAAGTTATCCAAATTCTGGAAAAAGTAGTAGTCTGTAGGCGCAAGGTCTGGTGAGTAGGGCGGATGACGGAGAGCTTCCAATCCCAGTTCTTGCAACTTGGAGACCGTCTGCTGTGCAGTATGAGGTCGCGCGTTGTCGTGCAGGAGCAGCGGAGACGAGCGATTGACCAATGCTGGTTGGAGATGCGCCAGCTTCTCCATCATTGTGTTCAGTTCTTCACAGTACACATCTGCAGTAATGCTCACCTCGTTTGGTAAGAAGCTGTGATGAATCACACCGGCGCTAGACCAACAAACAGTGACTATCACTTTTCTAGGGTTAAGTTTTCGTTTAGGGCATTGTTTAGGTGCTGAACCAGGATCCAACCAACTTGCTGAGCGCTTGCGGTTATCAAACAGAATCCATTTTTCATCGCAGGTAACAATGCGGTTCGAAATTCCTTCATTTGTGTGTCTGTTGAGCAGTGCAAGGCACGTCTCGACGCGTACTTCGCGCTGGCGATCATTGAGTTCGTGGGGCACCCATTTGTCAAGCTTTTTTACCTTGCCAATTTGACGCAAATGGACCAATATTGTTTTGACGCTAACGTCGAAAGCTGCTGCTAATTCAGCCGTAGATTGTGTATCATCAGCTTCCACAATCGCCTTTAATTCGTCATTGTCGACCAAAGTCTTCGGACGACCGCGAGGTTCATTTTTCAGGTCGAAATTTCCAGAACGGAAGCGAGCAAACCAATAACAGGTGGTGCGTTGGTTTGTAGTGTTAGCTCCGTAAACGTCGTTGATGTTGCGTGCCGCTTGTGCCGCGTTGCTGCCACGACGGTACTCATATTCCATAATTACTCGAATTTTTAACGTATCCATGATGACGAAAAAGATTGAAATGCGATGAAAATGTAACACTAATCAATAAAGAAATGACTACATTTGGAAATAAATTTAAAATTTAAAAAACCCCCGAAAAAAACAAAGCATTTAAAAAGTAAAAAAATAATATGTATTGGCCCTTTAAGTTTAATATAAAAGTTGTAGGTAATATTTTGATCCAAGCGTCGTCGCGTCGGGGGACGGCTCATGAAAATAGGAAATTAACAGCAGCTATCCTTTCTACAATAGCATATATTCATTATTCCTAGTGTATGTTGGCGCTTTCATTAGCCGTCCCCCGACGCGACGACGCTTGGATCAAAATATTACCTACAACTTTTATATTAAACTTAAAGGGCCAATACATATTATTTTTTTACTTTTTAAATGCTTTGTTTTTTTCGGGGGTTTTTTAAATTTTAAATTTAACTTTTATTTCCAGCTTTTTAAATTTCATATTATATTACTAGTAGAAACGCTACGATCAACACGCGGCTCGCCGAAATCTGTGTAGCTGTACGTACTTTTACCACAGTGAAGCTAGTTACTAATTTAGTCTCATTTCTCTTTCCTACTCTATAATCAGACCCTGATCACCATCCATCTGTAACCTATTTTTTGAGACCTTTCCAATGAGCCCAAACACGATACCTCTGCTGTAAGTTGGTGAGGGAGTTGGGTATCCTGCATCCAGGTGATGCTGCAGCATCAGTTCCAGGTTACTATATTCTTCTAATTCATCATTGAAGTAACAGAATTCTAAATTTCCAATCGATTAGACCTGCGAAAGATGCTCACATCCATTCATCAACTAGAAAAGAGCTGATAATCTTCAAACGGCTGAACCGATTTTCTTGAATCATAGCTAAGAACACTCTCGATCAAGTCACCTTTCAAACAAAACAAAAAAAAACAAAATCGGTTCAGCCGTTTGGCAGCTACGATGGAACAGACAGACACACAGATACACAGATACACAGATACACAGATACACAGATACACAGATACACAGACACACAGATACACAGATACACACGTTAAACTTATAACACCCCTCTTTTTCAGTCGGGGGTTAAAAAAACCATGTTTTTAAAATAAAATTAATTTGAAATTAGAATTCTTAGCCAAACAAAAATTATTTTGATTTGAAATGGCCAGTACTGCAGAACGGCAATTTCATAGGTAAAGACCTAATACTTGGTCTAATTTTTATTAATCTACGAGGTTGACCCTTGTCAATAATGCCTAAAATATTGTGCTCTCAGTTCAAACGTTTTCAGAAAATTCGACTTTCAATTACTTTTCAACCAATACCTTTTGAGCCATTATTTCTTTTTAACTAATTCACAGAGATGTTCAACTATAAGATATAGAAGGCATATTAATGTATTTCCACAGTTAATTAAACCCTTGTTTTGAAGATTCCATAGTACAAACTGAGGGCCCCAGTTAAACCGCCATAAATCTGTAACGTTATATTCTAGCGAGTTGGAAATTTCTTAAAAGATTTAATAAATTCTTAACTAAATTCTAAAATAAAAATTATTAACACATAGTTAACTACTTTCCGAGATTCATGCTATGCCACTTAATGCAGGCGTCTGGACTGAGAGCCCAAGTCTTTTGTTCATAAAAGTTTTGATTCACGTTTAAGAAATTTTTGGACCTTTGCTTTAAGTTTTTACTGTTTTTAACTAAATCCCCTATGAGTCTCAAGTAGTTTAGAAAGAAAAAAAAAACGGGCCCTCAGTCCAGATGCACATCGAATTACGATTCGATTAGTGTGCTTTTCAGTAGAGAGTTTCATCATACAAAGAATACTAAACGGCTCTCGAGTTGATACGGTTAGGGCCGAGTCACACCGGAATGGCCGGCAGCGACGCGGCGAGCACTTTCAGTTTGAAATAATTTTAAACTTTATCTACTTACTTAAAAGACCAGTATCGCTTAAAAAGGTCGCAAGGCGGTGGTTCTGCCCGCGGGTGCCAGCGGCGACGCGAGGCCGCTTCCGGCCGCTTCCGGCCGCTCCTGGCCGCTGCCATTCCGGTGTGACTCGGCCCTAACGATCCGCTTCCGAGTTGATATGTGTGTGCTATGACCTTTAGTTGGATCTTGGTTTAGAAGATATAGAAGCTGGGTGCAAGTGCAAACTGGAAAGCCTTAACCCATTCGCTGGCGGCGGGCGCCTTTCGGCGTTTTTTGATTTAGGTGCGAAATAGGCCGGTCGGCGTGTTTTTTAATTTGTTAACCCATTCTATGCCACCAGAATTTTTTTCTTTTTTTCTTTTGACCACATTTTTTTTTTCTTTACTGGGTTCGAAATCAATATCTGTAAAAAATATCAAATATTGAAAAATAAACTGTTAATACAGAAAAAAGTGTGAACTCATAAGTTGCGATGGTGGCGCACAGGTAAAAATTTTTTTAGCCAGACCTAGTAACGCATGTCTTGCTTCTTTAAGAGTTCCGATAACAAGCGTCCAGGTCCATAATCAGACCAACTCAGTGGGACCATGCAGGTGTCCTGGTCAGTCATCAGGTAAAATGAACAGGACTCGTTGAGACATATCTAATGAGCCCAAACTCGATGGGTTTACTAGTAGATATTCAAGAGTTCCGTTATCAGGTCAGTAATCAGGTCCTCGTCATCTGATAAAATGGACAGAACTTGTTGACACACTTCAAATAAGCCCACATTCGATGGGTTTACTAGTGACTATTCAAGAGTTCCGTTACCTAGGCGTCCAGGTCCTTAATCAGACCAGCTCAGTAGTTCCATATTATCATCGGAATGCATACATTTGTAAATATTCAAACTATGATCACCAGAAGTGATTAATTATTCAAAGGTTCCAATATCTATCGTCCAGTTCAGTCCTGCGAAACATCGCTACAACTTTTGTCACACAGCGATTTGGAATGAGCCGTCTTAGTAGTTATTGTATTATATTATAATACCTATCTAATGGCACACGTGTGGTTGACGTGGTTGTTATTGGTGCTTAGACCAGCTTCTATACATTCTTGCCGATTCTCCTTTACTTAGGTGACATGGCAGTAGGTATGCTATGGTTATAATAAGTAACATGAAATGTCAACATGGCAACATTGAATTTATATTTACTTAATAAAAAATTGACTTTGGTGAAGTTTTTTACCAAAGGCAAGCGCTCAAAAGCAAGATTTTGTAATAAAAATACCATAGGGGTGGTTAGTTATGATTAAAAAAAAATCCATGGGCAGGTCAGTGGGATACTATTTATGGAATTATATGACCTATCATAAACTATGAACATTCTCTCACGTGGAGCAGAGATTTGCGCTTTATTTACGGAAACAAATATTTATGGAAAATGGCGCGCTGGTTTTGTTTTTCCGCGCGCCGCGCTAGCGATGCGCGCGCAGGTGTAAATAAGGGCACTCGAAAAACCGCTAAACAGCCTATATACCTAATAAACACAAAATATTAGGTGTAGTATTCTTTTAACTTTTAAATCTTTCGACAACCCTGACAGCTATTTCTATTTTGTTTGAAAACATCCAAACAAGGCGGGTTGCCACATTGTGGATATTTCTATTGCCAGTGCAAAATATCATACAATTTGAGTATATTTTAACTGTAACCAAGCATGTGGCAATGATGACTATGATTATAAAGGTGTGCGGGCGTTGAATAAAACATTGTGCGGGCGATAAAATATAATAAGGAAAGCCGAGCTGCACGCTCGGTCCTGTCTAATTTTCACAATGGCGGCGCGCCGGCGCGCTCCGCGCGAACGCTACCGCACCGACTATGTTCGGTTGCCATGCGTGAACATCCTCCCAGCCTTGAAAGTTAACTTTCAATGTCTTCTTCTTCACCCGGCAGCCGGATGATATAGTGTATGGCTCTTCGGATGGTTCCTTTAGATGTGTACAAGTCTACGACCCGGCAAGTGTCGTCTGCGCCCATGTGTAGACGCGTAATGCGGCCAAGCCGCCAGCGTTGCGGAGGCAGATTTGGTTCTTTAATCAGAACCATGTCCCCAATTTTAGGACCAATAGACTCGGTTTTCCACTTGGACCGCTGTTGGAGTTCCGCTATGAACTCTTGAGACCACCTCTTCCAGAACTCGAGACGAAGTTTGCAGATGAGGTAGTACTGCGGTCTAGAGTCTTCTGCTGCAAAAGAGGGCACCGACGTCAGTGGCCGTCCGATTAGGAAGTGCCCGGGGGTCAAAGGGTTCAAATCTAAGGGATCAGAAGACAAAGGGGAGAGAGGGCGAGAATTGAGGATTGCTTCTATTTGTGTAAAAAGAGTTGACAACTCCTCGAAAGTAAGAGACATATTGGCTGCTATTCTCTTCAAATGATATTTGGCTGCCTTTACGCCTGCCTCCCAGAGCCCACCAAAATGCGGTGAATAAGCCGGAACAAATTTAAATAAAATGCCTTCGTTACTAGTTATACTGTACTTCGTTAATAATCAATGACTGAGTCACGACTGGAGCGTAGCACCTTACCCAGTTCATTGTCTACCTAACTCCTTTATGTTTACACTAGTTAGAGCACCGATATCTAGCTTTTGCATTTCCTGTATATATTCGTTTAATTTAGTTAAACGCCCTCTGATATTACCTCGTTTTCTAATTAATTCACCTAATTCACCTTTTCCCTCATCTTTACGTATGACCGGCATTTTGAAGTTTATAAGATTATAAAATGTGCATCAAACCAAACAGTCGATACAGGTATGTACGCTCCAGGCGCAGCTCGTAGCCACGCGGTGTCACGGCAGGCGCGCCGCACCGCACGATGGCCGCTCTGCTGCTTATTCCGCGGCGGCCGAGGAGCCCCGGTTGCCACGCGGTGGCGTAGGTAGACGGGAGCCGGGAGGCAGCGCGCAGTTGCATCCAATGATTTCCTGGATTGTTCGGCAAATCTATTTGAAGCACGGATGCAGTGCAAGGCAAGCTGTGTAATTGGTGCACGAGACACGGAATTGGGATTTTATCTTAGTACAGGAATAAGTATGTTAGATAGATAATTATGCATATACAGCGAATATAGTGGCACGATTATAGACATGCAGGACATGAATATGGCCAAACATTTTGAGAGATGAATAGTCGCTTAATACGACTCACAATGACCGCAATGTGTTTATGTTATAGCAGCCAGCTGCCCCCTACACCAGGCGGAGCAGTACCTAAACGCTAGATACACAAATAAAGGCGGAATTTAGGAACGGAAATGATAGGAACGAGAACTTCCCTTGGATAGACCATCAGACGCGATGCCCGCTATATCCTGGTTGACGTTCAATATGGGAACAGTAGCCTCCTTGTTTTCCAGCTCCTTCGCCACAGTTACACGTGGCCGCGATGACTCGATGAGTGCTCGATGAGTTTTAAGCAGTGGCGCCTATTTCCTGTGGCCGTTTGTTCGAAAAATCGCGAACGCCACCGTACCGAAGTTTTTTCTTCGCTCCAAGTACTTGCTAGTTCTTGTTGCACACGGTCGCCAATTGTGCGGGCGTTGAATAAAACATTGTGCGGGCGATTAATGAAAACTTTAATTAATTAAATTAAATTAAAATACTATGTTCGGTTGCCATGCGTGAACAAAGGGTAATTTGATTAATTTTATCCAACATTTTAGAGATGGGTAGCACACCTTTTTAAAATGAGGATCGTGCGAGGCACTCTTTTTACAAAGTGTGGTACCACACTGTGCTACCACGAATGAGGCGAGGCTGCGGTGGCTTGTGATTACAAACGACAACGCGACTCGACCCGGCACACATACGCAATTGAGTAGGCAGACGCGCGGTCAGCTCTGTCTGTGGTGTATGTTTGTGCTAGCAACAGTGAACGAAGACATCAATGATCAGAATACACAAATAAAAACTTTTTACAAAAAAAAACAACCGACTTCCAAAAAAAAACACAAAAAAAGTGAAAAATAACTTTAATTTCGGAAGTCGGTGGCAAAAAACGAAAATTGAAAAGTAAAGTCACCGACTACGCAAGCAAAGTTAATAAAATTTATATGGGACCACCTCTGAAGCATGACCTACCAAACAAAAAAAGAATCATCAAAATCGATTCATAATTGGCGGAGAAATCGAGTAACATACACACAAAAAAAAAAAAAAAAAAAACGTACAGACGAACCTCCTCCTTTTTGAAGAAGTCGGTTAAAAAGAGCGAGTGACTCGATCAACTGACTCATTTCGTTCAAAACTCACAAGTAGGTACAAAATGTTCTGTGTGTAGCTCTATCTGTGCAACTATGGTGTGTTCAGCACATCAAAATAAAAATGAGTGAGTGACTCTTTTCATCCAAGTGAGTAGCTACAACTGTGCTAGCACGCGTGCTGAGTTACTCAACACTACAACATTTTGGTATGGCAATCTTATCATAAGTGACTTTGACTTTGCCTTATGAATATAGACTAAATAACATTAATGAATGAGAAAATAATAGATATTACACTGTATTTCAATGATGCACAAAATTTACTTTATACCTGGTTGGCTGCTTTGTATAATCATCATAGAGTTAGAAACAACTCCTCAAACTTTTTTAGTCACCATAAAGTGGCAAATTAGCCAGGTTTTACGGTAACGTTTTTGTGTGTCATTATTATGGGAGAAAAGCGTAGGTAAATATTATTAGATAGATTTGATTCCGCAATGGTACCTACGTTTAGTTACAGTAAAAAAACTATTTTTTTGTATAGGCTGTCTAATGGTTTTGCCAATGACTTTTAATGGAAAAACAACCAGCGCGCCATTTTCCAAGTTTTTAGTGTTTTCGTTGTGTGGTTAACTGCAGAATTACCGGGGATGTAATTGTACCATTTTTTTTGGTTTACGCGTATGCCACCCGGCATGGGCGTACCCAGGGGGGGCAGGGGCGGGCAGCAGCCCCCCCCTGGAAATCTCGCAGAACATGTATGAACTCGCCTAATTACTAATCAAAGTGTAAACGGGGCCTTATGATCTAACTTTTAAATAAACCGCGCAGTAGACACTGGCAAAATGCACAGTGCAATTGCCAAAAAACCGCACGCGACGATGGCGGACGAACATTACCGTAGGGAGTTGCGAGCGACTAGCATTTATTTTATTTGACATGTTATTGTTTTGAAGGAGCTAAATCAAACATGGTCAAAACAAATATTTTTTTAACTACTATAAAGCAGGATCATTTGCGGCTGTTTGCCCTACACACTACACTACATATACCTAATGTTTCAATTTCTTAATGTTTCATGTAGGTGTGTTTGTGTAGTGTGTATGCCTTTGTACAGTATTTTTTTACTTGTGCATAAAGTTTTAATAAATAAATAAATAAAACCCGCGGACGATCCGACCTAAAAAATCTGACTTGCCCCCCCCTAGGCCAGAAGCTGGGTACGCCCATGCCACCCGGTGTCTTAGAGGCAATGGCAATAGCAATAGCAAAAATACGAAATTTAAAGTAAGTAGGTATTGTCACCAACAGACGTAGAAAAGTTTTTAAACGAAGCTCCGGATAGTTAGTACCTGGCAACAAAGGTCAGTTGAACTTTATATACCTACTCTTATAGCAGGTCGAAAATTTACCTGCTACATTATTATTTAGAAGAGTTTTGGTTAGATTAGAATAGAAAAGAATAGACTTTATTGTACACTGTAAAACAATACACAGAAAGGAACAGTTTGTGCAATCTAATTGTACAATGGGCGGTCTTATCGCTAATCATCCAAAACAGTTCATTAGATTATCTAAAATTGCATTGCAAAATGATATAAAAGGTTGCCAAAAATGAAAAAAAAACACAAATATCTAATGTAGGTGATGTAGTACACTTACATGAACTTAGAGAGTTGTATTGCTGATTCTAATGTTTATAATTCTGTAAATCCATATTTGTTACGGCCGCTAATAATATTTAGATCAACATACAACCTGATACTGACCTGCAAATTGCAAAAATCGTAAGAAAATTTGAATTTCGCGCGCTACCTTAGCGCATCCACCATAATGTATTCCGTTATAACCTTATTTGGACTATTAATAACAATTTGTAACAAAAAAATTCCAAATCGGTCCAGCCGTTCTCAAATGAAAACAAAAAATGTGCGAAAAAAGAAGAACGGTGTGGGTGGTGGGCTGCCAGGAATTGAAAACCAAGCCTATAATTGAAGATTGGATTGAGAGTTTGAATCAAACTTTAGGTAAGTGAGGGCTTCTTTCGGTTGTGTTATAATCTTGGAGCGCTAATCTTCTTTGCGCTACCCAAGTACTTGGTAAATTCCAACACTATTCCGGGTTTTCCTGAGAGACTACGTTGTTTAATTCATGAAGTCGATGCCAAGTGTTCCAACGTGATGGGATCTGAACAAGCCCTCTAAGTGTCAATAATTGATGACGCAGTATTCCACAAGTGTGTTTATCAGATCAAGTGATCGACTGAGTCAGCTCCACTCGACCGGTGCAATAAGTAGAGAGCCTAAACCGAGACCGGCACAGTGCTGTTTACATCGTCAACATGTTCAAACTGCTGGTATTGAGTTGTCTGCTGGTCAGCTGTCTGGCTGACCCCTTCGGCCTTCCATCCTGGTAAAATATCATTTTAATAAGTTTTTATTGTTGGCAGCAAAGGTGCACAGGTGATCTTAGCCTAGTATTGAGCGCAGTAGTGGTCGTTCACAAGTTTGTTACCATGATGTTCTAGTGGTAGCTGGCTACTTCTTATATTAATCTTAATCCTAACTTTAATTATTCATATTCATATTTTTTTATTTTTTTATTGCATTCCATAATGTAGTTAAAGGTGTTACAAAGGTACAATTACGGACCCTCTAGGGCACAGCAAAAAGTATAAAATTAATTCCTAAGAAATAAAATTAAGAAACTAATTAAATAATACAACAATTTTTAAATTTATGTTCTTAACAATAATTGAGATCATATTCTTATAATATTTTTCTATGAAGGTATGTATGAAATATACGACTAACTGTTATAAGGGTGTCTGTTTGTGTTAAATACATTTTTTGTCTTGTATGTATTCATTTATTGTGTAATATGCTTTTTTAATTAATATTTGCTTGATCTTATCTATAAATTTCGTATCGCTGGTTTCATCTTTTATTGCATCTGGTAATTTATTAAATATTTTTATGGACATTACGTAGGGGCTATTGGCATGTAGTTTCAGGCGCGAAGAGGGTAATATTAACATATTTTTATACCTAACAGATTGGTATCGCCACGCGTTGTGAAAAAGTTCATGTATTTTCTAACAAATTTGCATGTTTCTAGGATATAGATGGATGGTAAAGGTGAGTATTTTATGTTTTATGAAAAATGGTTTACAGCTATCGGTTTGTTTTATGTTGACGATGATCCGAGTTAATTTCTTCTGGAGAATGAAAAGCGTAGGCGCGTCTGTGCTATTTCCCCCCCACATAATAATGCCATAGCTGAGCCATGCATGAGCGTAAGCGTAGTATGTATGTAGTAAGTGCAGTTTGCAAGTCGGTAGTTTTTTTGACTTCTCGAAGTGCGTAGGTGAATTTTGAGAGTTTCGATCGTACTTTTTTATATGGGGCTTCCATAATATGTGTGTATCTATTTCGAGTCCTAATAGCGTAAAGTCATTAACTACTTCAATTTTTGTGCCGTTTGTTGTGAAATTAACTGGTAATGGGGATTTTTCCTGAGGATACAAAGTCATTAGTTTGGTTTTTTTATAATTAATCTCAAGGTTGTGGTCATCCATCCATTTTTTTGTTTTATTTAATATTGTGTTAATTGTTCGTTAATATTACTATTAGTGCGGCATGTGGTAAGCAGAGATATATCGTCTGCGAATAGCACACATGGTTCTTTCAATTATTATTATGTATATTTATTTAAATGTCTTTGACATGCCTCGGGACCCTGGGGTCTCGGATCTTTGGAAGGCGAGGTCGAAGCCAACTCGCAGACATTTTTAAGTGTTAAACAGACGATTATCCTTGTATGCACTATGCAAGTGCACCCAAGGACAACCCCCGGTTGGGCAGGACTATTGCAGAACTTGGAAACAAAACATAGGTTTATGCTTATGGTTATGTTTATGGTTGATAGGTTTATAGGCTATGGGTTTGGATGGCTATACCTAGCGGATTGGTTACCTAGAACTATGGAAGGAGTACGTCCCCTGCCTGCCTGATCAATGTTATGTAATACATGGATACAATGGCAGGGGATGACTTGCACGGTCAATAATGGGCCCCCGAAAACAGTCGCTAGCACGTAGTGACCAGGGGGCAACACTTCCTGAGGTGCTTGAGGAGTGGAGAGGTATTCCATGGCTATCAGAACAATCCCAGAGCCGAGAAGATGGTCATCTTTATTTTATTTTATTTTTATACAAGGTCAAAGGCACGGGGGAGATCTAAAAAGCAAGCATACACTGGTGTTCGACGTCTTGTGTAGTATAGCACCGTATGTTTGAGGCCGAGAGTCGCACTGTCAGTGCCAAGATCATTAAGAAACCCAAACCGTGCGTCATATTATAATACAGTGTACATCCATTATTTTGTAACATCTCTTGAACTTGTGTTATACAAATAAATGAATTTGAATGTTGCAAACCGGAAACAGAACCTCAACTAATGGTGTACATAATAATTGTTTCCCAGGTTCCGCGAGGCAGGTCGTGCGCACCGCGACCCTCTGGGCTGCGCCGACCGCGCGCAGGGCTGGCGCGCGTGCGCGCGCTTTAGCAGCAGCGACTCTCTGGTGCCACACGGGCGTGACTGCAGCCTGTTCTTCTACTGCAGCGGCGGCGCGCGCCCCGCATGCCGCAAGTGCCCCGCCGGCCTGCATTTTAACCCGCAGCTGCAGGTGTGCGACCGGCCCGAAAACGCGAACTGCTTACGGCACCACCCGCATCCCCCGCACCACCCGCAACGCCCGCATCCCCCACATCGCCCGCATCCCCCACATCGCCCGCATCCCCCACATCGCCCGCACCCCCGCCCCACCGGACACCCCGGCCACAATAGGACAACGCCTTACCCTACCACACCCGACGTTGCTACGGTAACAGTAATTGATGGTTCAAGTACAACTGATGAAACCACAGCTGGTGAAACCACAACTGATGGAACTAGAATAATTACTGATGCTGCTACTGATGGAACTACAATAATTACTGATGCTGCTACAACTGATGGAACTAGAATAATTACTGATGCTGCTACAACTGATGGAACTACAACTGATGGAACTACAACTGATGGAACTACAACTGATGGCCTACATGAGCCAACGGTTTTGCAAAATTAAATTTCTTGGGGTCGTAAATAACGTCGGTATTATGCATCACTGGCTTAGCATGACCATTATGATCAATGTATTTTTTTTTGTGTGTTAATGCACCTACTTTATGATTCCAATATTGAGATCAAAATTATATCCATAGAGTATTCAAATTTCTAAGAATGGCCGGCTGAAGTTAACAATGTTAATCAGCCGGATGTTATAGTTTTTATTTGGTAAAAGCTCTAAATTAAAATTAAATCCAATTAATTTTGATTTCGAGCTTTTTTGTATAAAACGAAAATCCGCTGGATGTGAGAATCACAGTACCGGTCGATGTAGCAGTTTTTGGGGAAGGCTGTGTCCAGCAGTGGACGTCTTTCGGCTGAAATGATGATTGTATAAAATTCTAAGTACCTGTGTGTGTGGTAGTAATTTACCTGTGTCCTGTTCGGTTGTTTGGATTTGTAGGCTTGTATTTAAGATTTTAATTTCTCAAACATGATCGAAAATTCGAGCATTATTTTGACAAATTTCGTGATTAATCGATATTGCTGAACTGGGCGAATACATCCGAGCGCCCGGCTGGTAATGTTTGTATGAAAATCCATATCTGTTGTGTTTATCGGCCGAATAAATTACTATGAAACCTCATCCATCGTGTTACCTATTTCAAAACTGCATGAACAATAACTACCTAATAACCAACAGATGGCAGCAAGGAGGTAACTAATCAAAGATTTTATTTAAATTTCGATTTGGCTTGCAAGTAGCACGGGAAACTTTCAACTTGGCGGTCGCGTCGTATTCGAGATAAATTTTAAAATTTAAAATTAATTGTCGGAGACACATTTTTTTTAAGGATTTAAAAATAACTTTCGGATGCAAGAGTGAGCCTACGAGGCGATGAGGATGGTAGAGTTTAGTGAGCGAGCGAAGCGAGCGAATAAAGACCACGCCATCCCCGTGGTTATTTTTTATAACCAATAAGAAATAGGAGCCCTGCTTCGCGGGGCTCCATCGACTACGCCTTACTTGAATTTGATATTTACCATTATACATTTTTTTGACGAAGTACCTATGACTTTCAAGACCTTCAACATTGATCTTCAAAATGTGTCTCCTGTGAACTTGTGGGTCGGGATGATTTGCCCTTTTCCTCTCTCCCTTCCAGCTCCCTCTAAAAAATTATCAACATTTTCTATGAGATTTATGTCGTATTCACAAATCGTTTTAAAAAAACCGGCCAAGTGCGAGTCGGACTCGCGCACGAAGGGTTTTATTTATTTAATTTTATTGTAACAGGAAAACAAACAGTATTAACAACTTACAAATTTAACATCAAATTAACCAACTAGTAACCAATTACATGTTTTCGCATTTAATTTACTATAAAGAGCAAACAAGTTAGAGAAAAAAAAAAGAATTACAAAGGTGGTACCTATAATTATATGTACTTTAAACAATAACATACAATCACAAAAATACCTCTTCATTAGGCGCAATAGAAACAGTTATTGAACCAATTTTTAGTAAGTATTCGAATGAATTGGTACATGCGGCTTAATAGTGCATAAGTCAAATTCATAAAAGTCAACCAATTTATTGTAGGACTTAGCGCATCTTATAAAGAAGTTCTGACTGTAATTTGTGCAGCAGCGGGGGACGTCGTTAAAAAAAATGTTACTAACTAATTACCTAAGTACCTACTAACAATCTATGGACTGTATAACGTCTGAAATAAATAATTTGAATTTGAATTTTTTTATTTAAAAATAACTGTCAAATATTTACCTGTTTTGATTATTTTGGCAATATTGCTGTATGAAACTATGAAATATCGCAAACTAACTAACTAGAATATTAATAATGAATTGCAATTATAACAATGAATTGAATGGTCCGGGAGGTAGCGTTGTATTTTAGGTAGTGTTTTTACGCCGATCGGTTGCCATCTTGTTCAATAGACGATGTTGAATGATTGATAAGTGAACTGAGCGTCAGCTCACGCACCCGCGGTGGGTGTAGGATTGAAAGGTTAAGGAAGTGGTGAAAAAAAAAAAAGAATTAAAAACGCATCAACACTTTTCTCCAAATATCACTGTTTTTTCGGTACCCCGTACAGGTATTAGGAATCATGACTGCGAGGATTTCATGGTCTCAAATTAAAGGTAATTTATTCATCTCCAGAATGCCCTCATATAAATGGTATAGCCTCATATTATTTTTTTGCACAAATACGTTTTCACCACCACGATAATCGCGCAAAATTGAAAGAATATGGGGTCTGCATAGGAACCCGTATGTCTAGACCCAATACATATTATGACTTCAAAATAATAAGATTTTGTGGCTTATATAAATTACGTTAGCTGCGATCGGTGGATGAAAAAAAAACCAAAAATGATTTTACTTAATTTATTTTAAAATAAAAGAATTACATTAATTATGTTCTAAGTTAGCCTAAACGCCTATTCGAAGTATGAATAGGGAGTGAAATTCTACAGGGTTACAATAATTTGGTAAACTAGGTTTGTGCGTCACAAAGTGCTTGCTTAGCTCGCCGTTTCCGTCGTTCGGTTTTGCAGCGTATGTTTCTATGCTAAAATGATTGAGTGCTGAGCTAGCGATTGCCCTTATGTAGCTGTACGTAACATCTCCACTCGCAGATCGGCAACTATTTTAGAACTTTGAGAGAAAATGTTGCTGGAACCTTTCCTCTGGGCACGCGATCCTCTTCTTTCTTATCAGGTTCCTCGTAAGTATGTCCCTTAGTGTTGGGCGTTTCCAAGCGTCTGCAAAACCATTTGTTTCGATAGCCCAGTATGGCTATGATAAATGCGCCTGCACTTAATAATGCAATGTAGAAGGGTATCGTCGTATGGTATTAGGTCTTTACCTATGAAATTGCCGTTCTGCAGTACTGGCCATTTCAAATCAAAATAATTTTTGTTTGGCTAAGAATTCTAATTTCAAATTAATTTTATTTTAAAAACATGGTTTTTTTTTTCCAAAAGTAGTCATTTCTTTATTGATTAGTGTTACATTTTCATCGCATTTCAATCTTTTTCGTCATCATGGATACGTTAAAAATTCGAGTAATTATGGAATATGAGTACCGTCGTGGCAGCAACGCGGCACAAGCGGCACGCAACATCAACGACGTTTACGGAGCTAACACTACAAACCAACGCACCACCTGTTATTGGTTTGCTCGCTTCCGTTCTGGAAATTTCGACCTGAAAAATGAACCTCGCGGTCGTCCGAAGACTTTAGTCGACAATGACGAATTAAAGGCGATTGTGGAAGCTGATGATACACAATCTACGGCTGAATTAGCAGCAGCTTTCGACGTTAGCGTCAAAACAATATTGGTCCATTTGCGTCAAATTGGCAAGGTAAAAAAGCTTGACAAATGGGTGCCCCACGAACTCAATGATCGCCAGCGCGAAGTACGCGTCGAGACGTGCCTTGCACTGCTCAACAGACACAAAAATGAAGGAATTTTGAACCGCATTGTTACCTGCGATGAAAAATGGATTCTGTTTGATAACCGCAAGCGCTCAGCAAGTTGGTTGGATCCTGGTTCAGCACCTAAACAATGCCCTAAACGAAAACTTACCCCTAGAAAAGTGATGGTCACTGTTTGGTGGCCTAGCGCCGGTGTGATTCATCACAGCTTCTTACCAAACGGGGTGAGCATTACTGCAGATGTGTACTGTGAAGAACTGAACACAATGATGGAGAAGCTGGCGCATCTCCAACCAGCATTGGTCAATCGCTCGTCTCCGCTGCTCCTGCACGACAACGCGCGACCTCATACTGCACAGCAGACGGTCTCCAAGTTGCAAGAACTGGGGTTGGAAGCTCTCCGTCATCCGCCCTACTCACCAGACCTTGCGCCTACAGACTACTACTTTTTCCAGAATTTGGATAACTTCTTGGCGGGAAAAAAATTCAATACCCGAGAGGCAGTACAAAATGCCTTTGAAGAATTTGTTGTCTCCCGTCCAGCTGATTTCTTTAAGAAGGGCATCAATAAACTGCCACTGCGATGGCAAAGATGCATTGATTGCATGGGTGATTACTTCGATTAATACAAATAAAAAAATCATGAAAAAAATTCGTTTAAATTTTTTCATACAAAACGGCAATTTCATAGGTAAAGACCTATTATATGACATCTGCTTCCAGCTGGTTGGTTTGTATCGGCTGGCTCGTCATGACTTGGTTATGTATGCTGTGTAGTCCTCCTAAGTCGATTGAACTAAGATGAACTTGAATTGATGCAGCATTCGGTGTTTTCGCGTCGTAAGGAATGTTCATTAGTTTCAAAGGCTGCCCATGTATTACGTCGTTGTCGTTTATTATAGTTAGCTCTTTTGTGCGGATATAACAGTTGACAGGAATAGTAGCGAGGTAGCTTCCTTGTAGCGAATTTAAATCTTCTCTCCCGCAGACTAGTTGTACCTGGGTTGGATTCGGAAATGATAGGACGTAATGCTGGTCATCTAGTGTTTCCATCGCTTCTTTCTCTAGGAATGCTGTAGTAAATTGGCAGGAACTCTTGAGGGCTTGGTTCATTATAAGTTCTTGTATGCAGTCCGTTTTTGTTCGTATTTGATGGGTTATTTCCTTTTCACAGAGATACCAGTGGCTAAACTTCGAGCATTCTGCTTCTATGTACACGAAAGAGTCCTCATTAGTTGCTATAAAGGGATAGGTAGGGATAAGGGCTTGGCGGTTTTTGTTGGGTACTATAGATAGCTTATATAAATCATAAACAATTTTGGAAACTATAGGAAATCTGAAAACTATAACTATTTGTTTTTCATTGAAATACGATCCGGGCTGGATAATATCGTAATATTCTCTGAGCTCTAAGCTTAGTATTTCATCCTTGCTGTATATTTTTTTCTAACCTACTTACCATATACCTAAGTGTATCAACATCTATCATAGAATGAACAGTGCTTGATGCATGTATAAATGCTAGCATATTTTCTATTCTAATTAATTCTAATCTTAAATCTTCTACATTTTCACTTATAATATACATGAGTTGACCAAATTTTGCATAGGTTATTAGACTTCCTGTTGTGTAACTGTTATTTAATAGTAACTCTAAGGTGCTATTGATTTTACTCTGATTCTCGACTAACTGTATTAGAACGCTATTATGCTTGGACATCCATTCTTTGCTGAGGCTGATGTGATTGTTAAATTCACTAACTAACTTATCGTTATTAATCTGTAGAATTTTGATAGCATTTTCGTATTTTAATGCATCTGTGTAATCCAGATTTCCGGTTACACTCTTAATTACCGATCCAAGACTGTCTACTAGACCTCTCTTTACGCGACCAGGCTCTAAAGATTTTAGCTGATTAGATACTTTGCCAATTTTGTTAGTAAGATAATTAATTTGGAACTGAAATAATAATAATAAATAATAATAATAAATTTATTCAAAAAATAAAAATTGGTAAAATACATTGTAAAGCTTAGAAATAATGTAGGTATTACAAAGTATGATGCCTGTACTAGGATAAACCTGTATCACAGGCGGCATTAGTTCTTACGATTACTATTAGGACAACTGATTTCTTAACAATATTTAACATAAGTTTTAAAAATAGTGAGATAGCTAGTTAATTTACTATGTTATAATTTACTTAAACACTAATAATTAAGCTGTTTGCACTTAGTTGCACGATTACGATTGCGTCTGCAGTATCATTAACTGGGTTAAAACAAATATTGCATAAATCAATCAAGGCTACATTAGATTTTTGAAGCGGTCGACAAATGACAAGGTAAGTAGGACAGCGCAGTGGCCAGGGATATATGTTGAGTCAGCTACATGAGTTACGGAAGTCAAGCCTTGAGTTATGACGCACTAGGTGCCCTCATAATCAATGGAGTTAATATATCTGAATTCTGCTATTTTCCTAGCAGGGCATTCAGGGTCTCCTGTTTTGTGACCACTAGGCTTTTTAAAGCGTGAGCAAGTTGCACATTTCGGAATGTCTGCTTTCTTCGCGCATTCGGACAACGAATGGCCTGCGTCACCGCAGTGACCACACGTAAACACGATCTCTCGGCAAGATTTTGCTGCATGGCCATATTGTTGGCATTTATAACACCTTGTTACCAATGTAAAGTCCCTGACAGGACAGGACGTCCAATTTATAAAAAGCCTTGATTGAGGGATTAGGGCTTTCCGTATATCGGCTGAAACTTCAACAACGTAGTTACAGGTCGTAGCATCTCTCTTCCCCGATTTGTGGCTTAATTTTATGAAGGTCAAGAAGGATTCCAAGGACATCTCTGGTAACTTGTCGGCTACGTTTTGTTCGAAAATGCATCTGAACACCTCATTTTCAGCCAAGGAAGTCGGCACTCCTAAAACCACGATCCTAGGTTTGCGCTTGTTGGGCTCGGCGGTGGTAAGTCCAGATAGAGAGAGGTGAACTGCTTGCTTCAGTTTATCAGTGTCATCTTTCGTCTCGGTACTGATAATTACGCCTCCATTTTTTGTATTCCGGACACCTCGAACGTGGAGCTTCATTTGCTCGGGCCGTATGATTGTTTGCACGAGTTCTTTTGTTTGGACACTTGTTTTTAATTTATCATTGGGATAAATGGCAATAGAGCTTAGATTATTGGGTCGAACGAAATCATTTGCTCCCTTCTTCACCATATCGGCAAACGAACCATTTCTCGTAGATCCAGAATCCTTAATTGTCTGCTTGAGTTCCGAAATCTGTTCCATTAGGTCGCGTTTTTCTTGAAGGTCATCAACCACATTATACGCCTGAATGGCTTTTTGTTTGAGAGACTGGTATAGGACTGCCATTTGTGAGGTGCCAGATCCTACTTTACGGCATAGGGTAGAAATTTTCATTTTCTGCTCCGAGTTGAGTTTGCTTTCCGCGGCAATAGCGCAAACTTCATTTAAGTTCTGTTCGATTGCTGACATCCATTTCTGAATCTCAGGCGTTGAAATAACTTCAACCGTCTCCGACATAGTGTGTAGGTGTCATTACTAAGCCGACTTTTGTATTCTGATATCTGATATTGTAGTGTTGTAATTTGATTTTCAATGTCCCTTAGATTCACGTACTGAAGAAATGTATGATGATGAGTGGTCATTCTCGTCGATCCGAGTTTATACGGTAATAAGCCAGGTCCATTAGCCAAGATTTCAAGTTTTATCTCCGACGGCTGGATCTCGGGAAGTACCAGCAATAGTAGAATCCTGCAACAAGTTAGGTTCCTTAGGGCCTCTTTTTAATCTATTTTTGGCTACTGGCCCGCGTTTTTTAGACGTATAAACGTGTATCGGTAAATCGGCCAGAATGGTATCTTGGGTATACCGCGGTGCAGTTTTCTGACGGCATGCAGAAGGGTTCCTAATAAAAACCTGTTGTTGAGGAACGTATTCTGTTTCAGATTCGCGGTTCTTATTTATATTTTCTATCAACGCAGTACGGTTTGATAGGGAGGTCTCGTTAATAATATTATAAACTTCCTTCATTTGCGCCCAATGGTTATGAACATACTGTTGTAATAATTGTTGGGTGAAATCTATGTCTAAAATGTCACGTGGATCAAAGTGTCCAGTTAGTAAATCGAAAGGTCTGCATTTAGTGAAGCTATGTATTGAAGAATTATAACCAATTATAGCATAAGGCATAAGATTTACGATAGGCTCATCTTTGTGTTGCAACTTTAATATGCTTATATGCTCAAGGAGAGTTGAATGGAAACGTTCAATATTACCGTTATCGTTAGGCGAATGCGGTAAAACTCTATGATGATTTATTTTGTGAAGGTGTGTGAATTCTAGGAACAGCTGGTTAGTGAACTCCGTTCCGTTGTCAGTCACTAATGTTACAGGAACTCCATGGTGAGTACAATATTGTAATAATGATTGAAGAATACTGATGCCCGTGCCATCTCGGAGATGGTACGCTTGTCCATATTTGGTAAAAACTTCTATGAATGTAACATACTTTTCATTGTGAACTGTGAATAAATCCATTTGAACTATTTCGAATGGTTTTGTTGCCGGGGGTACAATATTAAACTGGGGTTTAATAGGTTTCCGGTCGTATTTAGCTTGCCCGCAAATAGTGCATTCGTTAATGAATTTGGTTATTTGATCTTTCATTTTGGGCCAGTAGTACTTCCTTGAGAGAGCTAAATAACATTCGGTAATTCCTCGATGATTAGTTTTACCGTCATGGTAGTGTTGAATTATCTCTTGTTGACGTAGATAATCTTTAACGTTTTCTAATTCTATCTTAGCTAGTGCTAAGTTCATAGAAGAACTCTTAAACTTGTCCTGTATGACTGGTATGATTGAATACATGGCAAGGGGTGGATTTATTAGGATACCGGTTTTTACTTTCGGGTTCACATAGGTACTCTTTGAGAGCATTGACTACGTCTTGTTCTAATTTAGATGAAGATATCTGGACTGCTATGCGCGTGTGTGTTTCGAATGGCTTAGTAACTACAGGTTTCCGCTTGACATCTTCCACTATTGTAAAGCATAATTGTCTATGGAATCTGTTAAGGGGTTCGTCTGTGATTGGTACCTCTAATATAGGGTGTTCGTGACTAGTGTGTATGGTTGCAGTGGATGAATTCGCAGATAGCGGTATTTCTGATGGATTAGGAATCAAGGAACATAATTCATCTATTAATGTGTTAGTATCTTCATTGTGGATTTCCACTCGGGATAAAGCATCAGCGTTCGTGTTAGATTTACCTTTCTTATAGATAACTGAGAAATCGTATTCACTAAGTTTCAGCCTCCATCTGGTTAATCGCGAGTTGGGTTATTTAAGGTTCATCATCCACTGTAAAGGTTTATGATCTGTTAGTACTTTAAATTTACGACCGAACAAGTACGGTCTAAAATACTTGGTGGCCCAAACTATGGCAAGAAGTTCTTTTTCTATGGTGCTGTAGTTGAGCTCGCTTTCATTCAGGGTTCGGGATGCAAAACACACGGGTTTATCGGAACCTACAATTCCTTGAGATAGAACGGCACCAATAGCAACGTTCGAAGCGTCTGTCGTCAGTATGAATTCCTTATCAAAATCGGGATACTGCAGTATGGGGTCATTTGTTAAGAGATTCTTGCACTTTTCAAAACAGTTTATATACTCGGAGTCTAACACAACTTTTCTACCTTTTTTTAAACATGCTGTAAGAGGTTTCGTAATTTTCGCAAAGTCTGGGATAAATTTACGATAATAGCCTACAAGACCTAAGAATTGCTTAATTTCTTTGGGAGTCTTCGGAATGGGATATTTTTCTATTGCATGGATTTTATCTGGATTAGGTTTTATTCCTTCATTACTTATAATGTGTCCGAGATAACCAGTTTCATGTTTTAGGAATTCGGATTTATCCATTTGAATTTTAAAGTTTGATTCGCGGAGTCTATTGAAAACTTTTTCGAGATTGATCATATGCTCTTGTAGTGATGTGGAAAAAACGATGATGTCATCCAAATAGACCAGGCATATGTCATTCTGAAGACCTCTGAGGACATTGTCCATGACCCTTTGAAATGTGGACGGTGAGTTCTTAAGTCCCATGGGCATTCTGAGAAACTCGAAATGTCCATGCTCTGCTGAAACCTCTTACAGCATGTTCACAGAAAAGGGCTATTCGAGCCATTTACAACCTAGGTCCAAGGGATTCCCTTCGAGAAAAATTCAGAGAAATAGATATTCTGACTGTAGCCTCACAATATATATTTGAAAACCTATTGTATGTACACAAAAATATATCAAATTTTAAGAAAATGTCCGATATTCATAGTTTAAATACCAGGAATAAACACAATCTTGCTGTACATCGCACTCGTCTCCACAGAGAAGGCAACTCGTTCATGGGTCAATGTATACGCTTTTATAACAAACTTCCCATTGAAATTCGAAACTTACCCATTAAACGATTTAAAAGCTGCATTAAAACCAAACTTTGTAGAAAAGGGTACTATAAAATTTCAGATTATTTAGAAGACAAAAAAGCATGGGATTGAGTTGCTCGCTCTGCTAAGCATTGTAACATTTTGAATAATATGGAAAATCATCAAAGTATATCAACCAGTTTTATTTACAAATTGACATTATTGAATATTCTATACAAAATGACATGATTACTTTGTAAAATATTTTATTATTGTGAATGTGAGGACTATGTGAATTTTTTCAATTTTGGTTTTCGTTCTCAGTTAATTTTATCAATGGTCTGGCAATTTGAGAATTTTATGCGGCCTACCCAAATGTCCTTTCTTTGGTATTGTTCGTCGAGTCGCTGAGCTCCTTAAGTTCTGAGTTGAGCTCCGCCATTACTGACAAATGCTTGCACTGACTGGACAGGTCCACTCAAATCTGTGTGGTTCTTTCCTCAAAAGACCATTTCAGACTTGAATTTACATGGTCCTCATATGGCTTGACCAAGATTATGTCTGGACTTTAAAAGAGACTGTGACCTCTGAGTTTGTTTCGGCCTTTCTTCTCAGAGTAGTCAGATAGGAAACGCCGACCTCATCTAGCTTATTTTTAATATTTTGTAATATGACGTGTAAAAGTGATTCCAATATCCTATTTACAGAATAAACAATTTCATTTCATTTCATTTCATCTCGACATTAAAAGCTGTTGCCACTAGCCAGATCAAGAGTGGTGAAGTACTGGCACCTTCCTAGTTTGTCAAGAACATCGTTTATGTTCGGGATCGGGTACTTGTCATTGATAGTCTTTTCATTGAGCTTTCTAAAGTTGACTACTAAACGCCATTTTTGTTTGCCTGAGGCGTCCATTTTCTTCGGGACCACCCAAACGGGTGAGCTCCATGCTGAATCTGAAGGCTTTATTATTCCCTGATCTAACATTTTTGAAATCTGATCCCTAACCTCCTGTCGATGAACGAATGGATATCTATAGCTTTTCGTGTAAACTGAGACTTCATCTGTAGTCTTAATACGATGTTTTATTTGATTCGTAAAACTCAACGCTTCGCCTTCGATGTAAAACACGTCAGCATATTTTGAAGAAAGAGCTATAAGGTTAGCTTTCTCCTCCTCGTTTAGATGATCTGTCCGTAGTCGCGCTATCATTTCTTGAACTCGCGTGGAACATTGTTCGGTGCGCGTGCACTCGATATTAAATAAACTTGCGTGGGCTGGTCGGTCTAACGATATTATAATATCATTCGGACTCGTATTCTCTATCTCTAAATAGCCGCGATTATTGTTCACAATAGTAAGGCACGTATCGTACTCGCGTACGATACAATTAGATATAGTCTGTTCACTAAATAATGCCGCACCGTTTGGAGCGTCGATCGGTATTCTAACTAATTTCGAGGATTGAGCAGGTATTATGTCTTCATACAAGTTTACATTAAATGAATTATACATATGGATAGGATTTAATGATGTGCGCGTCATTAACTTCTGATCTTTTAAGTCTATCTTGGACTCCCATCTAGTTAGTAAATCTAAACCAATTAGACCATCGAAATATTCATGGAAACGATATACAAACAACTTGATCGACTCTGGATCATTAAATTCCGCAAAGCAAGGTAGGCTTATTGAATAATCATTTCTACTAACCGCATGTACGTTTGTAACTTCAAACGGATCGTAATTTAAGGGAAAATGTGAGAAATATTTCTCTACAACTTCTTGACTGATGAAAGACTGATTCGCGCCGGTGTCAATTAGTAGTTTTAAAGGTGGGTCCGATATAAGTATGTACGGCTACTGACGCTGAGTTTGAAGATTTAACTCTATTTTTGATTTTTTGATTTCCGTCCCTCCTGAAAATCCTGACTTATCTGACCTGAACCCTTCTGAGGTTCAGTTGAACCTGTAACATTTCCCTGGACACTTACATCGTTTAAAGCTGGGTCATAGTTGCATTCTAATGTAGCGAACGGGCTATAATCGTAGTAAATGTTATCGTAATTTAAATATTCCGGCTCGTAATAGTACTCCGTCGGGTAATATGAGTCGTCGTATGACGCGAACTCATTCATGTTCATTTCGCGACTTTTTAAATAATTGGTTGGTGGCGGATTACCTGAATTATGCCAATTATGGCCAGATAAAATGGGTGTGCAGCATTTTACACAATGCTGCACACCGCTCATAGGCTTAGGACCTTGATTCTGGTTTTGCGGCGGAGGATTTCTGGGTGAGGACATGTTACTTTGAGCGTTATAAGTCTGAGGTGCTGCACGGAATATTTGCTGTGTACGAGTAGGCATGCGATGTTGGGGCTGCTGATTAATAAAGTTAGGGTTGAACTTAAATGGTTGAGGTGGTGGTAATTGGTTGTGTCTAATTCCTATTGGATTGGGCCAGTTGGGATTTGGTATTGCGTAATTATTGCTACGTGGTGGAACTAGGTTAGTATTCGCGTGGGGTGATACAGGGTTAGAATTTTTTTGGATTTTGAAGACTCACTACGTTCCTGTAAATACATAACGTTCAGTTCTTCCTGTACATATTCGAGGGCTTTTTCAATAGTATCGGGACGCATGCACCTTATACGAGACCCTAGTGGTTCTTTCAACCCTTTTACAAAAGCCTGCATAGTTACTTTTTTATACAGTGTACGTTTCGCTTCCACTGCAGTAGGAATTGGCTCGTGTAATGTTACATACGTCATTATCGTACTGAACAACTTTTGGCATTCCTCGTAGAATTCCTGAGGTGTCCTATTTCCCTGCATAGCTAAAGAAATCTATACAAAGCTGTTTCATCCCGCTGATCTGAAAAGTTATTGATTAAGGCTGTCCTAATCCCCAGCCAACTATCAGGTATGCCATTGGAATTGATGGTGGAAGCGGCAGATCCTTGTATTTTATTTAAGATCCCATTTAATAGGCATAAGTTGCTTAACTCGCTACCTGCGGTATTACTAACATACTGACTTACTATTTGATCACATATTCTTATGAACCTAGTCAAAACATTTGGGTTTCCATCGAACTCCGGGACCATACGAAGGGTCTTGAAAATTGTATCCGGGTCGTGGGCCATATTTATGCTATCTATAGTTCTAACTTCACTATCACTATTTATATCTCTACTATTATCTATAGTACTCCAGCGAGCCGTACGAGATGCAGGCTCCCGGAAAATGGAATTTTTCGGGTAAAGAATCTTGGAAATTGGGTTGTACTAGGACTAAAAAGGAAGCAACACAAGAACAATTCAGGTGTACTCACAAATTCCTCATCTCTGGTTCTCTCGTGAATCGAAATCTGGATTCTCCTTCCGGAATTGCAGCTGGACCGTAGATTCGGATATTCGACGCCGGGGCTCGATAGCCACCCAGGCGATTCGCGAACGCGGATATCGATATTAGAGATCCCTAAAGCTCGCGAACCGGCCCGCGAATATCCTACCGACTGCGCCAATTACGTTAGCTGCGATCGGAGGATTTAAAAAAAACCAAAAATGATTTTACTTAATTTATTTTAAAATAAAAGAATTACATTAATTATGTTCTAAGTTAGCCTAAACGCCTATTCGAAGTATGAATAGGGAGTGAAATTCTACAGGGTTACAATAATTTGGTAAACTAGGTTTGTGCGTCACAAAGTGCTTGCTTAGCTCGCCGTTTCCGTCGTTCGGTTTTGCAGCGTATGTTTCTATGCTAAAATGATTGAGTGCTGAGCTAGCGATTGCCCTTATGTAGCTGTACGTAACATATAGTCCTTAATACGTGATTTAAATATTACGTACCTAAATAAATAACTTTTTCATTTATGAGAAAATTAAAGAACACTCTCAAATTACTTCATACATTTTCATCTCGCGGTGTGTCAGTCCGCGCTCAACCGCGCTCGTGAAAGGAAGGGTATATCGCTTTTTCGCAAAAAAAATATTACGTGAATAATATATTGTTGTGTTCACCGTGTTGTATACTGTGGTTGGACGAAGTTGATACTTTTTCGTACCGAAATAAAAGTAAGTACGATTATTTAAATTTATTCAGAAATAAATACATAGTTGTCATTTTTTGTGGATGTAGTGTAGATTACGGATAAAGATAAAAATTACGAATAATTATATGAAAACATTTTTTTTGAGAAATTCGGTTCAATTTTTGATTTTTGGGTTTTGGGGTGGTGATTACGAATAGATTTTAGGCCATTTTTTTAATTAAAAAAGGGGGTGGATTTAAAAAAATAAAAAAATGACGTTTTTGTCAATTGTCTTGAACTTGAAGGTGGTGATTACGAATATACCATGTTATTTTTTATTCAAGATGGCGGATATAATATTTTTGTGATAAATCGACTTAGTTGCCAAATTCATAAATCTTGAATAGTAGAGTAGCAGCGTTTGAAAATCAAACAGGCGTATGGTTATAACTTTCGACACCCAGAAGGATTTTTCTTTATTTTGTGCATTGTTAAAATATTTATATTTGTTATTATAGATGCCACGAGCTCGGAAATTCGGACAAAAGACAAGAAAACTGTACACGTAGCAGTAAACAAAAGTAACGAGACTTTGTAAGTTTTTTCATTCAGAAATCACCAATCTACTCTAGAGTTTTGTTATGTCTTGTATTAGAAAATATAGTAGGTTTTTTTATTTAACAGGAACAGCAGCTTCGATGTCTCCGTAGGCGATGATTAACCAATGGATATTTCACTTACAAGGGAAAGTTTATCAACCTCTGTTGGTAATTTGTTCTATTTCATTGACCTTAGGTTCTTTTTTTTTTCGTGTGGTTATTACCTTAGGAAAGTACTATCAGCTAAGCTTCCGCATGCTCACCTTTACTCCATTTGAAATAAGATTTGACATTTAAACAAACCTTTTTACAGTCCGTTCAACCGATTTTGAAATCTATACCGTAGCCATAAGGATGGCATTAAAAGTTAAAAAGATTACGCAATACCAACTCTCTACTGCAGCTGCCATTTGTCATGCCACCAACGCAATAGAAGTCAAAATCGGTTGAACGGACTGTAAAAATGGCTTATTTAAAAGTCTAATCTTATTTCAAATGGGGTGTAGTCGATAATCGCATGGCACGGCTCACGGCTCGATCACCCGATGCATGCGTTTTGACCATAATATGTATTTATATGTGTCATAAAAGAAAAGAAGCAAGTTACGTAATACTAATTGTTTAGAAATTGACAAAGGTATCTTTTTCTTTACAATTAGTATTTGAACCAATAGTTGCCGCTGTTTATACAATATTATCAGAGCCTTTTGTTTATTGATGTCGCAACTGCAGTAAAAATAAGTTCATTATCAAATAACCATTGTTATTTAGTGGGAACGTCTAAAAATCCGGTTTAACAATAAGAAGACTTAATAGAAGGGCCATAAAATACGTTCTATAGTACCTACAGGTGTTGTCTTTGCCTACAGGAGCAGGAATGCGTGATAAAAGAATATAAGCCAGAAAGTAGAAGAATAATCGAGATTGATTACCTTTTTGAGCAGCCAATCCGTATAAACTTCTCTCTAATTTCTTTTTTGTCTAATTTTTCACAGTTACTTACACTAATGTGTACATTTCGTTATTGACCTGACTTTATTTAATATATAATATTTTTTACTACGTGCTTTTGTTTTAATTTTTATCAAAAATACCTTCTGAACTCGCGGCCCAGTCAGTAAATCTTACTTTTTTATAAGTATTTATGGGAGTGATTATTTTTAAATATCACAACGAAAGACTATGATAAACTCCCAAGCTAGTATTTTATTATGTAATGCTCCAACAATTGTCAGTAAAAATAATATTTATAAGTATGTACTTAGATACTTTCAAAGCAGCCTGGGATAATCGTAGTTGTTCCTTGTAACAGTAAAATTTCAAGGTAGTTTCCGTAAAAATATGGTATTTAATCCATATAGCCAGTGGTTGAAATTTTTGGGCACCTACGTAATGTACGTAATGACTGATGCACTTCAAAAATACTAAAAACATGAATATATTACGCAAATAGTACTTAGAAAAATTACCAAATTCGATTGCAAACTTCCAACTAACTTTACTCAATCATTATCAGTAAAATTAAAAAATAATACCTTCAAGCACCAAGATTAGTTAAGTTACGTATAAAACCGAGCGGACAGCGGTTTCAATGTGTGCGTGCGGGTAATGTCGTTGTGTTGCGATGCAGATACCTAAACTTGAGCGAGTTCAAAATGTAACAGCGTCCTTAAGTCATAGTACGCCGATTTTTTTTTCATAAATATTGTACACCATACTGAGCTAAAAAAAATCGTCAGCTGCATGGTGGAGGGGGGATTATGCGTCAGCCGCTCGCATGAACTTGTAAAAGAAACACGTAAAATAAAGTTACAGTACGCCGGATGAAATTTAACAAAGTGATTGTTTAAATTATCAAAAGTACGAAAACAACCATCAGCTTCGTGGGTAGCGGTGGAAAGACCGTCAGCTGACGCTCTAAAGATATAGATTATTCGAGTAATGCACAGTTTCTTTCAGTGTCCAGCTAACAGAACTCCCCTGTCCGCACCCAGCTGACTGATTGTTTTTGCAAATGTAACTATTAAACTACAGTCTTGTCAACGGAGAATGGGCCTCTGCTTATGGGGTTTATATATGCCCATTAAAAATATAGTAAATGACCTAAAAGGGTGTGAATATTGGGCATCGAAGTTAAAGAATTTTCTTGGCCCAATAGCCATATGATATACATCAATGGCTTTAGCTTTTTGATGGAAACTTTTCCTACTGCCATGGCTATTGCCAATTGTTAATCAGTTCGGAGTTAATGCCATAAATAGGTGACTACTTCGGTACCGAAGTAAAGGAATTTTCTTAGCCCAATAGCCATAAGATATACACCAATGGAGAGAGCTTTCCAATGAGAACCTTTGCTACTAACTCGACTTTTGCCAATTGTTAGTCAGTTTGGAGTTAATGACCTAAATAAGTATTACTACTGGGGCACCGAAGTTAAGGAATTTGCTTGACCCAATAGCCATAAGATATACACCAATGGAAAGAACTTTTTGAGGAGAAGCTTTGCTACTAACACGACTGTTGCAAATTTTTAATCAGTTCGGAGTTAATAACCTAGATAGGTCAGTACTTCGGTACCGAAGTTAAGGAATTTTCTTGGCCCTATAGCCATAAAATATACACCAATGGAAAGAGCTTTCCATGGAGAACCTTTGCTACTAACACGCCAGTGGGGTTTTTTTAAATAACACCAAGAAAGCAAAAAATTTTTTTTTTTTTATCCAGGTGTCCAGGGCCAAATAAATTATGGCTGAGTAAGTAGCAGATGACCCTACCTATCCATCATTTTCGTATGTTCAACGTTCTGCCAAACACCCAGTTTATAGAAAACACTTTTTTCTAGCTAATTCTTTTAATCTGCACAACTATATATTTATCTCAATCAAACGACGACTGACTCTGCACTTCATTTTACCATTTTAAAAATATCGTGTATTCCCGTTCGTCCCACTGGCGTCGTCCCACTGGTGGGACGGACGGGAATTTAATAAATTATATTAAATTTATTCCCGCTCGTCCCACTGACTTGCTCAGTGGGACGAACGGGAATGATTTATAATTTTATTTTTAATTCCCGTTGGTCCCACTGAATAATTTATGTCTGGTTGTTGTTCAATTATACACTTATTTACCCTAACTAATAAAATAAATGCGAAAGTAAGCTTGTTTGTTTATTTGTCAGGTATACTTTCACGCTATAACGGCTGAAAAGATTTCAAAAAAAAAATTCACATGGGTAGACCATGACCTGGGTTTGGAGATAAAATACTTTTTATCTCGGTAGTACGTTGCATGCATACGAGACTGTATTCTGTTCATGACACGTTGTGCACAATTTCCGAGCTAACCTTACAAAAAGTACTAGGCTTGCATGAATACACAGTAGTATTTCAATCAGTAGTTTTATCTAACTTATAGAATTTGAATGACAGATAGTTTATTTAACACTTAGGACACTTTTTATCCCGGTAGTACGTTACATGCATACAATATGGTATTCTGTTCAAGACATCTTGTGCCCAATTTCTAAGCAGTACAAAAAGTACTAGGCTTGCATAAATTCACGAAAGTATAGTACTATATAAAGGAGAATGGGCCTTGCTTATGGGGTTTTGCCCGGACGCCCAATAAAAATAAGATATATACCAATGGAAAGAGCTTTTCAAGGGGAACCTTTCCTACTAACACGACTTTTGCCCATTGTAAGTCAGTTCGGAGTAAATGACCTAAATGGGTGTGAATACTCGGGCATCGAAGTTAAGGAATTTTCTTGGCCCAATAGCCATAAGATATATACCACTGAAAAGAGCTTTTTAGGGATAACCTTTTCTACAAACTTTTGCCTATTATTAGTCAGTTCAGAGTTAATGACCTAAATAGGTGATGAATTTCAATAATGTTAATTACTCACATTTAGAGCTCTGTAGCTCCTTTCGTACTAACAATCGAGAGAAACGTCATATCACGAAATATTGCCTTTGAAGAGATCTTTCCATTGGCATATATCTGAACTCTATTGGTGGATGCGGCAGGCTTAACGAAGGCTTAACGATCTGTACGGCCGATCGACTCTTAAAAACATTGTTCCCAAAACGGCATCTAGGAGGCCAACGTTTTAAAATGTCAGTTTATAGGTTTACAAGATCCGGTTTGCAAGGCTCGAAGTTAATAAAAGTCATTTCATTGTCTAAATACCGGAATTTCACTAATGCTTAATTACTCACATTTAGAGCTCTGTAGCTCCTTTCGTACTAACAATCGAGAGAAGCGTGCTATCACAAAATATTAGCCTTAAAGAGATCTTCCCATTGGCATATAACTCAATTTTATTGGGGTACGCGTCAGGCTTAACGATCTGTCCGGTCGACCGACTCTTAAAAACATTGTTCCTAAAATGGCATCTATTGGAGACCAATGTTTTAAAATGTTCGCTTATAGGCTTCAAAGATGATATTTGCAGGGCACTGAATCATTAAAAGTTATTTAATTGAGGAAATACCAGAAATCCAATAATATTTAATCACTCACATTTAAAGCTCTGTAGCACCTTTCGTTCTAACGATCAAGATAAGTCTTCAGAATAAGAAATATTCTTCTTGATGAGATCTTTCCATTGGTATACATCTTAACGCTATTGGGCTCCAGGGCAGAAACGCCCAATCTCCTTTGGCACACAGATAGTTGATTATTCAGAAGTACTTAAATTACAAGGCTAGCAAAAGCATAAAAAAAAAACAATTAAAATCACAGAAACGACTTAACGTAGGTATCGAAATACACACTTTCATCCAAATCCTATTAGAAGCATAATACTAATGATTGAAGTACTATCCTGAATTCATGCATGCCTAGTAATTTTTGTAAGGTTAGGTACTGCTCATAAATTGTGCACAAAGTGTTTTGCACAGAATACCGTCTTCTATGCATGCAACTTACTACAGGAATAAAAAGTATCCTATGTCTTAACCGAGGTCCTGGTCTACCCATGTGCCAAATTGCATCTAAGGGCATTTTTATTTTAAAAGGTTATTAACAGCCTTTAAAAATTTATTATTGTTTTAGGACTTTGAACTTTGAATTATTGTAAAAAAAATATTGCCGTTTTAGCGTGAAAGTGTACCAAACAAACTCACTTTCGCATTTATAGTATTAGTTAGGATAAATAAGTGTATAATTGAACAACAACCACACTTAAATTATTCAGTGGGACGAATGGGAATTAGAAATAAAATTATAAATCATTCCCGTTCGTCCCACTGACTTTCTCAGTGGGACGAGCGGGAATAAATTTTTCACCTCAGCACCTCAAACAAGCAGGTTTTTCTGTCTACAGACAGTGTGCAAAATTCAATTTTAGTGCGAGCGTGACACAAAGTAACTTTTTAATTATTTTTTTTCTAAATTCCGAGAACATGTCATGGGTCTACTCACAAAATTCGAAATATTTGCTTTTACTTCAATACGAAAAAAGCGAGAGATAGAAACAAGTCGATTCGAAGTTAGATATCTAGTAGGCCCAAAAAATAAACAAACAATAAAACGTTCGGATACACATACAGGTTTTAAATGTAATAAGTAATTTAACTTACATTTTTTTTATATTGTTCGTTTTACAAATATACATGTGGTTTGTTTACCATGTGGTTTATGTTTACCATGTTGTATTTTTTACCTTTAGGCAATAATATGGGTTTAAATATGAAATTGCCGTTTAAACGTACTGGCCACTTTGAATTAAAATTAAACTTGCATCACGGTGTGAGATTCCAGAGTGATTTTTTTTTCACAAGATTCGATTTTTGTTTTTGAACAGTAAAGTACAGTATGACACAACTTAGATGTAGCATAAATGTGAAAATTTGCATTCATTAATTTAAATTTTACGGATGTATTTGGTTATATAACTTTACAAGTTATTGCGTTTGCGTAAATATCATTTTCACCTAAAGCAGTAATAAAGATTGATGATTTTGAAGGCGCATTCAGGTCGGATTGTGATCGGTTTTACGAATTTTGCCGATGCTACATGTGGGTTGTGTCGTACTGTACATATATTGAAAATTAGAGTAATTTTTGAATACGAGTTCCGACGTGGAACTAACGAAGCGGAAACAGCTCGCAATATCAATGTTGGGTTTGGAGAGGATACTGCGTTTTTGGTTTAATTTTCGTAGTGGAAACTTCGATTTGAAGAATGAACCCCGAGAAAGACCAGCCTCTACGGTAAATAACGATGAATTAGATGCGATGGTAGAAGCCGGCCCATATCAAATTACCAAGGAACTAGCGGCACGATTTCATGTAAGCTTAAGCATATCTAAAATAATGACCAATTTGCATCAATCAGTGAGACAAAAAGCTTGCATAATAGGTGCCCCATGATTTGACTGATCTGCAGAGAGAACCGCGTGTTGAAGCTTGCCCTACCTACCTTGTTGTACCTGTACAGAAATGAAGGGGTTTCAATACAAAATGCCTTCACTCAGTTTGTTGAGTCCCCAGAGTTCTACCGCAAAGGCATAAATGACCTTCCCAGGAGATGGCAGAAATGTGTAGACAATGGGGAAAATACTGATTAAATAAATAATAGGTCTTTACCTATGAAATTGCCGTTTTGTATGAAAAAATTTAAACGAATTTTTTTCATGAATTTTTTATTTGTATTAATCGAAGTAATCACCCATGCAATTAATGTATCTTTGCCATCGCAGTGGCAGTTTATTGATGCCCTTCTTAAAGGAATCAGCTGGACGGGAGGCAACAAATTCTTCAAAGGCATTTTGTACTGCCTCTCGGGTATTGAATTTTTTTCCCGCCAAGAAGTTATCCAAATTCTGGAAAAAGTAGTAGTCTGTAGGCGCAAGGTCTGGTGAGTAGGGCGGATGACGGAGAGCTTCCAACCCCAGTTCTTGCAACTTGGAGACCGTCTGCTGTGCAGTATGAGGTCGCGCGTTGTCGTGCAGGAGCAGCGGAGACGAGCGATTGACCAATGCTGGTTGGAGATGCGCCAGCTTCTCCATCATTGTGTTCAGTTCTTCACAGTACACATCTGCAGTAATGCTCACCCCGTTTGGTAAGAAGCTGTGATGAATCACACCGGTGCTAGACCACCAAACAGTGACCATCACTTTTCTAGGGGTAAGTTTTCGTTTAGGGCATTGTTTAGGTACTGAACCAGGATCCAACCAACTTGCTGAGTGCTTGCGGTTATCAAACAGAATCCATTTTTCATCGCAGGTAACAATGCGGTTCAAAATTCCTTCATTTGTGTGTCTGTTGAGCAGTGCCAGGCACGTCTCGACGCGTACTTCGCGCTGGCGATCATTGAGTTCGTGGGGCACCCATTTGTCAAGCTTTTTTACCTTGCCAATTTGACGCAAATGGACCAATATTGTTTTGACGCTAACGTCGAAAGCTGCTGCTAATTCAGCCGTAGATTGTGTATCATCAGCTCCCACAATCGCCTTTAATTCGTCATTGTCGACCAAAGTCTTCGGACGACCGCGAGGTTCATTTTTCAGGTCGAAATTTCCAGAACGGAAGCGAGCAAACCAATAACAGGTGGTGCGTTGGTTTGTAGTGTTAGCTCCGTAAACGTCGTTGATGTTGCGTGCCGCTTGTGCCGCGTTGATGCCACGACGGTACTTATATTCCATAATTACTCGAATTTTTAACGTATCCATGATGACGAAAAAGATTGAAATGCGATGAAAATGTAACACTAATCAATAAAGAAATGACTACTTTTGGGAAAAAAAATCCATGTTTTTAAAATAAAATTAATTTGAAATTAGAATTCTTAGCCAAACAAAAATTATTTTGATTTGAAATGGCCAGTACTGCAGAACGGCAATTTCATAGGTAAAGACCTAATATATTTTACCTCAGAAAAAAAATGGTGTCCGTTCTTCAGTACAACACGGAAAATTCATATTTAAAACCCTAATATGTTCTTATATCTCATATGTTCTCGCTGCTGAGTTGAAAAGTTGTATGTGTTACACGAGAACAAAGTTATTTGCATCTCGTGCCTTTGAATCCCTCGCTGTGCTCATGATTCTAACCTAGAATCACTCGCTACGCTCGTGATTCAATTATAGAATCCTTCGCTTACTCGGGATTAAAAATCAACACTCGCACCAAAAAACAACTTTGCTCTCTTGTTGCACAAATAACTATAAAATAATTTATTAAATTCCCGTTCGTCCCACCAGTGGGACGACGCCAGTGGCACGAACGGGAATACACGAAAAGTATGACTATTGGGGACCCAGAAATAACGATAATATCACAACCGTTATTTCTAAGTGTTGCCAAAGTAAAATAATACATTCAGTTGAAATATGCTGAATGTATGAATGAATGAAATGAATGATGAATGAAAATACATTTATATGTTTCATACAATATTAGTCATTATTTTGTACTTTGACAGCGTTGCCACAGTATTATAATTCGATAATAATATATATTAGTAATTAAATCAAAGAAATCACGACAGTAATGTGGGCATTTTCAAAATCCAAGAGATAGCCGGAGTCACGAGAAAAACTGTAACCGGAGTCCAGAGTGCGAATACCTAAACAGTCGCAGAATAGTAAGAACCAGCGCAGTCACACCCGATACAAACGATCGACTTACTTTTTTTCCCGTCATTTAATATTTTTTGAAACCATTACAGGACAATTACTGTTATTTTGCAGCCTCTAAGGTCATCTATAAGTTCAGCATCGGATCAGCACCACCTCACCTCATCGACACGCCGCCAATCATGCAGTACTTATGAATGAAGTTTCATGGTGATGCTTCAAGCCGAAATGCTATGCAAGCTTTATTTGGCGACAACTCATACCGATAGAAATCCAGGATTAACCGTTAGAAGGAAAGGGGGGGGGGGCGTAGTGAACCCATGATCGGTTACTGGGTAGCGTTTGATGTCGGCACCTCTCTAATGATGCTCAAAAGGGCAGTGAATAATGAAGTATCTAAAAAAATACCTTATTTTAGTATTGCTAAAACTGACATGTTTGGTACAGTATAACTCCGAACGGACAAGCATTATATATTGCACCATAGTAACTTCTATTCAGTTTAAAAAGGGCTATCCAACGATGTATAACATGTGTCATGGCTATTGGAGCAGGGTACCAAAATAGGCATCATCCTTTCAAAGGAATTGCCGAAAGGGGTGAATCGATACACCAAAATAATAATTTTAATGTCAATTTTACACTCGCCCCTTCACTACACCAAAATAATAAAAAACGGGGCGAGTGGAACATTTTAATCGAAAGGGGCAAGATCCGAGGGGCGAGCGGAGCCTAAACCGATAAAAGATAGGATCCTATTTAAGATAGTGAATTACCCCTCTCAGCGTTCCGTAGCCAACAAGGAACCCTTATAGTTTCGCCATGTCCGTCTGTCTGTCTGTCTGTCCGTCAGTCTGTCTGTCCGCGGCTTAGCTCAGAGACTCTTACTTAGTACTAGAAAGCTGTATTTGATATGGGTATACATCCTAAGACACGCCGACCGACAAAGTGGTTTTTTTAAGGTACCTACCCTACACGTAAAGTGGGGATGTTTTTTTTTTTTTGTACATCCCATGGTGTTGGGTTAAAAAATATTGTGAGTTTGTAAACAATTTTTGGATTCAGGCATCCGTTTGCGAAATATCAGCCTTTAAAGTGCAATTTTTTGTTAGAGTCAAGTCCCCCCTGCCAGCGAAATGGTTGGCTTTGGATATATGAAAAAATTCACGGCAGTATAACGAAATTAAAAAGATAACTACACTCACAGCATAAGACGTCTCCAAGTTAGGTACCGAGTAATGTTCGACTAACTTACATTTGCAATTGCAAAAACATGTTCTCCCATACATCCCGTATGGGAGAACAAGTTTTTCAACTACAATAATATGATAAATTTGTTCTTGAGATAAATTCATCCCAACTACGGAACCCTTCATTCGTTGTGCGTGACACGCACTTGGCCGGTTTTTTGTTGATAGCATTAGGTACACGTGTTTTGATCGTGGCGCAAAAGGGCCTTATTGATAAGGTACTTTAATTGTTCACTTATTACTTTCAATTAGACACCTAGGTACCTACTTGATGTCTTATCTATACATATTATATTATAAAAAAGTTTTCGTGTTTGTCAGCGTTGTTCTTTTTTAAACCACGCAACAGATTTTGATGACGTTTTTCATCTTCGTTTAGAGAATTTATTCCGGAACGTTTATGTGTATTAAAGTAACATATCTCGATGTTTTGTCAAGTTGTTTTTTTAATATACTATAATTGTTCCTAATGCATCTAAGTGGGTACCTATCTACATGGTACCTCCTGTTCCCACAAGTGCACGCTGTAACACAGCGCCGGGCCGCGCCCCGGTACCACTCTGGCTTGCAGTCTATAGACGGGATTGATCCATGTTGGGGAAAAGAAAAGAGAAGAGGCCTTTGCCCTGCGGTGGGACTACACAGGTTGAGTTGTTACTACCTACCTATATTATTTGACCATTAAGTATTATGGCTTGTACAAACTGACGCGATATCGCGGGCGAGACAGGCAGCGCTACCCTTGTCGCGCCCGTGATATCGCGCCTGTTTTTTACTGTTTTCAAGATAAAGCAAAAACAAAAGACGTTGCATAAAATCCTTTGTGAAAATCAACTTGCTAGCTATTAGATTACCTATTACGGTTCTAAAGATAAATAGTAGGTAATCGTTTCCCGAGGGTACCTACGGAACCCTAAATTAGATTCTAAACAGATGAACCGCATATCCGAATGGCCTGTCGCTAAGTAGGTAGTATCATTGAACGTCTACTAACTGAGGTACTAATTTTCTTTGCGCTACCCAAGTCTTGGGCTCCGGTGACTCTAACATTATTCCGGTTTTTCCTCAGAGACTACGTTGATTATTTCATGATGCCAAGTGTTCCAACGTGATGGGGCCTGAATGTCCAAGTGTCGATCATGACGCAGTATTCTACAAGTGTGTTTATCAGATCAAGTGATCGACTGAGTCAGCTCCACTCGACCGGTGCAATAAGTAGAGAGCCTAAACCGAGACCGGCACAGTGCTGTTTACATCGTCAACATGTTCAAACTGCTGGTATTGAGTTGTCTGCTGGTCAGCTGTCTGGCTGACCCCTTCGGCCTTCCATCCTGGTAAAATATCATTTTAATTACTAGTAGTTTTTATTGTTCTTAAGTATGCAGCTAGTCTTTTGATGAAACTGCTTGGCACTTGGCAGACAGATGCGTGATCGCAGCCCAGTTACACTGTTCATCGCAAGTACGGTTCTGCTGAGAAGCCTACCTATATACCTATGTAGCCCGCACTTTTCCACCTCCACAAACAATTATAATCGTGTTGTTATACCTAAGGATAATGTACTTACTTATCCATGTAGGTGCACAGGTGAGCTTAGCCTAGTATTGGGCGCAGTAGAGGTCGTTCACAAGTTTGTTACCATGATGTTCTAGTGGCTACCTAGGTACTTCTTATATTAATAATAATATTAGTCCCTTAGCTTTAAGCCATTGTTGTAAGGTCCTTGTTTAACAATAAGGAACGCAAATAAAGGTACTAGTAAGGATGAGTAAGATTAGTTCAGAGTCAAAAGACGCAGGTCCAGTCGTGCACGTCCTTTGTACCCGCATGCCCCATAGCCCCATACTAAAAGGTTTTTGTAGCAGTAGGTAAGTTGTAGTTGATGATACAGTGAAGTAATTTCAGTGCTAAACCAAGCTAGATGCATTCCGGACTTAATGGTCGGTGGTATATGTTGGACAGGGAAACTGCGTCTTCAAACTACCCATAGCCAGCAGTGAACGTGACCCGGTGATAGTAGGAAACAGTCATCATCGTGGCGCAGTGTCCACAGTCCACACAGTGGGGCTGGTTAGGAGGTACCTCATGTTGTGAGACTTACACTACACACACTACAGCTTGTGACATTATTATCAAACTGTAACTGTAACTTTCAAAGCTCAAAAGAAATGCATCATAGCAATGTGCAATCATACCACCAACAACATATTTTAAAACAGTGGTTCCTAACCTGGGGGTAATTACCCCCACAGGGGTAAATCAGCTATTTCACGGGGGTAACAAAGAACCTAATAAATTTATACCATTGCCACCACCTACAGGTGTGAGAGTGGGTTTTCTACTTTAGTAACACTGAAAACAAAGGCCAGAAATCGTCTCAATGTGGAACATGACTTGAGATGCGCTTTAAGTGAAACTAAACCAACATTCACTAGTTTTTTATGTTAGGATTCGTTTTTATTATGGTAGGAGTAGTCACTATTAGTAAATGTAACTGAGTATTATTAATCGATAGTTTATACGTATGAATACGTTAAAATTGTAAGACTGTTGTGCAATTTATGATCAATACAGATGTTTGTATTTACTTGTAGTGTTTGTTTTGATATCATTTTGAAAGCGGGGTAAAATCAGTTTTATACATAGTTCACAGGGGTAACAATATTAAAAAGGTTGGGAACCGCTTAAATAGGTATACCTCCAACTGTCACTAACGAGACACAATAGAATGAAATGAAATGAAATTGTTTATTCTGTAAATATGATATTGGAATCACTTTTACACGTCACATTAAAAAATATAAAAAATAGGCTAGATGAGGTCGGCGTTTCCTATCCGACTACTCTGAGAAGAAAGGCAGAAACAAACTCAGAGGTCACTACAAAATTTTAATTTCTTATGGCCTTCTAAAGCCCAATCAACAGTTGAGCGGATTCTGACATTAGCTGTTTTCACACTGCGACGATAAAGACACCGACATATCGCCAGCTCGGACGACAATGATCGGTATGCGAAAAGGTGTATCAACAGAAAAAATACAATAGACGTAGATATATTTAGTAACCAATTCCGCTTGACTAAGTCAAGTTTTTAGTCAAGCGGAATTGGTTACTAAATATATCTACGTCTATTGTATTTTATAATGGATTTCCGCAAAGTCACGCCTGAATCAATTAACTATGTGTATCAACAGCTTATTACGCCAGCAAAAGCTTACATTGCCGCGCGATTCTAAACGTGTATTAGAGTACCTATTCGAGGTAATAATGGCAGCAGTGACAAGTGCACTGTGTCGTCCGCCGATATCGGCACGACCATCAATGTCGGCGACGATACCGTCGACTACACCGACATCGTGTGAAAGCGTTTAGTAGTAATTGTATGAAACTAGTCCAGTCCGACGATATCGATGTTGTTGTCGTTATATCGTAGGTAGGTAGGTATGTAGGTTAGGTTGGTAGGTAGGGTAGGTAGGTAGGTAGGGTGGGTAGGTAGAGTAGGTAGGTAGTTATGGTAGGGTAGGTAGGGTAAGGTAGGGTAAGGTAGGTAGGTAGCTAGATGCTACTTAGTGCGAAGCCAGGGCGGGCAGCTTGTAATACATAAATTATGTGTGTGTGAACTGAGGGACCAAAATGGGAATCGCAAAAAAAAGTCCTATGATATATTAGTAGTCGTAAAACAATTGTAAAACGAATCTGGGAAAAGGAAAGCAATATATTAAAAACTACAGCCCTTAAAGTGTGGCCCCTCAGTTCTCACATACCATCAGCCAAATCTCGGAAAGTATCTCGAAAATTAAGGTTTTGTGATTACAGACATTTAGTAAAGATTTTGTAAAGATATGTACTAAATAACAAACCACAAAAGCATTAAAAACAAAAAAAAATATAACGACAAAACTGTGGTCCCTCAGTCCACACAACATAAATAAATATTTTAGTGAATATTACCGAATTAATTAAATAAAACCGTTATTTTTCGACATAACCTTTTAGTAAAAGTCTTAATACATTTTGTAAAAAAGAAATGGAGCAGAAATATCGACGCAATTTGAAGATATCGATTATTAATACTGGTCCCTCAATCCTCACCTCCACTGACACTAGTGCGTGTGCTACCTGCTTGACGATAGGATTATCGGAAAGTCTAGTGCACTTAACTTTTAGTAAAAACTTTCTACTAAATAATAGAAAGCTAAAATTATGCATTGCTTTCCTCTTAGCTGAGATGTCACCACACAATGAAACAAAATGTGGACAGTATTATTATACTTTAATTAATATGACACAAGAAGGAATGAAAACAAGGTTGTATGGTTAAATTTATATTATAATACATGACGTATATGTATTGAATGAATAATCAGATTAAACAAGTTACTCAAATTAAAAAAACAAAAAAACCCAACTGCAAAAATACATAACTGAAAACAGAAAAACATCATTTGAAAAGAATTGAATAAAATAGATATACCTAAACATTGAAATGAAATGAAATTGTTTATTCTGTAAATAGGATATCGGAATCAATTTTACACGTCATATAAAATAAAAAAAATAAGCTAGATGAGGTCGGCGTTTCCTATCTGACTACTCTGAGAAGAAAGGCCGAAACAAACTCAGAGGTCGCAGTCTTTTTTAAGGTCCAGACATAATCATGGTCAGGCCATAAATGAGGACCATGTGGGTTAATCTCTGAAATGGTCTTTTGAGGAAAGAACCACACAGATTTGAGAGGACCAGTCCAGTCAGTGCAAGCATTTGTCAGTAACCGAGGAGCTCAACTCAGAGCTTAAGGAGCTCAACGACTCGACGACCAATACCAAAGAAAGGACATTTTTTGCATACATCTGCTAATAGACTTTATTTTCATTATGGTAGGTATATTGATAGATAAGATAAATGTCGATCTGTTCCGTAAATTTTTCATAATCTCTGATTTTCAGAAATTGGCTATTGTAAAATATTACATACGCATATTCAAATTCTTCAAATTACTCACTTCAAAAGTTTAGATTGTTTTATCATTTCTCATTCCAAATTACATAACAAATAACTTGTATATATTTTTGGAATCACCTTTTAATAAACCCCTTTATTTTGATACCCTACTTGAGCGATTGAGTGCCGAGCCAAAAATCTGCCATTTAATTTTTATTTTATTTTAGTATGCCACAGTGACTACGGCAATATGATTCGCAGCCGTATCAAACATTTATAAAAGACAATAACAACGTGATTTTTTTATATCCCTTAACTCTAGGGTATTAATAAGACCATGACAAAGAATCAACACTAGGCATGTTTTTTTTTTCTTTTTTATACGAAAATAATTCGACAAAATCACGATTATTTACGTAAAACACACGCATACGTGAAAAAGAAAACCGAATATGTCAGTCAATAAAAAAAAAATATGACAACGTCGCATTTTCGTAGCTTTGAATATGAATGTTTGTTTTGACCGAAAATGATTTACTCGTACTTATCAATGAAATTTAGATACACACATCGAGATTCTAATGTTACGATACCTATCTTTAAAAAAAAAAGGTCACTTGATTCTTTGACATAGTCTCATTAATAACCTAGAGTTATGGATATCTAAAAAAACACATACGTCATGTATTATAATAATCATACAACCTTGTTTTCATTCCTTCTTGTGTCATATTAATTAAAGTATAATAGTACTGTCCACATTTGTTTCATTATGTGGTGACACTACTCTATTTTCATAGGATTACTAAAATAATATTATCTCAGCTAAGAGGAAAGCAATGCACAATTTTAGCATTCTATTATTTAGTAGAAAGTTTTTACTAAAAGTTTTTGGCTGATGGTCTGTGAGAACTAAGGGACCACACTTTAAGGGCTGTAGTTTTTAATATATTGTTTTACAAATTCCCAGATTCGTTCTACAATTGTTTTAGGACTACTACTAAATCATAGGCCTTTTTTTTGCGATTCCCAGTTTGGTCCCTCAGTTCACACACACATCATAAATTAAATTAAATTTTCATGATTAACGATTTATTTTGTCAGATTTATTCTGTCATTAATTCATTATTTATATGACGATATTTTAAATTCTTGCACCTCATTATGATTATATAATTATAATACAGCGTAGGTATCTAATCCATTTTTTTGTAACATCTGAACTTGTGTTATACAAATGAATGAATTTGAATTCTGCAAACCGAAAACAGAACCTCAACTAATGGTGTACATAATAATTGTTTCCCAGGTTCCGCGAGGCAGGTCATGCGCACCGCCATCCTCGGGGTTGCGCCGACCGCGCGCAGGGCTGGCGCGCGTGCGCGCGCCTTAGCAGCAGCGAATCTCTGGCGCCGCACGGGCGCGACTGCAGCCTGTTCTTCTACTGCAGCGGCGGCGCGCGCCCCGCATGCCGCAAGTGCCCCGCCGGCCTGCACTTTAACCCGCAGCTGCAGGTGTGCGACTGGCCCGCAAATGCGAACTGCACTCGGCACCCCCCGCGCCCCCACCGCAACGGAACAACGCCTTACCCTACCACATTGGACGTTGCTACGGTAACAGTAATTAATGGTTCAACTACAACTAATGAAACCACAGCTGGAGAATATACAAGAACAACTGATGAACTACGAACTGATGGAATTACAATGACTGATGCTTCTTCAACTGAGCCTGGTCCAAGTGAGGCTGCTGTAACGAATGCAACTTCAACTAGGCCTGGTCCAAGTGAGGCTGCTGTAACGAATGCAACTTCAACTGAGCCTGGTCCAAGTGAGGCTGCTGTAACGAATGCAACTTCAACTGAGCCTGGTCCAAGTGAGGCTGCTGTAACGAATGCAACTTCAACTGAGCCTGGTCCAAGTGAGGCTGCTGTAACGAATGCAACTTCAACTGAGCCTGGTCCAAGTGATGCTGCTGTAACGAATGCAACTTCAACTGAGCCTGGTCCAAGTGAGGCTGCTGTAACGAATGCAACTTCAACTGAGCCAAGCGTTTTCAGTTGGCGAAATTATATCCCTTGGGGTCGTAAATAACGTTTATAATATTTCATCAGAGTCATCACTGGCTTAGCATAACCTTATCTATTCTATGTTTTTTTTTTGTTTGTATAGCAGTACCAAGGTTGAGATCAAAATGATGTCCACAGAATACTTATTAAATTTCTAAGAATGCTTATTTTTGTGAAGTACTAATTTACCAAAGTATTTTTTATTGTTTCTCTTTTCGGCTCTGTTTGGATTTGTAAACATAAAAAAATTATATTTTTATACCGAATAAAATTATGTTTCCATAAATTTCGTATTCTTTATTTAAACACGATGTTGATTATGACGTTGACGGGACAAACAACTTATTGTACATGATGCAGGGCTCAGCAGGGCTCAGAGATCAGTCGGGTTCAGCAGGGCTGCGCGCTCGCCGTCGCATACAGTATCGCCAACGCGTTGCAGAGCGCGCGGTAGTTCACCTGCGCAGACAAAGAACACGTTACTTATAGGTAGGTAATAGGTATGTACGCCGTGTGTTATCAGTATCACTTCCCAAAATTTGGTCCTTATTAGCGACACAATCGGACGGTGCAATAATAAAAGGAGTAAGGTCGGGCGGGGCAATTTCGACTATAAAAACACAAACGCCAGTTTAAAAAGTCTGCACACTCGTCTTTGATTACATTATGGTAGAATAAATGAATGTATGTTATAAAAGCTTTAATGGAGATCTTTCTTACGTAGGTCTTTAAACAGAATACTCATCTTATATGTTCAAAGGAACCATGTTTTTGAAATTGGGGAGAAATAGTTACAAAACAAACAACGACTCCTTTAAGCTTAGATTATAAAATCTAACCCTCTTATTCATAAACGTTTCTGATTTATGAATTGCGAGTGTGTTCGCGACTTCGTAACTAGTTTTACTGTATGGAATGTGTAGTTGTGGCGTGGCTTAGTACCTACTCGGGTTCGTGTACTCATGAGCAGTGCGTTTGGCGCGCGCTTCTCCTGCGCTTCGTAATTTGTTACGTATCGCTATTCGTTTCGGGGGCTGGGGTAAGTTTTGAAACCCTACGGAGCTTGGAAAAACCCGGTCATAAAAAAAGTATTTCAAATAAAATACAAAATGCCTTTTTCGAACAAGTATTTACATCAATCAATCTGCCTAGCCGTTTCCCAACTATTTTGGGGTCGGCTTCCAGTCTAACCGGATGCAGCTGAATACCAGTATTTTACATGGAGGGACTGCCTATCTGACCTCCAAAACCCAACCAAAAAAAAAAGTAACTGGGTAATACGATACCCCTTGCTTAGACTGTTTGTCAGACTTTCGGGCTTCTGACGACCCGTAACGACTGAACAACAAGCAAACAAGTATTAAGATGCAAAATAAAAATAGGTATTTTGCATTTTGTATTATCATTTTGTGTGTGCTTGTGCGTGTGACTGATTACCTCCTCGCCGCAGCCGCGCGCGTAGCCGAAGCACTTGTACACGAGGTCGCGCTCGCGCGCCGACACCAGCGCCAGCAGGTTGCGCTGGCACAGCGCGCGCTCCACGGACACGCGCGGGATCGTGCCGCAGTTTTCTTTGTCCATGTCCTGTACCACAATGAGCTTACAGAACTAAGTATTCAAATCTCGTAAGATTACGTAATAACAAGCTTCTATCTGCTCTGAAAGGGTACGCTCTACGCTAGATGGGTGAGGTTTGTGGGTCCCATTAGTAGGTAATAGGAGGCGAGCCATTGATTGACCATATGCTAATGCTAGCTCGTAAGCTAAAGCAAAAAAAATAAAAAGTTAGGTAAGTATGTTCTGAATTCCGAAAGCATCGTCTCACCTCAAACACCTCCATTATATTGGAGAGCTGGTCAGGGAACTTGGACAGCTTCTTGAGAGCGCCAGAGACGATGTTCCGCTCCTCGAAGTTGAGGAAGTTGAGCGGCGAGTCGATGGTGGGCACGTGCGGCACGGGCGCCAGCAGCGGCGCGCGCTCCAGCGCCGCCTGCGTCAGCGCCTCGCCCACGGCGCCGCAGAAGCGCTCGTACTCCACCAGGCGCCGCCGCACCGGCGCGCAGAACCTGCGCGCGAGAGCCAGCTTAGTGAGGGCATCGACACCTCTGGGACTGTGAGTACACTCTTTCATATCTTCGTCAGTTTTCAAATTATTTTCTTTATTAAGTCAGTATACATATGATGGGACTTGTCCCATAGTGGAAGTTGTTCATAACTATGAGCACAATGACCCCATAAGAGGATCATGAGGATCCTCTTATGGGGTTATGGCGGGGAATTCAATTTCACCCAGTATATATTTACCTTTTGAAACGAAGCTACTGAGCAGAATAGCTATCATTTTATTTAAAACTTAACCGTCAGAGTTTGTCAATGTCAGTTTGTTTGTGCAATGAGCAGACAAAAATAGCCCTTAAGATAAAGAACATAATTTTAAATGTTTCTTTACCTACATCTAGCTATGATATAGCTCCCGCAGCATCGCCAACACCACCGGTTCTGTGCTTTTCACGCATCCAACGAATTCCCGCGACCTTCACCAGCCTGGGTATCGGTCCACGTTGTGGAAGGTCTCCACGTTGTACTGATAGCCAGTTTAGAACTTTTCGACCTTATGATTGAGCCGTTCGTTCTGAGGGCATATGCCCTGGCAGTAGGCCTATGTCGTGTGTCGGATAGGTATAGCGCAGTAAGACTCACACTTCCATGAGCGTGTCCATCTCGATGGGCGTTAGCGCGAGGCCGGCGGAGGCGAGGCCGCGGTAGAAGTCTGCGCGCGGGATCACCAGCTCGTTGTGCAGGTCGAACTGCTTCAGGAATTCGCGCGGCCGCACGCCCTCGCGGACCATCTGCAACGCAGTACGCTCAATACACAACACGCTCGTTATAATGACACAGAATAAAAAATATATCAGTTGAGCTGTTTAATTACCTACATTACAACATATATATATATTTCAACTAGAGATTCCATAGGTAATGTTATTAACATTGCAAAACCTATTTCAAGGTTTTATATTAATAATTTAACTATATCAATTTTTGATTAGGTAGTACCTATAGGTATTTATTTTGAATCATACTGGGAGAGACGTTAGACGGGCTGCTGCACAGCCTAAATGGGAGCCTTTGGGTGGGTTGGCCTCGGTATGAATTTGGAAAAGACAAAATGCTTATGGTTATGATTATGGTTTATAGGTTTATAGGCTATGGGTTTGGATGGCTATACCTAGCAGATTGGTTACCTATAACTATGGAAGGAATACATGACTTACGTTGCCGAAACGTGGACACTGGCAGTCAAGTTGGTTTACTAATTCAGGGTTGCTCATCGCGCTATGGAGCAGGCTATGCTCGGAGTCTCGGAGTCTCTTTGAAGTATAAAATCAGGAATGAAATTATCCGAAAAAGAACCTAGCTTGAGGAAGCAATATGCAGTGGGCTGGCCTTGTTTGTCAAGAACTGATGGCTGATGGAGCAGACGAGTCCTGGAGTGGAGAGTGCGTATCGGCAAGCGTAGTGTAGGGACGCCCCCAGCTAGATGGACCGATGGCCTTAAGAAGGTGGCTGGGATAGACTGGATGCGGAACACGGAGGACAGGGTGTTATGGTGACGCCTGGGAGAGGCCTAATATGTCCAGCAGTGGACTGCGATAGGCTGACTTGCTTGATTGATATTTATTTAAGTAACAGAGGAAACTGACTTATGTGGACTGATCGTTAGGAAATATGGACTGACAACAGTGCCAACTCCCAGTCAGTAAATCTTAGGTTTCCTAAGAAAGCAGTGCCGACACATAGGAGCCATGAAAAGACTCGTACGGTCTGTTCCAAAAGTACCTGATGAAAGTGTAAATAACTACTGTTCAGGTTACAACTCTTACGCAATCAGTCACCACATGGAATGCATACCACATTTATTTTTGACTTGCAAATGCAAAACACAATATGATTAAGTTGATATAAAATTAGAATTTCGGGTTTAAGTATATATTAAAATAATAAAATCAAAGCACTCAATTTGTAAGTGACACCACAAATTGGCATCCACAGGTTTGTTTCTTGATCCATTTTTGTTTACATATCAATCAGACAATTTTGGAACAGACATTAGATAAGAGGTCGTGACCTTGCCCTTGATCTTGGCGAGTATCTGCACGATGTCGGTCTGCAGCGGGTCCAGCCCCGCGGGCGGCGCCACGCGGGTCGCGGCCGTCGGGCCCGCCACCACCGCGCTCTCCACCGGGCGCTCCTCCATCTGAAACAAACACAACACGTCTACACTGCTGCAAGGATCTTTTGGCGTTCGAATAATGTCGTCAGGGGGCGCTGTTGGTAAACATTTGTGCAAATTTTACTTGAAATATATTCAAAAAACGAGATTGGCACACACTTATTTATTGGTCACAACAGGGATAAAAAAAATCAGCAACTGGAGCAACAAGTTCTGGATAATCAGACTCACCGCGCATACTACGGCATGCGGATATAAGCAAGAAGATGATGCTCACCTCGTCCAGCAGACGCACGTAGCTGAAGCCGCAGTCGTCCAAGTAGCGCGCCTCCAGCGCGCGCACCTGCGCCTCGCTCGGCAGTACGCCCAGGCGCGCCAGCACGCGCCGCACCGCCGCGCGCGACACGTGCCCATTGTTGTGTCTGCGGGGGAGGGGGGGGGGGGGAACATAATAGGTCTTTACCTATGAAATTGCCGTTTTGTATGAAAAAATTTAAACGAATTTTTTTCATGAATTTTTTATTTGTATTAATCGAAGTAATCACCCATGCAATCAATGTATCTTTGCCATCGCAGTGGCAGTTTATTGATGCCCTTCTTAAAGAAATCAGCTGAACGGGAGGCAACAAATTCTTCAAAGGCATTTTGTACTGCCTCTCGGGTATTGAATTTTTTTCCCGCCAAGAAGTTATCCAAATTCTGGAAAAAGTAGTAGTCTGTAGGCGCAAGGTCTGGTGAGTAGGGCGGATGACGGAGAGCTTCCAACCCCAGTTCTTGCAACTTGGAGACCGTCTGCTGTGCAGTATGAGGTCGCGCGTTGTCGTGCAGGAGCAGCGGAGACGAGCGATTGACCAATGCTGGTTGGAGATGCGCCAGCTTCTCCATCATTGTGTTCAGTTCTTCACAGTACACATCTGCAGTAATGCTCACCCCGTTTGGTAAGAAGCTGTGATGAATCACACCGGCGCTAGACCACCAAACAGTGACCATCACTTTTCTAGGGGTAAGTTTTCGTTTAGGGCATTGTTTAGGTGCTGAACCAGGATCCAACCAACTTGCTGAGCGCTTGCGGTTATCAAACAGAATCCATTTTTCATCGCAGGTAACAATGCGGTTCAAAATTCCTTCATTTGTGTGTCTGTTGAGCAGTGCAAGGCACGTCTCGACGCGTACTTCGCGCTGGCGATCATTGAGTTCGTGGGGCACCCATTTGTCAAGCTTTTTTACCTTGCCAATTTGACGCAAATGGACCAATATTGTTTTGACGCTAACGTCGAAAGCTGCTGCTAATTCAGCCGTAGATTGTGTATCATCAGCTTCCACAATCGCCTTTAATTCGTCATTGTCGACCAAAGTCTTCGGACGACCGCGAGGTTCATTTTTCAGGTCGAAATTTCCAGAACGGAAGCGAGCAAACCAATAACAGGTGGTGCGTTGGTTTGTAGTGTTAGCTCCGTAAACGTCGTTGATGTTGCGTGCCGCTTGTGCCGCGTTGCTGCCACGACGGTACTCATATTCCATAATTACTCGAATTTTTAACGTATCCATGATGACGAAAAAGATTGAAATGCGATGAAAATGTAACACTAATCAATAAAGAAATGACTACTTTTGGAAAAAAAAATCCATGTTTTTAAAATAAAATTAATTTGAAATTAGAATTCTTAGCCAAACAAAAATTATTTTGATCTGAAATGGCCAGTACTGCAGAACGGCAATTTCATAGGTAAAGACCTAATATTACGTCTATAGCTTGGCCACAGTGAAATGACGCGCCCCGCTACCGCATTTTACGTACAAGCCGCGCCGCCGGCTAACTTTTATTGATTTTACTACGATGATCCTAGTTTATATTCGTGACTTCAAGTTACAGCTATACTAACATTTAACCTAACCTTTATGCCTGGAGGCTTTTTAACCGAAGATCTGTGGGGCATGTCTACTAAAGTATGTCAATCCATTATTGAGACAACTGCACCCTATTTAGCTTTAATATTTAATTTGTGTGTTGATCAAGGGGTATTCCCAGATTTAATGAAGTGCAGTAAAGTTATTCCACTTTTCAAATCCGGGGACAGCAAAGACACTAATAATTATAGACCCGTTTCGGATTTTCCGGTTTTCAGTAAGGTGTTTGAAAAAGTAATGTTAAATCAAATGCTCAATCATTTTAATCGTAATAACATCCTACACGATCAACAGTATGGTTTCACCAAAGGACGTTGCACAACCGACGCCGGTGTCACCTTATTAAAACACATCTTTAACGCATGGGAAGAGGCTCAAGATGCAATAGGCATCTTTTGCGACCTATCTAAGGCATTTGATTGCGTGAATCACGAAACAATGCTCTTGAAACTTGAGCATTACGGACTGGGTAAACTTGCGCTTAGCTTAGTAAAATCCTATTTGAATGACAGACTGCAGCAAGTTCAAATAAACGGTGTGAATTCATTAGGTTTAAAAGTCAAAATGGGTGTACCACAGGGCTCGATATTGGGTCCATTCCTTTTTTTAGTATATATAAATGATTTACCTCATCTACTGAAAAACCGACCACAAATGGTGTTATTTGCTGATGACACATCAATGATTTTTAAAGTAAATAGACATGCACAGGAGTTCGACGACGTAAATAACGCTATGCTTAAGGTCCATAATTGGTTTACTGTAAATAATTTGGTATTCAATGAGAAGAAAACGAAATGCATTAGATTTGCGTTACCGAATATTAGAAGTAGTGATTGTCAAGTTGTACTGAATAAGGAGATACTACAATTCGTCGACGGTTTTCCTGGGGATTACGCTTGATTCAAAATTACAGTGGGGTCGTCACTTAACATCACTTGCAGGGCGACTTAGTTCAGCCGCTTACGCTGTTTGGAAAATCCGCCAACTAACAGACGTGGATACCGCGAGAGTGGTCTATTTTAGTTACTTTCATAGCATCATGTCTTACGGTATTTTGCTGTGGGGACGGGCTGCAGATATTGATTCTATCTTTATTCTGCAAAAGAGAGCTATCCGAGCCATCTACAACCTCCGCAGACGCGAGTCTCTAAGGGAACTTTTTAAAATAATTAACATCATGACGGTACCTTGTCAGTATATATATGAAAACATTATGTACGTTCGGAAAAATCTACATCTTTTTAGTAAAATAATTGGCAGGCATAATTTTAACACTAGAAATAGGAACAAATTAGACCAACCACGTTTCAGATTGTCTAAAGTACATACTTCTTTTATGGGGTACTGTGTAAAATCTATACATATAATAAATCTGTAGACGAGGCGTTTCTGTACAAAGAAAAAAAAAAAAAACCTAACTGGAGTGTCCAAGAATAACCAACAGATGCCATTTCTACCATTTTTGGAATTTTTGTCTGTTTGTCTGTTTGTCTGTTTGTCTGTTTGTCTGTTTGTCTGTTTGTCTGTTTGTCTGTTTGTCTGTTCGTTTGTTTGATTGTTCCAGTATCACGTAAAAAGTACGAAATCAATATGGTTAAATTATAAACTCAAATATTGTGTGTAACTCGATGTTTCATTTAGTTTTTGTTTCATCGCAATCGCTTCAAAATATCAAAAGATATAGGAGTTTAAACTATTCAAGAAGAAATTTTCATTAGGTACGTAATGTAGATACACGTAACGACATCTATTGTCGTAAAATGACACTAGCGTAAAATCAGGTAGGTTTGTGAGAACGTGTGTAACACACGATCATAATCATCATATGTTCACATACCTCGCGCGGAAACATAACGCGATACATTGTGAATTTACCCAATCTAAAGTTTGGTTAATTCAAGTTTTCCAAATCCATTGTTTGGTAGTAGTGCCATAGGTGGCGCTATCTATCTTTTAAATCATGATACAAATATTAATCATGAAAAAATGGTGATAAATTTTATTTCTTAAAAATTGTAGATTTATAATTGTCACTTTAGCAAGGTACGTAATCTACTTTTCTTTCAACTACCAATTTACCTGCTGCGATAAAATATACCTGCTCAAGGTTAATTCAACTCAATCCAAATCAAGTTAGGTCAAGTCAGGTCAAGTCAGTCATGGAACCCTAAAAACAGTCTTTTCTACATAGCTTACAGAGTGTTCGAACGTTTTCCCATATATTTTGACTGTATCACTTCGTGCTCGATAGATGGCGTTGTTCATTTAACGTCTTTTTCTGAATCGCGGTGTTAAGAGTCTCCGTAGAAGAATGACTTTCGCCGATTTGATAATTATCAAACATTTGGCTCATTTTGAATTGAACACATAATCCATACTAATCGATGCTTAAAAGTATAAATTCGATAGTAACTCTGTCTGTCTGTCCGTCTGTAATTCTGTATGTTACCTTTTCACGCCTGATCCACTGAACGGATCTCGATAAAATTTGGTAAAGAGATAGATGGCATCCCGGCGAAGAACATAGGCAATTATTTTCTCAAAAACAAATTTAAGGGGGGGGGGGGAGGGGGATATAGGGGATGAAAGTTTTTATGGGAAACCTATCATTTTTAGAGTTCCGCAGTCAACAAGGAAGCTTTATAGTTTCGCCATGTCCGTCTGTCTGTCTGTCTGTCCGCGACTTAGCTCAAAAACTTTTAATCGACCAACTTACATGTACAGTTGCAAAAACCCAAACATTCTGTATGCGAGAACAAGTTTTTTAACTACAATGTTAACACTTTGAGGGACAGTAAACGCCCATAGACGTAATAACAATAAAACTTTGCGAAAGTTTGTTTGATAAATTAATTCATCCCAACTACGGAACCCTTCATTGTGCATGGTTCGACACGCACTTGGTCAGTTTTTTTTTAACTTAGGGCTGTGAAAATTTATGCTTTTTGTAACTAACAAAGAGTTACGTTTTTCTAAAATCATCCCTCATGAGGGTAAAAACCCTTCTTTACCCTCTTGATTTTAAAATTCACATGTAAGTACTTATTATTGACATTTTTGCGGGACTCTCTTCAAGAGCGTTAAGGGATTGAGAATATAGTCATAGTCCGTATCTTGGTTCTACTACTTGGTTCTTGGCTTGGAACGAAGAGTTTGAGTTTACCAGTGAGTAATTATTACTCGATAGATGGCGTTGTGCAAATGATGCGATTTTCTTAAGGGCGATGCGCCGGTAGCCCGCGAAATTCAAATCTTAAGTTTTTTGCAATTTGCAAGTCAGTGTCAGACAGGTTGTATGTTAAAATGAAATGGTTTATTCTGTAAATAGGTTATTGGAATCACTTTTACACGTCGTAATAATAATAGGTCTTTACGTATGAAATTGCCGTTTTGTATGAAAAAATTTAAACGAATTTTTTTCATGAATTTTTTATTTGTATTAATCGAAGTAATCACCCATGCAATCAATGCATCTTTGCCATCGCAGTGGCAGTTTATTGATGCCCTTCTTAAAGAAATCAGCTGGACGGGAGGCAACAAATTCTTCAAAGGCATTTTGTACTGCCTCTCGGGTATTTAATTTTTTTCCCGCCAAGAAGTTATCCAAATTCTGGAAAAAGTAGTAGTCTGTAGGCGCAAGGTCTGGTGAGTAGGGCGGATGACGGAGAGCTTCCAACCCCAGTTCTTGCAACTTGGAGACCGTCTGCTGTGCAGTATGAGGTCGCGCGTTGTCGTGCAGGAGCAGCGGAGACGAGCGATTGACCAATGCTGGTTGGAGATGCGCCAGCTTCTCCATCATTGTGTTCAGTTCTTCACAGTACACATCTGCAGTAATGCTCACCCCGTTTGGTAAGAAGCTGTGATGAATCACACCGGCGCTAGACCACCAAACAGTGACCATCACTTTTCTAGGGGTAAGTTTTCGTTTAGGGCATTGTTTAGGTGCTGAACCAGGATCCAACCAACTTGCTGAGCGCTTGCGGTTATCAAACAGAATCCATTTTTCATCGCAGGTAACAATGCGGTTCAAAATTCCTTCATTTGTGTGTCTGTTGAGCAGTGCAAGGCACGTCTCGACGCGTACTTCGCGCTGGCGATCATTGAGTTCGTGGGGCACCCATTTGTCAAGCTTTTTTACCTTGCCAATTTGACGCAAATGGACCAATATTGTTTTGGCGCTAACGTCGAAAGCTGCTGCTAATTCAGCCGTAGATTGTGTATCATCAGCTTCCAAAATCGCCTTTAATTCGTCATTGTCGACCAAAGTCTTCGGACGACCGCGAGGTTCATTTTTCCGGTCGAAATTTCCAGAACGGAAGCGAGCAAACCAATAACAGGTGGTGCGTTGGTTTGTAGTGTTAGCTCCGTAAACGTCGTTGATGTTGCGTGCCGCTTGTGCCGCGTTGCTGCCACGACGGTACTCATGTTCCATAATTACTCGAATTTTTAACGTATCCATGATGACGAAAAAGATTGAAATGCGATGAAAATGTAACACTAATCAATAAAGAAATGACTACTTTTGGAAAAAAAAATCCATGTTTTTAAAATAAAATTAATTTGAAATTAGAATTCTTAGCCAAACAAAAATTATTTTGATTTGAAATGGCCAGTACTGCAGAACGGCAATTTCATAGGTAAAGACCTAATATCAAAAAATTGTAAAATTAAGCTAGATGAGGTCGGCGTTTCCTATCTGACTACTCTGAGAAGAAAGGCCGAAACAAACTCAGCCTCTTTTAAAGTCCGGACATACCTAGGTCAGATATTGGCATATTGGTCAGGCCCTATGAGGGCCATGTAGATTAGAGTCTGAAATGGTCTTTTGAGGAATGAACCACACAGATTTGAGTGAACCTGTCCTGTCACTGCAAGCATTTGTCAGTAATAGTGGAGCTCAGCTCAGAACTTAAGGAGCTCAACGACTCGATCAACAATACCAAAGAAAGGACATTTGTGAAGGCCGCATAAAGTTCTTAAATTGCCAGACCATTGTTAAAACTAAATGAGAACGAAAAAATATAATAATAAAAACAAAATAAACATCCACATAGTCCTCACATTCACAATAATACAATACTTTACAAAGTAATCATGTCATTTTGTCAATATACTACATATAATATTCAATAATGTGAATTTGTATATAAAACTGGTAGGTATACTTTGATGATTTTCCATAGTACCTACTTTTTGTCTTCTAAATAATCTGAAATTGTATAGTACCCTTTTTTACAAAGTTTGGTTTAATTACAGCTTTTAAATCGTTTAATGGGCAAGTTTCGAATGTCAATATGATTAAAATATGATTCGCGATCGTAGCAAATAGTAGCTTTACAGAATAATAACCATTAGATACAGGAATACAGCTCCTGCAATATTAGTTAGATTAGATAAATAAATATTTGAAACAACTGCAACTCATTATTTAGATCAACATAAAACTTGATACTGACCTGTAAAAAGCAAAAAACATAAGATAATTTGAATTTCGCAGGCTCCCCCAAAGCTTTCGCCTTAGTTTCCATCGTCCATACAATATGCCATAGTTTTTTCATTAATCTTTATACAATATTTTTTCATTAATCTTTCCGACAGTTTCATACTGCTCTCCATACTATCCACACTATCACCACAATATAGATATGGACTACCACTAATATATAAAGTTACTGGCTGTCTCATGTCTGTTACTTTTACGCCGTAACGCCTAGGTCGCCTAGACAGACCACGTGGGTTATGGGACATAGGATACTTTTATCCCGGTAGCACATTCCCGTGGGATAATTTCCGACATCCACGCGGGCGAAGCCGCGGGCAAAAGCTAGTGTTATAATAAAATTCCACTCGATATTCTTCAACTAAATGAGAAGAAATTTAAAACATGCATTAAACGCACACTATGTAGACAAGCATATTATAAGTTGGATGATTATATAGTAGATAAAAATGCTTGGCTTAACGCTGGTCCTACTCCACAGGCACTTGGGCTCACTAGTTAAAATTTCATAATTGGAAGTGTTGCTTCCCCCTTTTTACTACTTTTTTTTTTCCTGACGTACGAACCTATTGTTTATTCTTATTTAACTTATCTGAAAATAATATTATATTAATTGCTCAATTTCTTTGCAAACTAGTTTTGTATAATTTAGAAGCATTTTTTCAATTATTGTAAATGTGAGTAGGTACCATGGAGCCGTTTAGTATGGTATGATATATGTTGACTTGAAATAGCATGGCAGATGAGAGTATGTCATGCTCACTTAAATGTCTCGCTGATGGTGGCACGTGTGTTGGATCATTCGGTTCCCTACAAAATGGTTGAGCTGGATGGTGCTGATCCACATGTCATGTTCGTGAACGGGCGCCGTCAGTTGAGACTGGTCACCTCTTATTTGCCAGAGCTTATTTTTATTCTTAAATTTTGAATTGCTTTTGATTCTTTTTTTGTTTTACATTGTTCTCACATATGGAAGCAACAAGAATACTGTACCCAGGATTTTGTAATATCTATATCCATTTTTAAAAGATTGTCCTTGGAGTTTCTTGCCCGTTCTTCTCCATAGAGATCTACGTTTTGGAATGGGCAACTAGCTTCAACTCTCTGACTAACTGACCGACTCTTTGACAATTCAAAAGTGCCTGTAAATGGTTTAATTGAAATAAAGGCTTTGAGTTTGAGTTTTTTATTTAGGTAGGTATACCTACCTATTAAGATGCTTTTATATTGACATTTACCCAAGCTGTAAATTAACATAATTTGGTCGTATGTGGTCATGTGGTCAGCTTATAGGGTATTTAAATGCATGTTTTTTTTTTAAAGCAGTCGTAGTGTAAGTAGTAGGGTAAAACCAAACATACAATGGATGGACTGGGAGAAGGATGATATGGCTAGAAAGGGGGGACTACCGAGATGACAACCAATGGAGAAGTACCTATGGAGGAAAAAGAAATGTGTGGCCGACCTCAATTAAATTGGAATAGGGGTAAGAGAATGATGATGTATAAAAGGGGTTTAGCACTGACTCGTCATGGTCGCAGAAGGCGGGGCGCAGGTCGATGGCGCGCTCGGTGCAGGCGGCGCGCACGCGCAGCAGCGCGGCCTGCGCGGCGTCCAGATCGCGCTCCGACTCGCCCTCGCCGCGGTCGGCCGCCGCGCCCAGCGCCGGCAGCGCCAGCACGGCCGCGCGCGACTCGCCCGCCGCCGCGTTCGGGTGCTTCTCCAGCTCTTTGATCGTGAACACTGGGAAACGACAACCACACGCGACAATTTACTGATGACTTATTATGACCCAGTAGGGATATAACAGGGGTCTAATTAACTTAAGTTAGCGAAACTCCGCCGACGTAATGGGTCTGAGGGATTCTGTACACGATAACAGATTTTCTCAACTCGTATGTACTCGAGTAAAAACACTTCCAACGACGACACAAAAAAAATTTTTTTTTTTTTAATCGTCTTTCGACGTCTATCGCGTCTGCGGAGTTTCGATAGCTAATTTAATTTGACCTCGTATAGACGATGCTTCAAGTTATGTCGTGATCATGACTGCCCAGCGTGTCTGAACTTTAAGTAAGGTTTGTAAATAAGGACGTTAGTGGGTACAATTCCATTTCCCGACCGTACAACTTAGTTGTGTCCATAGGTTACGTAACCACTGCATTCTGGAACGATTAACGAGAATTGACAATAATACTCATTAGGGAGGTAACAAAAACGTTAGTCACAGTTACAATAAATAAGTAAACACCTTTTGAAAAACAAAGTTGTTTTTATAACAGATTTTACTTAAAATTTATTTTGTACTTTTTAGCATTAAAATTTGTTTATTTAAATATCTGTTCTATCACCTTCACTTGAAAGGTAGGTACTTGTACAGACAAATCCAACGAACCCAAACACGTCTTTGTACAAGTCATGGTGTGAAGCCAACCTAGTTGCACTATCCAAGTAACTGTATACTTTAGAATGGGTAATCATAATTAAATGCTTAAAATAGAAAATTTCGTGTCTGTAGGTACCGTTGATAGTTGAGGAGTTTCTTCGTCTGGAACCAATCATGGGTGTAAAATCATGCATCATAAAAAATGTATTGTCTTTGAAACTGAACCAACATGTAAAATTTCATCTCCGTAGGACAACAGGAAGTGGTTTTAATTCAGCCTGCAAATTTTGACCAATATATACTAACTTACTAACAAGGCAAGTTAAATAAAAGCTTGTAATAATGAAAGAAAAGAAAGATTTCTCAATATTGGATCAACTTAAATTAACCTTCCGACATGAATATTCCTGCCCACAGAAGGAACTCTTACGCTGAAACACTAGGGTATTCTGGCGCTTTCGACTTATACAAGACAGACCTTGGTCGCAGTCATCCTCGAAGGTCCGCCAGCAGACGCGCTCGCTGTCGTTGGGGTCGAGGTAGTGGCGCATGACGCACAGTAGCTCCTGCTGCGACAGCACGGAGCCCAGCCCGAGCGCGTCCAGCGCGCGCCGGAACTGCTGCGGGGCGATACGGCCCGAGTTCAGCGGGTCGTAGTCCTGTGACCAGCCAGGACAACATCAACACTTATTTAGAAATACGTACGTACACACATATAACAACTGACGCCTTTTTCCTATGGGGTAAGCAGAAACTACAGAACGCCCTCTGCCACGAAGCTTTCAGACTCCAGGGTTCGTTTACAAATCTGGTGGCAAACGCCGGCCGGTTACGAGTACTACGCAGTTATGCGTGTGACCCTTCTGAAGAACATCACCAATAAAGTCACCAATATGTCTTCCTGTGGCGTCCCCTACCGGCGTTTCCACTCACGTCTGTCTTGTATTCTTCTTGTTAGTAGCCTTTCATTCATCCTCTCAACATTACCATACCATCTAAGCATAACCTTTTCAATTTAGTCACTACATCTCCTTTTAAACCGCAGCTTCCTCAACAACCTTATCAAATCATTCCTCAGCCTATCATAAGTACGTAGTAAGTACATGTTGTACGTTTTATTTAAATAAATAAATATGACGTATACTTGGTTACCACTGCAGAATTTGATATTATCCTTCAGTGAGTGTTCCCAAGTCATAACATAGTTGCATATTTTTAATAGTTTGTTTGTATATGCGTTCAGGTTCCATATTGGACTACAGAGATACCTACTGGGTGACCCTTCCTTATTGGACTACATACCTACCATGTGATCCATCCTTATCGTTTCGCACTCTCGTTTCATGATGATATACCGTCAACTAAAATAAATTCCGTCCCTAGTCATTTTAAAAAATCACAACATTACAAGTACAACCGTCACAAACCCTGAGGAACTCCGAGACCCTGATACGCCTCTGCATGACATGCTGCTGGACCCTCAGCATGACCTCGATGAGCTGCCTCGAAGGTCGTGGCTGCGACAGCGCCGGGTGGAAGGTTTCCTGGAAGCCCAGCGGGTCCGTGGACAGACCAGCCTCCACCTCCGGACGGACCATCTTTGGCAGCGTCGTGTCGATTATAGCATTCGGGTTGAGGTACTCCTGCACAACACATGTCAATCATCACTTCATCAGTTACAAATATAGGTTCTGATGCAAAGAAATTTTTTAACAACAACATTGCGTGCCTCACGGCTGCGCCAAAAGGTCTATCTCAGGAGTAATGAAAAAAAAAAAATGCCAGACGGATGCTGTCTGACGCTGGTGACGTGATATAGCTATACCCTAACATAATCATTATATTCGATACAGACAGACTGACATGTTGCTGGAATCTGTTGCGCCAACAGTTGTAAACAAAAGTGCGAAGCTCCCACACTACCTGCCCCAGTCCCTGGATGCCGTGCTTCTTGACCTCGTCCACCGCCTTGAGGAACTCCACATAGTCGATGGTGTACGAGTCCTTTATGAACTTCCGCACCAGCAGGTTGAAGTCCTCGGCCGTCACGATCACGCCGATGTAGTTCAGGATCCGCGCGAAGTGAGCGAACGTTATCCTTCCGTCGTTCTTAGCGACCTGCCGCCATGCCGGGTAGAAATATGTTATAGTCTATGTCAGCTTGTGGTCTGACCAGGTGTATCTGTTGTCAAATCTCGAGTCTACTTGTAATATTGGTTGATGTTATTTTGGTCAACTAAACACAACACGTTATTCATGGTTTTGTATAAGTGAGCTGTGTTAAAATGTTGCTGTACTTTATTGTGGTTTATTAGCACATTCTATTTCTATATAATTATCTATATTCTATCAAACCGTACTGGGCCCGTTGTGAATTATCGCCCAGTCCCTCTTACAAGAGGAGGCCTGTGTCCCAGCACCGGGAACATTATGGGCTGATTATACTCGTACTATCTATGTAGCTAACACATGTAAAGCCTTTGACATTCTATTTATTAGGGTGTTACTTATTTTTGAGCCGAGAACATACTAGCTCGTAGTCTTGGAAGTAGGGCTTGAGCGGCAGGTCCCTTGCAGCGATTGTGGCGAGCAGACAGCACAGACGCCGCAGCTGCCACTGGTCCAGCTTATGGCACTCGGGCTCGGGGGGCGGCGGGCAGGCCTCTAGGATGCAGTCCGCAGAAGTCTTGTCGCGACCACCCGCGTCTGAGTGGTACATTTGGTTTAATTACTTTTCTCTTTCGTCTATGAAAATTTTGGTTAATTTAAAAAGTTAGTTGCGGTGACTCAAAATCAATATTTAACTAAGTACAACTATGGAAATATAAAATGCAATCTATACAACCGTATCCTAAGTAATGTCGTCAATCCACCACCATTATCTTGCTTGACATGTATAATAAGCCTCACTCGTTTTGACAACAGTGACAGCTCTTACCAGGATGACATTTGACAGAAGCTCCCATGTTACCTACAAGTCAATTACCTAGGTGCGAGTGAACCCGCGTGAATTATTTAGAGCTGGAATTAAGGCATGTCCGTATATGCAACTGACGATTTTAGGTACTCTCCAGCTATAACCCAGGGTTGAGATGGGTAAATTCACAAGGCTGTTTGAAAATGTTGTCTATTTTGTCACTTTATTTAAATTTGTTTTTTTAACAATCATCACTTTATTCTCTTAATTTAATATTGACAGCCATTTTTAGGATATAAGACATACCTACTTAAAATTATCTATTTATTAATATCCATCTTCATATTCATAACAAAATTAATGCTCTTCGTTGGTAAGCGCATCACCTGAGACCGGCGGGCGATTTGGATATTTTTTACTGTCTTAAAATGTTCGTAATAGTCCGAATAAGGTTTTTAGGGAAATATTTTTTTAAACATTCCTCGAAAATTAAAAAAAATGGGAAAATCTGAAAGTCCTTTTTTCTATGGGACTTTTGTTTTGAAAGGATAATGTCCGTCGGATCAGCCAGTTATTTATATAAAATAATTAGAGATAAGAGGTAATTTTAAAGGATTCTATTTGCGTAGAGCGTGCGGGCCGGGTGTAGTTGTCAGCTCGGAGTGGGTCGACGTCGTATTGATTGCATGACCTGGTTACTGTTGCTAAATAAAACCAAACCGTTTTCTACCTCAATGTGTTCAAGCTCTGTCGTATCGATGCAGCATTGTGTGTTCATAAAAAAAAATCGGAATCTTTGACCATACCAATATGAATTTAATTTCTAAGAAAACTTACTTTTACGTCCTGTTTTTGGCCATAACTCATGAAATAGGTGCTCATATCATATAGCATAGTGAACATAGGTGACAATGTGGTGTGGTGTGGTGGTAAGTGGAAAATGGTTAAGTTAATTACTAAGGTAACTCAGTTGGAATTGTATCCCAACACTTTCAAACAACAAAATTAAACAAATTTTTATGCTCGGCTGTTTACTTGCGAATGTTCCAGAAAAGAAACATGGATAGGTATGGCTGGTGAGTAGGTACCGTGTACAGTCATCTGTATTAACAACCACGGTAATAAATTGGACTTTAACAGTGCTTTTAAGTCATAGCAGTAAGGTTTGTTTTCGTGGCTCTGTGTTAGGTACTACTGACGAGCAGTTGACTGTACTATCTGATTCGAGTCACAGTGGTTGGCCCCCATCTGGTTCTCTGAAAATACAAAGTGCTGCGATTCATTCCCGGGCTAATGTACTTAATGCCATTAATAATTCTATATACATATAAATGAAATGCTGTTCGTTGGTAAGCGTATCACTTGGCTACTTTTTTGTTTCGAAATGTTCGTAATAGTCCGAATCATCAGGTTTAAGGAAAAAAATCCGGGAAAAACTTGAACATCCTTTTTCTGGGATTTTTAACTAAATTGACATTTGGACAGGACAATGTCTGTCGGGTCAGATAGTATTCAATAAAATAAAAAATGTTTCTGGTAGCCACATAATTTGGAATGTCACGGATACATAATTATTTAAGCTATAGGTACGTCCGCAAGGCGTAGGTCGCTTAGCTTACTATTCTAAACTCGTCGTTACCTACCAAAACTGTAACGGATGTTTAAAAACCATAGTGGCATTTTTTTTTGACAACGAACAAATATTGCCCTCTATTATGAGATTTGCAGTTAATTTGTTTTTTTTATTATTATTATTTGAGCGTTATAAATAAAACTGTCAATTCGTGCAATAATGGATCTCGGAGTTAACAGACGCGACCGTAATCATGGCATAACACCGTCACTAATATCTACTCGTGAGACAGCTGTTTTGTACAACTCGATGTGCCTTATTAACGCCTACTGTAGATGACAATAGGCTAATGATAATGATGATGGCAATAGGCTCGTCCTCTTACATGGGAATTAAACATAACTGGCCATATGTGGGTATGTGTGCTACAGGTACACCACTCTCTGCCAAGCCCTTACGGAACACAGGCGTGACGTTCTGTTATGTTATGTATGTAGTTGAGACACTGTTTTGGGTCACCAAGATACAGTCTGTGCTTAGTTTGGGAACCGCTGTCAAATCTGTCAAAAGTCTTCTGTTCGTTACTATTTTATTTTTAACCCTCGACGGAAAAAGAGCGTTGTTATAAGTGTTGTTACTTGTTTGGTTAAAAACTGTGTGAAAGTTAAATAAAAAAATGAAATAAGAAAGGAACACGTCTCACCTTCGCCATGTATGATCTGGCAGAGCTGGTGGTACAGCACGCGGCCATCCTGCGCGCGGAAGTAGTCGGCCAGCTGGGCGATCTCGTCGTCCGACAGGCCCACCACCGACCGCAGCGGCCCGGCCAAGATGGACACGAACTTCGACTCTGAAACCATCACACATGTTCATAATCATTGATTCATTTGCAATACGTATTGGTTCAATGTAGGGACACTACTGTGTCACCTAGATAGGTACAGTAATGTTCCTAATATATAGTCAGACCGACCTGCAATCTATACAATGTAAATAATACTAGAGTTATTATTAAGTATGTCCTACCCCGCGTCCTATTTAAAGCAATCGTCGCGTTCGTTATGTAGCTTTTTGTTTGGAAAATCGGAAAGCACCCTCTGTCGGCGCGACCATGCGTTCCGGTTCACCTAACAAAAAGTGATATTGTACGCGACGATCGCCTATTCGCGCGATGATCACTTTCTATTAAGACATGGTATGCTTTAAACGCTCATTTCTGTAAATCATAATTTTCACTAAGTACCTATACATAATTCATATATCATTATTCATCATCATCAGCATCACAATGTAATTTATAAGTTCATTTACGTACCTAAAGAAATCGTTCTAACGTCATAACTTTAACATTCTATAAAATAATGTAGTACCTAATATAAGGCAAATTGACAAGGTTTTAGTTTTGGACTCTAAAAAACACGAACGAAAGAGAAAACTTTCCCAAACGGTCTCATCATTCATCCGACAGACGTTTCTCCACGGACATAGGCTTTCCCAAGACATCCTCACAACAACGGCCGGTCTTGTGAATAAATTATAAGTATTTATTTCTGTAAGGAGTTTTACACGTCATTAAATAACCTAGACCTACTCTGAAAAGAAACACCGAAACAAAGAGATCACAGCACAGTCTCTTGTAAAGTCCAGACATTATCTGACACAAATCATATGAGGACCATGTATTACTGTTTGAAAAGTATTGTCTTTTGAGGAAAGAGCCACACGGATTTGAGGAAAGAACCACACGGATTTGAGGAAAGAACCACACGGATTTGAGGAAAGAACCACACGGATTGGAGTGGACCTGTCCATTCAGTGCTCGCATTGTATCAGTAACATCATGCGGCTTTCGATTGTGACAAGACGGCCTAGAGTTGGAGGCTCCCTTACTACAAGTGGTGTAAGGTGTTGCTGCAGGTCTTATACACGCAAGTGAGCACCAAGCAGTACTTACCTGATATCAGGGAGTTGCCCTCAGGGTCGAGCGGCCGGTACCAGTTCCAGAGGTTGAGGCCCACGCGGAAGGCGGCCGCACGGATCTTGTTGCATGTCTTCCATACATCTGCGAGCCGGATTATCTGTGTAGCACAACAAGACATTATACGAACCTATTACATATTACCTTATCTTCCTCACTGCTATCAAGTCGTGAGTCGGTACCACAGATCTATGTCGGGTCACGTACACAAACACGGACTGGTCAAGAATACCAGGCATTACAAGGCCTGTTTTTTGAAGTCCTTGATAAACCCTCAATAACTCATATGAATAACTCAAACGAGACATCGAACCAATAGCTGACTATTGAATAGATAAACTCCGGTCAAGAAAACTTAGAAACTTACTACTGTAAGGTATACACATCTGTTGTAGTAGTAAGGTACAAAGATGTTAATTTATTATTTTATTTTATAAATAAATAATACAAAGATGTTAATTATGTTATTATTTTATTTTATGAATAAATATTTTCTGTAAATTTGTACCTTCTGTACTGGGCGCAATGGATTACTTTTATATGACCTGCACTGAACAGCACATTCATATCTATCCGTCGAATTACAATACGAAGGTACACACAATAACACAGGTACACATATAAATCACACTGTTACTAACCGTGTCATGCATTGTGATGGGTTTCCGAATTAGCTTTTATGTACAGTTCTGTGAGTTCGTTACTTCACTCAATTTAGATTTAAAAAAATGTATTTTGGCGATAATTTCAATGATTTGTTTGTAAATGCACTCAAAAAATTTACATTTGACAGTAGAGTTACTGCCAAAGAGTCACGATATAGGATAGCACCTGTCACGACAGACACAGGACTTTTTTTTTCAAATTCGAATTTTGAACTCTTTCTCAACTAGAAAAGGAGGTTCACGTTTCCGTATACGAACCTATTATAACCGATACCTAGGACATAATATTTAAGGAAGTATGCTTCGACGACGTACAAAGATCTTCGATATCGGAAACCGATATGAAACTCAAATAGAGTTGGGCGGGAAATCTGGCAAGGCGCGATGATGACAGGTGAGTAAGGCTGGTGACCGAATGGCATCCAAGGACTGGAAGACAAGTCGGCCGTCCGCGGCGGCGAGATGGGCAGACGACATTGTTGCCATCGCGGGCAAAAGCGGAATGAGGCTGGCACAGGAGCGAGGGATTGGCACAAGAGAGACCTTTGTCCAGAATCATCCAGATTCCTTCGTCCAGATGAATGATGACTTCTTGTGACGGTTTGCGTATTTTAACGAAACCCTTATTTCAATAACAAAAGAATCATTACGTTTAGTATGTGAATTAACGAATATTAACATACATAATACCTACTATTAGTAAGACCGCTCGCTCCCAATGGTTCCATAAATCACTAAAAAAGTCTAAGAATCAAAGAACCGAACTACGAACTATTCTAATAAAATTTTGTTACTTATTTGAGCTAATTTCAGATAGATTTGATTATTTTAATTGGGTGAGTATGTAGCCAATGTTAAAGTTATTATTATTGCTTGTTAGTGTAGTTATGTAAGTAATTCGTTCGATGGAACGCTGTTTAGGCAGACTGCATCATATCTTTAATCTTAACTTCATTAATCTGCAATGACTTCCAGTGCTAGGTTATCGTCATGCCTGTACAATAAGACCTGAAGGCTCTTCGGGATACAATTACAAATTCCACTCATCAATCAAATTGTCAATGGGACCAGGTAGGTCGGTACCGGTCCGTTACGTTACACCCTCATTTTACATAGCGCCGACGCTTTCCCCGAAGCTGTATACATTGCTGAGTATATAAGGTGGTTGGAAGAAAGGCGTAGGTGGTTAGAGAGAAATGGATTGGGGTTGTAGAATAGAGTTGTGAGGCTGAAAGGTCGGAGTTATCACAGCACATGCGCGGAGGCTCGCGGGCGCCCGATGACGTCAGAGGGATCGATCGCGCAGCGCGGTTCGCCTCAGCTCGGCCGCTCCTGTCACCTCCGGAGCACGTGAACAGACTCTGACGATGCGGCCACACATTACATAAGGCCACACCACGTGCCTTCATGTCCGGCAACCACCCATGTGCGGGCTAAGCTTCAGGACCAGGAATAGCCCTTCGCAGAAAACCTCCCTCCGATGGGGCGACAGTTGCCCTCCGAGGCTCAGCAGTAACACCTCGGACTAGTGCGGGGACAGTGTTGTGTTGAACTGTGCTGGTGGGACACATGGGAGCCTAGTGACGTGCCCCGTGCGTCGTGTGGCCACACATAGCGTTTTATTGAACGGAAAGTAAGTATTAATAGTTCTATAAGTACCTTCCTGTTATGTACACACTACATCGAGTTCAAGTTATCTCTTGTCCTTGTGCTGGTTGAAACGTGTAGAACAGTGACTAATACCTGTAAAAGCTGCCACTACCATGTGATCAGTAAACCTTGTTCATAATGACAGGTAAATGGAAGTTATTGTACTTTTATTTTATTTTTTTAAACTGTGACCATCATTATGTACCGAGTGTTACCTTCTGTACGGATTGGTTCAATTATACCTACATGGGATAAATGCATAAATAGTATTCCACGTTTGTTATAAAGATGTTATAAAATGTTTACTTACAAGCCAAACGGGCAGTAAGAAAGCTCAAATATTCAATCAATGTTCGAAACGGAAACAATATTATTGATTTCATTTGTTATTTTTAACTATGTGATTATTTCAGACCTTTGCGTTCACTACTTATTTGGTTGTGGAGTGTTTTAACTATCTAGACCTTATAGCATTATGTAGGTAGATATAAGCTAACTTTCCAGCGTCCAGTAACCGGTCATGAGGGAATATTGGCATTGTAACCGGGCAATGGCGATTGCAGTCTTATGCTGTAGATAATATATTATTGGCCCTAAAACGAATGTACTTTTTTTTTGTGTACCTAATTACTTTTATCCAATCAGTAGCTATTAGCTGGTCAACTTAAATACAATATACAAGCTAACATTAAAATAATTATATATATATTATGCACAAATAGGTGTATAAAAAGAACTCGTGGCTAAGTAATAACAGCCGCAAGGGTCGGTCCATCAGGTTAAGCTACGCTTGCCGGGGTTGGTCCGTGGATGGGCGACCATCTTTACATACCGAGACTCCTCCGTGCCTCGGAAAGCACGTCAAGCCGTTAGTCCCGGCTGTCATTCGTGGATCTTTGACAGTCGTTACGGGTCGTCAGAAGCCCGAAAGTCTGACAAACAGTCTTACCAAGGGGTATACCCAGTTACTGGGTTGTGGAGGTCAGATAGGCAGTCGCTCTATGTAAAATACTGGTATTCAGCTGCATCCGGTTAGACTGGAAGCCTACCCCAAAATAGTTGGGAAAAGGCTTCGCAGATGATGATGAAGTAAGTACCTATATAAAAAAAGAAAGGGAAGAGCTCATTGGGCATCAAGTAACCGAATCGCTGTCAATGGGACCAGCAAAAAGCTGACAGCGTTGCCACGTTGGATGGTAATGCTGATTCTTTGACCTTAAAATGGGCCAGCCTTCTGGTCACGTGAAGAGTCGACCAAACGGATTGTTTACTATTCCAATTTCTTGAGAATAATACACTAGCTGTTCTAGTAAAACTCTTATTTAATCTCATATCTTTCGATAAGGCACTCAATGAGACAAGAAGTTTAATTAAAATCAATTAAACCCATTAAATAAATGCAAGAGTGGTAATATTTACGCTCCCATCAGCTAATTGTCAATTATTCTTACGACATCACATCATTATCATGTCAAATAATGATTTGGTGCTTCTCTCGTTTATTTATGGGGCTTGAAACCTGGTTCAATTATAAGATCTTTCTCTTCATGTGACAATTAGGTGTAGCATCCTATGAGCACCATTATTTTCTTCTTCACTATTATTCTTCGTCACTATTATTTTTGTAAGATAGTTATATTTGGATATCGTATTGCTTCGACCGACGATGTTGAGAGGTTGATCGCAAGTAATGATCCCTTTTGCTGCAGGAGGCAGCATCAGTGAAGATGATCAACATAGCGGGCGTGGTGTCCATCGTACTGTTCTACGTGCTCATCCTGGCTGTGGGCATCTGGGCAGGGCGCAAGAAGCCAGCCGGCAATGACTCCGAGGAGGAGGTCATGCTGGCCGGACGGTCTATCGGCCTGTTCGTCGGGATATTCACTATGACTGGTAAGGGATTGGTTTATAATTGAAAATAAAGAGATCATTATATAGTAATAGTCGTACCTTGAGGGGCTCGTGGCTAAATGATAACAGCCGCACGGGTTGATCAAAGGTTAAACTACGCTTGCCGCGGTCGTTTCGTGGATGGGTGACCATCCGTTACATATGAGACCCCTCCGTACCTGCAGGTTGATTTTGATTTTGACAGTCAAAATCAAAAGTTAGGTATAAATTCAAGTTAGGCTGAGAATCAGCACTTTTGGAATGTTTATGACAGTCCCCCAAAACGCCTGCCCTCACTATACGTCGTTACGAGCAGTCAGAAGCCCGAATCTGACAACCAGTCTTACTCAGTCACTTTGTGTTGGTTAGACAGGCAGTCGCTCCATGTATAATACTAATATTCAGCTGCTTCCGGAATCCTGCAGACTGGAAGCTGACCCCAACATGGTTGTGAAAAGGCTAGGAGCAGATTGATTGAGTCGTACCTGCCTGTGACTATTGCGCAGGCCATAGGCATCTCCTCATATAGAGAAGCAACAAGCACATAATTACATAAATGCTTATTTACATAAAATAATTTAAGTTGTAGGTAGGTAAGTAATCTGCCAGGACCGGGACCCTGGCAACAGGCAACTGAAGGAACACGGGTGGGTTTTAGTCAGTAAAAGTCTGACACGCTCTTCCGCTCCGCTCAGAGCGGGAGAAGCCATTTGATGATTCCCACCAAAAAAGAAAAAAAAGGTAGGTAAGTAATGGCTCGCTCAGATTATTTGGGTTTTTCGATTTCATTTTAAATGATTTCTACTTGACCTGGCCTAGGTAGGTACATGGCACAGTCAGGTTATTGTGGCAAAATACCGGACACTGAACGAGGCACAATAGAAGGAGGTAATATTACATAACATCATGCCTTGTTTCCACGAAGGGTTAATCACAGGTATAGTGCGCCCACATTCACGTTATAGGGGTGAACCTATTGCCACCAGCGGGCTGAAATTCCGGGCTGCTATTGTGAAATGACAGATGGAAAAGCTCAATAGGTGTGTGTACATAAATAATAAAATAAATAACACTTTGCCCGACCTATAACCGATACCAGGATGTCATGCTCAGCAGCTGTTTAGTGTCAAGTGAGAATTGGAATATGGAATCATCAAGTGGTACTACTTGAGAAGACACTTATTATTGTTATCATTATAATATCTGTGAGCCACATGACCATACGAAGAATTTTAATTATTTCAGAAAATGAACTCTGTACAGTTAGTTAATTTGTTTGATGTCAGGTTTCGCTTTAGTTTGTTTGGCAAACTGTTTGGCAAACTGTTTGGCAATTAAAGTCACACGGTTTTCGTATTATGTAGACTATTTTTCTTCTTTCTTACTTAACTATCTGCATCCCCCGGTTTCACTCGCGTAAGTGTCGATCCCGAGGGAATATCGAGATAAAAAGTATCCTAAGTCCCAGGTCATGGTCTACCCCAAATTTCAACTAAATCCGTGCAGCCGTTTTAGCGTGAAAGCGTAACAAACAAACAAACTCAGTTTCGCATTTATAATATTAGTTAGGACAGGATTGTTTTGCTTTGGGATCAGGGAGGTATCACCGATAATGGAGGTATGATATTTTCAGATTCCCCCATTATCGGTATTCCTCCATCATCCTCAATCACGTCTTGTTATATTGTCATTATCCCCTATTGTTAAACATAATAAGTAGATACCTACTCACAAACTCAAGTAAAGATGGGATATCTTGTCTAGATAGATAAGTTCTTTTGTTTGTGAGTGTGAATAAAATAAAAAAGTAATCGCAATTTACTTAGGTATTTTATTTCTTCAGAAAGGATACAGATAGTTAGACATTAGTGAAGGAAGGCTAATTCTTACAAGTTTTCACTGATAACATTGAGTAGAACAAGGGAATACAAAACGGTATTTACAAGACAGATGTAAGTGGACCTTATTGCTGATGTTCTTCAGAACTGTCGGGTGCGTAGTACTCGCAGCCAGCGTGCGTGTGTGCTAAAGGAGTATGTAAGCATCTTAGCAGGTGGCGTTCTGTAGTTTCTGCCTACCCCCATGGGAGGAAGGCGAGAGTTTTTGTAAGTGTATGTAACAAGGTAGTAGTCGTACCTTTCAGGGGGCTTTTGAGGAGTTGGAACCATGGTTGCTGAACATATTGGGCTATCAGGTTAGAAACAGTGTAGCGTTGTGAGTATTGTGGCGTTATTATTCTATTTACAGATTACAAGGGGCATAGTTCTGATAATAGATTGTTTGGAATTGCCCGCACTTGAGCCTACATAAGTATTACCACTTTCAATACTGTACTTACATAAATAATATTATACTCTGCGATAATCAGCCTTCATTCTTATTCACATGGTTCAGTTTCGAATGCCAGCAGCTTAGGTGCGTTTTAACGTTGTGTGTCATTGCAGTTTTTGTGACTATGTATTCTACAGACATGATTATAGAGTAAAATTTAACTTATTTAGCTAACTAGAGTTTTCCATTGTTTTGAGGGCTTTAAATATCAGCGCGTATGTTTTCCGTAAATTCTCAAGTGTCCCATTGTAAACGACTTAATTGTATTAATCAACAACAAATCTATTTTGGTATTCATTATTAATTTTCCTCATGTCGATAAATACATTTCTACGTAAATATTGCATAGGTAGGTACTTAATCAATCAATTTGTGGAATCCGTCACAACATTTTTATTTTAATACCTAATGCCAATACGTTAATATTTATTTATTTATTTAAATGCCTTAAAACTACCATTACAGGTCTTAGCCTAATGCGATAGCCAAGGAATATATATAAAATTAAAATTACGATCATTGTTTATAACATAATATAAATAAGAGTACTTTTGCGAATTCACCCCAGTGACATGTAAATATTTCAATTTCGACCTGAATATAATTGATGGTGCGAATTGCTCAAGTCAGAGGGGTTTTGGCCAGCAAGTTGGTCCTGGCTGATGGTACGACTAGCAGTGGCGGGGGCCGTCGCCTCCACACATAGCGGTCGGGTACGTACAATTGCAACCGCTGCAGCACTCTCGGATTGTGCTCAATGCCTCGGAGCAGTTTTACTATATACGACACCAGCGCAAATTCCCGCAGCACCCTTAGTTGATTGTACCCTACCATACCCAGTACGAATAGAGTGGGGTACATCAAAGGGTAAAATGGGTATACCCCATACAGTTTCTTGTACAGATGGCGCACGAATTTATTCTGGACTCGTTCCAACATCACTGAGTACTTAGCCTCATGTGGAGCCCATATGACAGCACTATGTTCCAGATGACTCCTGACTAATGCGTCATACAGGACTCTGATAGCAGTGATGCTGGTAAAGTCTCGCGTCTGCCTCAGAACAAAACCTAAGTTTCTAAATGCCTTTTTGCAGATCCCAATATATGTTGAAGGCATTCTTCAGCGATGTTTGGGTAAACATTCATAATGTATTCTATCTGAAATTGATTACTTACTCTTTATCTGCTATTAAGTTAGTAAAGAATAATAAATGTGTACATTAAAAGCAAAATGTACATACAATGTAATAAGTAGGTAATATGATATGAAGACCTAATGGACTTCTTCATAACTTAATAGTTCGAGCTCGTTCAGGCGTGTCGTGTATAATAGATGAGCTAATTTGTCCAAAATATACGCTTTAGCTAATGTGGGACACCTTTATATTACAAACTTTTTCACGGTCAGCGGAATACTAGATTACATGTGTTATGATGTTTGACGTAGATGCCGTTTTTTTCTAATGACTTGTTACGACTCGACCTTGTTTAATTATTAAGATAAAATCAATTAGGTACTTGACCTAATCTTAAAGATGTACCTAGGTAATAGGTATATTAATAATATGTAGGTATTGCCCTGTAGTCACCACAAGAGACGAAAGTCAGTGGTGGCCAAAAAGTAAATGATTAGGTACAAAACGTTTTACTTTTTACCACTAATGTAAGTAGTAGGCGGTAGGGAAAACAGAGGCCACTCTGTCTCAGTGCACTTGTCCACCAATGTGGCAGTATAATGTCGTGGCCAGCGGGAATGACCCCCGGTGTCAAATGTTTTGTTTTCTGTTGTGTATCGTGTATGTCTGTTGCAGCAACGTGGGTGGGGGGAGGCTACATCAACGGAACAGCGGAGGCCATCTATACCTCAGGTCTGGTGTGGTGTCAGGCGCCCTTCGGATATGCGCTGTCGCTCGTTTTCGGTAAGATACCTATGCAAGCAGCTCTGTAACCATCAATATTTATTGCATGGATGGTCGATTTAGTATCTAACCTTACATAATTGTTTATCAAATTGATACACTGCGTCAATTATCTGTTTTATAGCAATTTCATACAACTTTCAAGGAATGTTGTGATTTGAAACCGACAATTTAAGTTGGTAGTCAATTTGGTAAACCATTAATTTCCCTGATTTTATCTAACCATTGGTAATAATATTTTTGATCAAAATTCTGCTACTTATCAGACAGATTTCATGATTTCATGATTGATTCAATAAAATAACATGAATCGTTCATAAGTCTGTAGTAGGATGGAACACTCGTACCTACTTGTATTGAATCCTCTCAATTCAATATAAAATTTCGCAATTCGCCTTTGTCATAAGTACTAGTCACAAAACATTAACATTTTAAGTGGTATCAATTAATCTACATCACACACAGGTATATATGTATATATATACCATCATATAGTGATACAAAGTTCTTTGGGCGCGTGCCCAGAACCGGAACTAACGCCGCCGCCATCCGCCATCCGCCGCCATGATGATATTGGTTGATCATATGAGCATCACAAGATCCTTGTAGCAGGTACTTGTAATATTCAGAGAGTTATTGCCAACTCGTCACTGTCTCAATTCGTCTTTTAAATACAAAAGATCACGAATTCACGATCCGCAACGGTTTTAAATATGAATGTTAAAGTAGGTATTTATTTATTTAGAGCTAATTTTTCAATAGTAACTTTTATCAAGAATAAATATTATTATGTTATTTTCCTCAAATAAAAGTTAACTGACGATTGAAAAATTGGCCCATAATAAAGTATAATGTGTGACAGATTATATTGCATAACAATTTTAATAAGAGAATGTATCGTTTGCACAGGCGGCATATTCTTCGCGAACCCGATGCGCAAGCAGGGCTACGTCACCATGCTGGACCCACTGCAGGACTCGTTCGGCAGCCGCATGGGGGGGCTCCTGTTCCTGCCGGCGCTCTGCGGGGAGGTGTTCTGGGCAGCTGGCATCCTAGCGGCACTGGGTAAGTTGTATGTCTTAGTAGAGAAAGTAAAAGGCATGGCCAGTTCAACCATCAGATATGTCAGACTTGAAGAAAAACTGATCTGATGAAGGGCAATCCCCGGATCTTTAAGAACGCATTCTAATCCCAGTCTCGATCGGAAAAAAATACCTCTAATTTACCTAAAATTTTTCACTGAGTTCCCTGTGTGAGTACTGCGGCGTGAAGGTCGATCGCGTGCGGCGCGACCCGCGGCCGGTTTGATTACCTACTATTAGAAGCAACCGTTGACATTAATCAGTCTGATCGAAGAGAGTCATGAATGTTTACTACTTTATCAATATCTATCATTTTTCTAAGCTGAAAACCAGTACAGTTGTGGTCACATTTTTACACCCGATTGTGCTCTCTCATTCATCATTCCCATTTCCTCAAGAGATTCAATTTATTTCAACTGACAAAGGCGTAGAAAAGCTAAATAAAGACACAATGACTTAGCCTCAACTTGATTGACGTCTACAAACCCGTATAATATTTTCTGCGGTCGCTTTATAAAAGAAAATGTCACGTTGTTTTGTATTAAAGAAATAAAAACGCAGTAAAACAAAGCTGGCGTGGGTGTATTTTTTAATCCAATAGTCAGCTTTGTCCCGCCCACGGCTGCGGGAGTGCTGGGTTCACCTTTGACATCTACAGTTTCTAGTAGCTATTCTGATGTATCCTACACATTGAACTTTGCGAACATATCTCTTTGATCACCACCCACCAGTCCCTGGAACTGTGATCAAAGAGATTTGGTACATGGAAAGAGCAGCTTTTGGGATTTTGTGTGGGAGCCCTAACTGTTCAGCAGTTAGGGCTCCCACACAAAACTGCGAATTCGCAACGCAGAAGCTAAGTGCAGAAGAAAATCATAATCTTATTAGATTAAAGTTCACCAAGGCATTGGTACCCTAAGTAGCTGCTACCCTTGATTATCGGTTAAACTTTATTTGACATAACACGTTATAGTAATAGCAATACAAGAGTTGCTCATCGCGATCTGTGGCAGTCCTTTTGAACAAAAGCTACATAAGATAAATGGCGCCCAGTGTGGGACGCAATCGTAAAGTACTCCTTCACGTCTTATCATTCCGTGATGAGTACCACCAATGCGCGGTTAAAAATGTCCTCGTAATAATGGAACAAAGTCACAGAATAAATAAGACAAAGTTATCTTCGGTTGTTAAAAATGGCGCCCAACGCGGGACATTTGAAGATTGCAACGATGTTTCGTCGGGTAAGATTTATTCTTTGATCTATAGATAGAAGGATATTATTGATCAAGTTTATCTTTTTCTACGTCCACAGCATGTATCAGAAAGGTGTGGTGTACAGACCATAAACGCTGTATAGCCGGTTGTATAATATTATATCAGGCTGTTAAGTCTACGTTTGGTTCGAATCCAAACTAATACATTATGTCAACGTCGTCACTCATTATGATGTCTTTGCAACTAGTTTATTCCGTGCTAACATGATATAATAAGGGGCCGTGAGTTTTACGAGAGTTTGTTGAAAAATAGGTACGTGCGTGTGGGTGGTGCGAATCTTTTCCATTATAGTAATGGTGGCTGTGGGTCACGGCTGTCAATGGCTGCCACTTGCTTAACCACGTGCAGTAGGATAGTGTAAGTAATCGTCGAGCATCGATCACTAATAAAGAACTAGTGATCGATGTCGTCGAGCTCAAAAGGCGTTTCGATTGTTTTGACTGTGCATTTATAAATAATAATACGCGTATATAAATGTTAATTTTACCAGCTACCTTACACTCATTTAAAAAAAAAAACATTTGGTAACACTTTTTTTATTCAATACAAATCTGTTCCTCTAAAACTGCTCTCACTAAATATTTACCTACTTACATGAATTGTACCAAAAAACACAATCATTAGTTTACACAACTACGGCTTCATTTAATTACTCAAAGCTTTGTTAACCGTGACTAATTAAACAAAAGAGTATTCTAATTAGTAAAACAACACATTAAATGGAGTTTTACATATAATACGGCTGTGGGAAAGTTGTTCGTTTTGAACGTTCGCTTTGTGTAGGTACCTACATTTAGTGACAAATTAAATGATAAAATCATACAAATGGCATTTACTGACAAAAGACCATCTCAGACAATAATCTACATGGTACCTACTCATATGATCTGACTAAGATTATGTCTGGACTTTAAAAGAGACTGTTACTTCGTGAGTTTGTTTCGATCTTTCTTCTCAGGTAATGAGATATAATATAATATACTAGCTGCGCCCCGCGGTTACACCCGCAAAAGTCTCGATCTCGTGGGAATATCTGGATTAAAAAAAAACATCCAAATCCGTTCAACCGTTTTAGCGTGAAAGCGTAACAAAGTCACTTTCCCATTTATAATATTAGTTAGGATAGTACGGATATTATAGTTAGGATTTAGTTAGGATAAGTGTTTTTTGAACTAATTTACAGAAACAAATATCATTTAAGTATCATCATTATGCACATGACTTTAATAATTCTGTTTGTTGTCCATGCAAACAATTTCATACATTTCACACAACCTTAGGTAGGTACCTATGTACCTATGGCATGGAAAGTTGTTGACTCACAGTAATTACTTAGTTCCAGCTAGTTACTCTAATACATTTCACATAATATATATACAACACATATCATTTAAACTTTACTTTGACGAGCTCACGAAGATCTTCGTTAACGTAAGTGACTTCGAATAGAACTGCCAGCAATGCTAACTTACATTGTGATGTATGTTGGAGTAACTATAATTTTAATTAGTGTTTACTTCGTACGTGTTTGAGGGATGGTTGTTAAGTAGTTTGTTGTTTCAAGTATGAATAATTGATCCCAGCCTCATTGCAGTGACTGAGACACAAATAATTCATAGTAACGGGTATGATTTTAAACGTTAGATAATTAAAAAGTAATTGGTGAGTTATTTATTTATTGCCTCATTATTTATTTATTTATTTATTAGGATCTCCAACAAAAGATGTACACAGGACATGACAAAAAATTAAGTTACATATGTGTTATGTAAGTGTACTCCCTCACTTACAGGAGACCACAGTATGCAAATGATTAATTATTAAAACTAAGCTAACAAAAGGTCATTACAACATATAAAATATTAAAAAGATAAACAAATAAAGTTAAAATAAAATTAAAAAGTTGTCAAATTTAAAAAGTGGAAATACCAATAACATTTTCATAGCATTAGGGCCTAATAAACTTTTTAGACATTTGCTATATCTAGAAATACGTTGCGAGATATCTAAATCAGTCGTTTTAGCCAACATGTTATATTGCCTACAGATTCTTGGCACAGCGGCGTAATGACCCAGGTTTGTTTTTGAGCCGGGGATGTTAAATAGCTGAAATGTGTTATGCCTGGGTATCCGAGTTGGAATTTGGATGGGTAATGAGCTCAGAAGTTCACTGCAGTCCATCGTTCCGTTCAATATCTTATGAAGGATAATGAAGTCCTGCTTCTTTCTACGACTGACTAGAGTGTCTATGTTATAGTGTCCTAGCCTATCGGAGTAGCTCGTAAGCTGCTTAGCCAAGTGATCACTATAGCTCAGGTGGTAAAGGAACCGCTTTTGGACATTCTCTATTCGTTAGACGTAGACCTCGTAATGCGGACACCATACCACTGAACTGTACTCTAAGATAGGGCGGACTAGGGTGTTGAACAGCTTTAATTTTGTTGATGGTTTTTTAAATTCTTTACTGTTCCGCAAGACAAAACCCAGTACTTTAAATGATCTCGAGACCGTATTAAGAATGTGGACGTCGAACTTCAGCGCGTGATCGAGTTGCACTCCAAGGTCGGGAACACTATCCAGTTTCTCAAGTTTAATTCCCTCTATGTAGTAACTATTTTCTAATATTTTTTTATTACGTGTGAATTGTATTTACCGATATTTAGAAGCATTTTGTTTTTTTACACCAATTGACAAACCGGTTGATGTCTTCTTGTAGCAATTTAGAGTCTAAATCACACTGAATTGGCTTCATTACCTTCAAATCATCAGCCAACAAATAAAAGTCGGAGTGCTTGAAACATTCAGTTATGTCGTTTATAAAAACGTTGAAAAAAATCGGACCCAAATGCGACCCTTGCGGAATTCCGGAGGTTGCAAGATAGCGTTCAGAGAAGTGACCGTTAGCTACCACTTTTGACTCTCTTTTTTCGAGGTAAGATTTACACCACCCTATCAACGTTCCTCCCACTCCTAGTTGAGCCAATTTTTGGATAAGAAGACAGTAATCCACTTTATCAAATGCCTTACTAAAATCGGTATAGATGGCGTCCACCGGAATTGGCCTATCCACTCTTTGACACGGCTGAACTAAAACACAAAAGGTTGGTACTGGTGGATCTCGATTTAACGAAACCATGCTGACGTTCAGTTATGTGATGTTTTAGGTACCACAGCAAATGTTTGCTTACAAGTTTTTCGAAAACTTTTCCAAATGTAATTAGGATTGAGATTGGTCTATAGTTGGCCAGTAAATGCTTTTCCCCCGATTTAAATATTGGTATAACTAGTGCTTCTTTCCAGATACTAGGAAAAACACTCTCACGCAATGATCTATTGTATATTGCTTGTAGAGGTGATGCTAAAGCCTTAGCACAGTGTTTTATAAATAAAGAAGGGATACCGTCACTACCCGCACCCTTCGATTCGTCTAATCCCATTAATTCACGGTATATTTCCTTGCAATCAAATTGTAAATTACACAACGCTGCAGATGTGATATTGTGGGAAGTGTTTGTAAGACTTGGTTGGCTACTATCTGGGGCATTAAAGGTACTAGCGAAATTTTCTCGAAACAAGTTGCAGATATCCCGTCCGCTTACTGCGGTTTTGTTATTAAGAGACATTTGTGCCGGATATGTACTACCGCCTTTTCTTTTATTTTTTATAAAAGACCAAAAAGTTTTAGGATTCTTTGTTATGCCGTTTTCTATATTTGTGATATACTTCCTGTAACACGCCGAACTCAGAACATTGCATTCCTCCCGTAATTCCTCAAAAGAAACTTGGTCTAATGGGTTTTTGTACTTTTTTAAACGGACGTGGTATTTGTATTTCTCTCTCAGAAGTCGTATCAGATCACGCGAGTACCATGGTGGATATTTGTTATTGGCCGTTTTTTTCATAGGTATTAATTCAGTTATCTTAAGTCTTAATAGCTTGTAAAAAACATCCACCAAATCGTTAACAGAAGCACAATTTTTGAACTCAGTATCCCACTCAATTGTTAATAAATGACGTAGAACAATCTCATAGTCTGCCCTATGAAAGTCAGGTCTATGTACATTTTTAGTTTCTAAAAAATGCTCCGCCTGTACTGGTAAATTAAACTCTAGAGGGTTTTTGATAAACTATAGGACAGGGGGCAACATCCGTAATTAAGGTATTACAAAATATTAAATCTAATACTTTAGAATTAATGTTTAAGACATTATTGCACTGATTAAGTCCATTTAATGTCAAGAATTCTGAGATTATTGCATATATATTATCTGAGTTGCTGAGGTTCAGGGTATAAGTACACAGGGTCAATGTTGGTAAGCCATCTTAAATTGGTAAGATTAAAATCTCCTAAAATCAAGATTTGTTCATTATTCTTTAATATCCTATGAACATTTTTGGTAAAACACTCCAATGTTTTACTATGAATAGGTGGCGGTAGGTATACTCCGCTGACACATAGTTTATTGTGACATTTGTTTTTTGAGCCTATATCAATGCTAATCCATAAATCTTCAATATCGCTATCAAACTGGGATAGTCGACATGATTTAAATGTTTTGGAGATAGCAATTAAAACACCTCCTCCGTCTTTACGTTTTTTGTACCTACTTGTCTCACGATCGCGCCTGTAAACAACATATCTATCGTCAAACAACTCAGCATCATATACGCCGCTGTTTAACCAGGTCTCTGTCAGCACTACAATGTCCTAATTATGTATGGAAATATTACGATAATACAGTTTTGGTTTTTAAGCCACGTACATTTTGGTAGTACACGTGTAGTGGACGATTGAATGTGACTCGCTAAATACAATAGGAATTTTCAAAATACAAAAACTAACAACAACTAAATTACGGATCTTAACTTATCTAGGCTATTGATAAAAATTCTTTGCGAGGACTCGTTCTTTTTCATGAAGACCTTGCCGTCGCGAACCCAAACAAATTTTAATCCAAGTTCTTTCCCGCGGATCCGAGCAGCAGCGTGAATTGTTTTATTTTCAATATTTATTGTTTTATTGCATGGCTTTAGGTTCTCATACAAATTAAGTTCATACGAAGGGTTGGTAAGAGCAGTGGTGGCCCAGTGATAACGGCCACGACTTACGAGTTGTAGTTCGTAGGTTCGAACCCTGACAGGCGCTTTACATCAGAAAACATCGTGACGAAACCGGCATGTCCTAGAACCAAAAAATGGAAGACATGTGACATCTACCAACCCGCAATGGGCCCGCGTGGTGGATTACCGCCCAGTCCCTCTCACAGAGAGGAAGCCTGTGTCCCAGCAGTGGGAACATTATAGGCTGATTATGTTGTATGTTGAAGGGTTGGTAAGTACCTATACCAGTTACCAACCCTGATACGCAAAATGAAAAGTGATCATACTGTTATGAAACCAGAACATCTCAATTTCGATAAGGTTTCCTATCTATTTACAAACTAACCTGTTTTACCTTAACCTACCCTTCTAAGGGAAAACAAGCGTACACACACACACACACAGGGTTTACACTGAAAATCTGCGGCGGCGTCCTAGATATTAAATTAACATTAGGTTTTTTTGTTTAATCGCCATTTCGTTTACTCACAGATTTATGTCTCAGAGACAGTACATAAGTTACCAGGTTTTTATTCAGGGAAGACCGTGAAAAGTGTTTGTTCAATAAATCATGTAGATATTGAACGTGGGCCCATCGACCGAGGACTGTTTACTGAATAACTAAACATAGTCACTGCCCTGCCCAAGGGCGAATATTTAATTAATTTTAACGATCTAGGCCAGGTTATTGTTAAATATTGTATAATTACTTACTTAATTATTTTAGTTTTTTATGTAAATAGTTAGTAGTGTTCTAAATATTGTGTATAGTAATGTAAATAATTCAAGTAACTGATTAAGTATTTGATCCGTTTTGATTTCGAAAATAGATGTCCTATAGGTTTTTGATTTTTTTCATTTTCTTACTTAATAAAGTTCGATTTTAAGTTATTTTCATTTACGTAGGTAGCTAACTTGCCTAGTACCCTAACGAACCGGTCAGAGTTTATAACCTCATTTTAAAGTAAGTAGGTAAAACCCTTTTTTTTACAAATAAGTATCTACAATTGAATTCGTTTTCTGCTAGAACTTAGTCTATGTCTATTGCTATACAAATGAGGGCTTGCGTGTTTAAAGCTCACAGAACGTTCTTGTATCTAATTCTTGAAATAAGTACTTATTACAAGAAATTATGTTTCGTTTCATAAGCTTTTATCAGGAGGAGGAGGAGCTCGTGGCTAAGTAATAACAGCCGCTCGAGTCGATCCATCAGGTTAAGCTACGGTTGCCGGGGTTGGTCCGTGGATGGGTGAATATTTTCACATATCGAGACTCCTCCGTGCCTCGGAAAGCACGTTAAGCCCTTGGTCCCGGCAGTCATTTGTGGATCTTTGACAGTCGTTACGAGTCGTCAGAAATCCGAAAGTCTGACAACCGGTCTAATCAAGGGGTATCGTATTACCAAGTTGCTGGGTTGTGGAGGTCAGATAGGCAGTCGCTCCATGTAAAATACTGGTATTCAGCTGCATCCGGTTAGACTGCAAGCCGACCCCAAAATAGTTGGGAAAAGGCTAGGCAGATTCTTTCATAAGCTTTTATCAATATGACATGATGAAAATATTTAAGTAGGAAGGTAAATTGCTTCGTTTGTTTAAAAAAATTGGAATTAAAATTAAAAAATGTGTACTTAAAATTAAATCTCTGATTAACTTAATTAGAAAATGTTTAGGATTATTGAAATCGTGTCAGTAAGTAGGTAAGTACTTACGTCTAATTTAAATCAAGTGATTTACTTATATAATTATTATGTGTTTCATTTGACAATTGAGTTTAATTTTATAACCTCAATTTTAGACGATGATTTTTCAATCGCAATATAATGTAATTAAAACAATAATTGTTAGAAAAAGTTGTTAAAACCTTCTAAATTCAGATGAATGTGTTACTAATTCCCTTTAATAGCGTTGATACTATTGAAACATACCTACAATATGGAAAATAAGCCCGTTCGATCCGAAAGGGGCATAAAGGTAGGTACTACATTACCAAAAAGTAATAAGAAATCTTATTATTATTGAAAGTAAAAAAGTTATTGCTATTTAAAATTCACATTTCCATAATGAACCCAAATCCATAATAAATTACCTACTTAGCAATTTTCATCAGCGGTCATAAGTTCTGACTTCTAGACACCCGCTAAACGACGGCTACCCGCGCCACATATTACCTTGGTACAGATGTGGAGATTTTTTTTTCTTTTTTGACCTTATGAAAGGACCGTCGCGTCGCAACGCCCGCGCTGCACCGACGCTGCAACCGCGCCACTCGCCACTTGTGTAATGTCCTGCACCTAATAGGGTGAAGCGTGGTAAAATAGTGGTGATTGTGAGATTCTCACGCGAACGTTGACTGTGGCGTCTGTGGCCGTCTTTTAACATATCACGCCAAGCCACGTCAGCTTTCAGCGATTATTTAAGTACGCAGATTTTTTGAGCCTTTTTTCTGTAGATTAAATACAAAGTTATTTCAAATAGGCACATAAATAGCACTCTTGAACGTCAAAATTAACAAGAAAAAAATAGAATTGATTCTAGTTACCCCTTCCAAAAGGTAGTAGTTTCGTATGGAGAAGAATGGGCAAGAAACTCCACCGTTACTCTTTGAATTGTTTTACAATATTTTGTGTACTAACATTAATTACCTCCTAGATATAGACTTAGATACTTATATGCCTGTCACTAACTCTCCCATACGAACAAAACTAGATTCTTTCCTTGTCAGTCTCCTAGCCAAGCGAGAATAACATAGATCAACTGCTATATAAGTATTCATATCTCCGAGCTACTTAGATGTCCCCCGGCGCTGTCTGTCTATGGCAGTCGCAGTAGTTAGGGACGACACCCTCCGGTCATCCATTATGGATGCGACGGGTTTATGGGCAGCCTCGTTCGTTGTCTATAACGTCCGCACTAGCGTCTTTATGGAAACATCAAAGTCGCGTCGTTAGAAAAGCGGTTGGTGTCCATTTCTAAGGGCACTGCTCTGGTGCCTTACATTTTAAGCCTAAGAACCAACAGCTTCGTATCCTAATTACTTTCTGAGTTGTGAATTACTACCTACATTCGACTGAAATTAAATTAAAATAACGGACATAGATACCTGAGATTTGTTAAATATCCAAAATAAGTTCTGATTTTAAGATAAGTTCCCAATAAGAAAGCGAGCGAGTTGTCAAACAAAATGTTATCAGCTGTAAATGTCAAGCTAGTATATGGAATTAATCCATTACGGTTGATGCTGGCTAGTGTTACTCGATGTAACGCATTAAAAAACCGCGGTCCCACGGCTTGTCGAGGCCCGCTTTCTCACAGGCCAGATCGTGGCAGGCCAGGCCGACAGGCCGTGGGAATCTTATGATCCGATGAGGCCTGTGATGGGAATGCTCAGCACGGACCGCGATAGGCCTCGACAGGCTGTGGGACCGGGGCTTTTTGAAAGCGTGAGTGCAACATGCTTCTCAGATAAGATCTTGCTAGTTCAGATAAGATAAGAAGATTGGGTATAAAGTTGTAGTTACAGGTCGGACGTGGAGAGAATGCGTTCTTGACTCCTGTCAGTTTCATACTAACGAATAAGTGATCATGCGAGTTTGATTCTTACCTATTATTACTAGAAATTGTCCAACTGACACGTGGAACGCATTCTCTCGACGGCTTATAACAATAACTAAGTAATCAAATTAAATTAAAAAGCAATAACTCTCATTGAGTGGAATTACTTGGACAGAAAGGAAAGAAAAAATAAATAAATATGCGAATAAGACAGTTTCAGGTGCAGAGGCCTTCATTTATCACAGTAAATGAGGGTGGCTATTATCCGTAACAAAGGAAGTAAGTAGGTCCTATGTGTGTTCCTCGCGGACCTTACTTATTCTCTGTACTAGGTAGGATAGCTGTAGCGAAAACCTGGGCATGGATATCTGTTCAAGATGTTACTAGGAACACTTAACCTTTTGACCTTTCGTAAATAATGTCGTGCGTCACATTTATGACGTTAAATGATTCTTTTATTTTAGGGATTACCAACGAGAGATACATAACAATTATCTTCTACAGAATATACGTAAACGTACAGTTCTACAGCAGAAACATGTTGGAACAAAATAGGTAATTAAGTTTACAATTATGAAGTACTAACTTCCGCCCGTGGCTTCGCCCGCGTGGAATGTCGATAAAAAGTACCCTATGTCCTTCCCCAGGGTGCCATCTATCTGCTTGCCAAATTTTGTCGAAATCCGTTCAGTGGTTTAAGCATGAAAAGGTAACATACAGACGGACAGACAGAGTTACTTTCGAATTTATAATATTAGTGTGGATAAATTAAATGCTTCCTTTATCGTCAGTTTTAGTATCGCGAACAGGTTCAACATTTTAGCGTTTTTGAACTCAAAAGCATTCGTCACGCGAATACGCGGTCGATCACATGCATGTCACTTTTTGTTCGGATAACCGGAAAGTGCCCTCTGTCGGCGCGACCACCAAAAAGTGACATAATGATATACGCGACGATCGCTTTTAAATAGGGTTTGTACAACTTTGTATCTACCAAACATTCACCACTCTACAACACCGTGCCTTAGTCGCAGTATCAAACGATGTCCCGAAGCAGTGACTTTGTTTTGATAACTGTGCGAGCTGACAGACAAAATGTTTCCTCGTAAAGTCAGTTAACCCGAGGCGGTGTCTTTGTGCAAGCCAATTAAAAAGGGAACGAAGCGTCTTTTGCATTCGAGGTGGAAACGGGGAGATTGTTCCTTTTGAAACTAACTACAAATATTATTGGTACACTGCACACAGCAGAAATTTGAAAATAGGTTATTATTTTCTAACAGCATGGCCCTTTTCAATTACCTAACATAAACGTATTTGAGTGATTGAATGTGCCAGCTGAGGCTGTCAGTTCAAAAGAAAATCAATAGGTACTTATTGGTGTTTAATATGGCTGTACAAACAGGTCTTTCAGTCGATATTTGTAACAGAAACGCTACAGAAAATTAGAAAAAGGATTCCCACAGCAATTTTCAGCAGTCGTAACACTAAACTAAATCTAACAAGAATACCTAATGGTAATCTCTATCAGGCGTTTCCAAATCGTCCTTATTCAACTGTAACACTGAATTAAATGCGAAAGCTAAAACATAATGGAGCTGTAAGGACTGTAATCCTGGCACACTTACCATCTTAGTAAATTAGTTGTGTACCCGCGGTGAGCGCGCCCGGCCCACAGGAGCAACCTGAGCTACACTAATTCAGATACATATCAAATTCGGGAGTAATTGGCGGTCTTGTAGGTGATGTTTCATGTTAGCAAATAACGGATGTTTAAGTGCAGAATGGATTTTCGTGCCTAGGCAGTAAGGACATGTATGGTAGGGGTTTTTTTAGCTCAAAGACTGTGAAGATCTCTTTACATTTGGCCCAAATTAGAAATATGAATGTGGACTCCTTAGAACTCCTGAAACTTTTCAAATATATTTTCCATGTTCTATCGTCAAGCTCGCTATCAACTTTTCCGTTGTAGCTACAGCAAAACGTTCCTGGAGACTGTCCTTAAATTAAGCAGGTACCACATTGCTTTTGCTGCTTGCAAAAGTTTACTTTGAACCTGTAAGTACCTATCAAGTTTAAATATTTATAATAAGGTGTTTATATCCTCATAGCTTCTCATTATATTTTATCAGTTACTCATTCTTCAGTGGAAAACATAGAGATAAAACCTTATCTACTTTATAAGTGTATTTCATTTAATTTATAAGTCTTTAGACCACTGAAAACTACAGACAGACAATAATTATTGTAAAAAGGCCGCGATAAGAATCAATGTATCGTACGAAGGAAAACAAAGCACACTGCAGCTGGTCAGTTTCCCGCTCACTGTGTACACATAATATGAAATACGTCATTCTTACGTAGCTTGTTCATGAAAACGATTACGTTTAGTTGATTGATACGCTTGTAAACGTACGGTCTATCATTATTAAACTTGTTGATTGTTTTCGTTTTAAGCTATAAGTCCAGCCCTTATGTTAAGTATTGAATTGTTTAACGGGCTGCTGGTGTCATCTCCACGTCCAAACGCGTATTTTGCGCATAAATGTTAAGTATTACTTACCTACAGTTCGTTTTCCTGATCAGTGTGTTCTTTATCATGAACGATTTTAGTTTGTACACGCATAACTTCATGTAAAAAAAAGGAATAGGAAGGGAAACCCCAACAAATATCACTTTTAATAAATATCTAATTTAGTTAACAGAAATTAAATCCTAAAAGCGAAAAGATTCGTGTACGAAGGCAGTTAGTTTAACTCCCTTAGCCCTCAGTAACCGGATCCCAGACTTTGAACCTTTCTAATTGACTTACAGCGTTCTTACACCAGGAACGCCACTTAACCCATTAGGTTAACTGCTTGATTGCTAACGGATCATCAACTTCGTTAGCAAGTAACCAGACTTTATCTAAGTTAAGCTTATGGGACTCTGAAGTTATAGTTTATTTTTTACGTTTATTTTGTTAACTTTGAGGAAAATCTTCTCTGACGAAATGAAAACACAGAGTTTTCATGTACCTATTCGGTGAGGTTTTTTTTTTATCTATGTTGGAGTTTTGTTAATTAAGGTATTACATAATTTTAATCAACTGTACTTATATGAGATGGTCTTAGAGATGAGACTGATGTTATCGAATAAATTCTATGTACAGGGTTAAGTATAATTATTAACTATCAGTTATATCCTTGGGCTTACCTACTGCAGGATTTATTTTGGAACACCAAAGTTTGGAATGAGAAAAAATTACATTCATAATGTTACAGGCAAAGTATTTAATATTCGGCAATGGATCTTTAATTCCTTTGATATTGCACCTGCAATGTGTCTGGGGGCAGCCATCCGGCTCTTCGGCCTATTTACCTAACTGTAACATGAAAAATCGGTCAAAGTCCTACGAGCTTATTAAAAAATCAATACGTACCTCACGTACGTACCTCAGTGTTCTGCCAAGTCAGCTCACGCCTTGCTTCTTGGCAGCAAAGCCATGACAGTTCGGTAACTCGTGCCGAATCGATATGGCGCGAAGATAGCTCGGCGGATGGCTCGGCGGACAGGTTGGAGGATGGCTCGAGGGATGACCTCGTCCCCCGAGGTCGGGGTTACACGAGCTCTTCGGTTTGTTAGTCCCTTCGGAACTGGGGCGTGATGTTTGGAAGTGGAAGAGTTAAGCTTTAAAGTCGGTAATGGTGTCGCACTGTTTCATAAATTGTTCGTACTTTATAGCGTTAACTGTAAGCTAGTTGCAATTTCTGTATTCCTCCATATATGTTTTGTATGTCAAGTTGGTGGTAGGTTGAATAAAATGTTCATATTCCTGTAAAAGTTTGATAAGGAGAACTGTAACTAACGAATTGACTATATTTTTCGCTAGCTGTTTGCACTAGGTATATAATAAAAATATACATAATAAGAATACCACGTAACTACTAGTCTGGGTATTTTTACAATGTAATGAGGAATGAGAATGAAGTAAATGCTAATATTTTCTTGGTTGGCTAAACTTTATTATTTTGGAAAATCTAAGTGCCTAAGAAATTCCCATTTTGTTTAGTACCTCAAAAAATATCTGAGCTGTTTGAGGTATTACCAATTTTTAAGACTTATATTCCTTAATTCTTCAACAGCTAATTATCCGTGACGAGAATGGCTCGTAAACAATATAAGTAATGTTTGTAACAACGTGCTGGCGCTGAAATAATTATACTAATTTTCGACAAAGCTGTTTATAATGAAGAAGGCAGAACATTAAGTCTATAAAATTCCAGTAACTTTTAGGAAAACTGGAAGTGACGATGGCTAACGCCACATGTTGGTGACCGCCGCGCTGTATCAAAATTCCTTTAGGGAATGGTCATTGGGAAGCTCTTTAATAAGATGTTGGGGCTGACTCGTTCTTTGGCCAAAGATTAGCATTTCCATTCAACGTGGCAATGCTGCCAGTCTAAAGGCGCGGGCCCACCGCGGCGCATGCTGTGCACGGGCACGCGGCGCATTTTAGCTGCGTGTATTAATTTGTTTGACAACGTGGGTCTACGTTTCCACTGAAGTACACGAATATGACCAACGACTATGTATAGCGTGGCACGGCGCACGGAGGGGCTACGCACGTGCCACTGCAATCCACGGACACGGGCTTCACTGCGATAATTGAGCTGTACATAGTCGTGGGTCATATTCGTGTACTCCAGTGGAAACGTAGACCCACGTCGACAGCGTTGAGCTATGTAACCGCCTATTCGAGCAAGCCACGCATGTATCAATGACGTCAATTCATGCGTAGCCTCTCCGTGGGTTGCAGTGGACACAACCACATACATTTTCTTACAAAGCGAAGCTTAATACACGTGCGTAGCCTCTCCGTGCACCGCGGTGGGCCCGCTCCGCGCCTTTAAGGCCACGTTTCCGATGATAGCGATGCGGACGAGTAGGTACTTCTAAGTGTCCTTTTGTTTTTGTATTTATTTGTATAGTAGGTACTCATTTAATTTAGTGTTAGCTTGTGTACTGTATCCAGGATTTCTCACTTAACAAAAATAAATATTTTTGGAGATGTAGGTACCTAATCTAGAAGAAACGTATTGTCCAAGATTAAGGACTTCTTGTCCTTTGGGAATTATGTAGGCGTGAATATTAATTTAATTTAATTACTATTCTTATTTTTGAGTTTCTTTGATCTAATACTATAAAAAAAATCTAAAGTTGAGCTTGGTATTTCCCTATTACTTATTCACCCTATTCAGTAGTTCTGAAATCAATAGCAGTGTGTCTGTGACGTCACACGTATCTTATCTTGGTCATCCGATTCCAATTGACGTCAGCTTCGCGTTTGTTTTACAAATAGTCAAACGCCATACCGCCATCGATTTGTGTTTAGTTTAGTTCAAGGAAATTGGATTTTTTTATGGTTCAAAATGTTTATTTTTATTTCAGAATAAATAACGTTTACCTAAATAACGTGTATCTTTTGTTTTGTACCTCTAGGGAAATAAGTCGAACTTACCTATGTGTTGTTTTACGAATATCGCACGTTGGTTTTCATAAACTACTAGTGATATTCCCCACTAGCTGTGCCCGCGGCTTTGCTCACGTGACTGTGAAGTCTATTGACACTATAAGTAAAAATTTTAAATTAAAAAAAAAAAAAAAAAAAAAAAAAAAAAATTAAGCTATAAGTTAATAGGAACGTGAAGCCATTGTATATTCGTAATATCTTCCACAACACCAGCTGTTGATTTTGTTAAGTGTATGGTAACATCGCTATTTTGTCGTAGGTGCGACGTTGGCGGTAATCATCGACATAGATCAGGGTACCTCGGTGATATTCTCAGCCTGCGTGGCGGTGTTCTACACGCTGTTTGGAGGACTGTACTCCGTCGCATACACAGACGTCATACAGCTCTTCTGCATATTCATAGGTAAGGAATCATAGCTTTAAAAAATAAAACAGGTTTTCAAAAAAAAACGAGGTTTTCGGGAAATTTTTGGAAAAGAAAAAACCAAGAAAGACGTTCATTATGTCATTGTGACTGAAATAAAATTGCCAAAAACAAAAGTGACAGAGGATAGTATGATACAAACTATTAGATAAATATTCAGGCAACGGGAGAAAAGATACTGAGGTACTTAAAATAACATACTTATTTAATGTATTGTGTACTACATCAGTTACTCAATGTAGTGGCTGTGTGAGTTGTGTGTCAGAGTCGCCTCGGCACGGCGCGACGACGCCAAAGTTTTTGTTAGTTACTTGGCGTGTAGCAACGTAATTTTATACTTTTATTGAACAAATCCTTTAGTAGGCAACATACATACCTTATATTCTTATGAAATGATTTTTATACAAATAGTATTGATTTATGTGCTGTTTGAACATAATAAATAATCGTTGGTATAATTATGTAGTTGTGGAGACGGCCATCAGACACGGCAAGATACCTACACGTACCGTGCACCTCAAAGACATTTAAATGCTCACCCACCGCGGTCTCTGAATTCTGAATTTGAAGTTGAGAACCTATCGAACTCTACTTTAGCATAACCTAATGGAAGTGCTTTAATAAGCCCGTAAAATTCTATTTTTTTTTTAATTTCGTGGTCTTTCACCAAACCTTAAGTTATGCCAAAGTAGTTTGACAAGTTTTCAATTCAAAAACAGCAGCTAGTCCCATTTCCTGGAGCTGTCCCTCACTGCAGGTCTGTGGATGTGCATCCCGTTCGCGTGGGCCAACGACCACGTGAAACCGCTTAGCTCCATGGAAGTGGACTGGATCGGCCACGTGGATCCCGAGTACTACTGGTTCTACATCGACTACGGACTGCTGCTGGTCTTCGGAGGGATCCCTTGGCAGGTCAGGACCATTGCCAGTGTTTTTTGTAAATTTCTGGCGCCTAGCAACTTGTACCTAAGTACATTGTAACTTTCTGTTAAGGAACCCTAACTTACGTATAATATATTTTCTACGTATTGGAATTGGAGATGCCATTAATTTTGTGTGTCTTTAAAGAATGTATGAATGCCTTATAAGTACTGTTGTTTTTAAACATGTATCGACCGCACAAGCTTCCTTTACCAAATGAAAAAATAATTTTCTAAATCGGTCCAAAATTGACGAAAATATCGATGAACATACATAGAACCTCCTCCTTTTTGGAAGTCGGTTAAAAAGATAGACTGCCCTTCAGTGCACCAGTTTAAACCAATATTCTTCCCACCAGGTATACTTTCAACGTGTGCTGAGCAGCAAGACAGCAGGTCGTGCGCAGATCCTATCGTACGTGGCGGCTTTCGGCTGCATCATCATGGCTATCCCGCCTGTACTTATCGGAGCCATTGCCAAGAGCACCGGTAAGTTAATTTGTCAAACATTATTTAATCTGAAAGACTGTTCATCGTCCCTAAATACATCATGAGTCGACCCTGCTATGGATAAAATTCTGTAGCTATTATTTTCCTTCTTCATGCCAAAGGCCCCGCATTACTTGGAGTCGGGCAGTTTGTAATTGTCTTCGATTCTCCCAAGTCAACCGTCACCTTTTAATTTATATTTGTCTCCGACTACGCATCCAACTATACTTTTATCTGCTCTGTAATATCCATTACCTCTCATTAATCTTCTGTTTCCTTAGCATGGAACGAGACCAGCTTCCGCGGCGACCTGACCCCGGATGGCGAGTTGACTTCGGATCAGACTTCCATGATCCTGCCGCTGGTGCTGCAGCACCTGACGCCCGATTTCGTGTCCTTCTTCGGGCTCGGAGCCGTGTCAGCAGCCGTCATGTCCTCGGCTGACTCCAGCGTGCTCAGTGCCAGCTCCATGTTCGCCAGGTGAATATGGGCTTTGTCTTTCAGAATACTAATCTTAATGATTGTCAATTGTCTTATGTGCAAGATACTTGGCGTTATTTTCGCTTTAGTGGATCTGATTTCTTTACCAACAAGCCGTGGCATAACATTCCATCTCCTATTTAACCCCATCAAGGGATGAATTTTCAAAAATGCTTTCTTAGTGCTCACCTTCGTTATAAAGGAAATGTTTTGCAAAATTTCATACTTTTTTAGGCGGTGAATGAATGAATGACTGAATTAAAGATTTTTATTAAGTACAAGATAATTGTACCAGTCTGTCCACGCTATCCAGTATCGTCACTAACCGCGCCACCTTCTCCCCAGGAACGTGTACAAGCTTATCTTCAGACAGAACGCGTCGGAGATGGAGATTATCTGGGTGATGCGCGTGTCCATCCTGATAGTGGGCGCGCTCGCCACGCTCATGGCTCTCACCATACCCTCCATATACGGACTGTGGTGAGTTCTGCATTTATATTATTATATAATATATATCCTATAAAGTCAGTGAAAACGGCAGGAACGAAAGAGAAATGAGGCCGAAGTATAAATTACTTACTATTAGCCCTTCAACATTCTGGGTAAGCTCATAAGTAGTCTATTTGAACTAGGTTCTGATAGAGGTTTGGAAAAGCCAATTATGTTTTGACTAATAAGTTCTGCATTTATACGGGATACATACAAGTGTATAAAGTTTTATGGGAGGAACAGCTCAACCCGTTCGCATCGCACACATAGCATCGCGCAGCGCCTCGGTGATATGCTCAGTCGCAAATGTAAGGTGCACGATCGGTGCACATGATAGGTTCCTGCCAAGGCAGTATTAGGTTCTGTATTACGACATTTTTGGGCATCTTTACATCTTGGCTTTGCTGTGATATTTCCATCAAGTTCTTGCAACTGTAAAATTGATTGTGTTGTATTGTTTTGCTGCAGTTTTGTGACGTGAATGCATATTATAGACGGCGCCAGGTAAAAATCCGTGGGCAATGTTTCGAAGCTGTACTTTCTACTTCACAAATCATAATGACAAAGTCTTATAATAGGCAGAAGAGACAAAGACAAGACTGAATTTAAAACACTTACATATAATTTGTCTAACTAACTCTTATAACAGTTAATTAGAAAGTGCCTCTAATTGGTTTATTTGAATTAAATGCTTTGAGTTAGAGTTCTATCTTAAAGTTAGAGGAGTTAAAGTTGTTTGTACCGAGAGCTGAAAAGCCGACCTTTAATTAAATTCAGTGACATGCTCCTTTTAACAACTCCATATTTCAACAGGCCTGCATCTGTTTAAATTTCGTCCTGTAAAAACAAGTCCCTTTTGACACGTTGACCCGACACTTGTGGTCCCTTGACATCGGCAAGCGTTCGCCACTCCGTAGCTCGTGACAAAATATCGGTTTACCTTTGTTAGTTCAAGAACTTCACGTGCAGTGTAAAGATTCAAGTGTTGTCTTTAGCGGGGACCGTTTTGATGGGTTATTCCACTAATCCCAATGTGTGGTGACAAAGATTTACAGTTTTGGACTTGCAACTCAAAAACATGTATTTTGGTGGTGACATTTGCAGAAAAAGCAGTAGGTAATTAATTAACGACCGATTTAAATTCTATTTTAGTTGGTATTTAGGGATATTACAAGTTATTTTTTTTATAAGTAAGTATAGTTACTGAAGATACGTAAAACAGTGTAAGTATAAATCCGCAAAGATTTACTTTGAAAACCAATGAATTTTATTATGTACATGCATGTATGCGCCTCGACTATCACGGTGTAATACTCAAATGACACAGAAACATTTATTTCTCATTAGAGTTTGGTGTCTGTTGTAATCAATAATCACTGCCCGCGCCCGTCGGCCGCGGTCGCAATCATATGAGTACTGAGTACGCATCATATTATATTATAGACTACGAAAATTGCCCGGTTTTGGACGAAAGTGAAGCTTGATCTTTTGAGTTGAAACAGAACCCATTGGGACTCTTTATCTACTTTCAGACGTAGATGCCCCAAATCTCCCAAAATGAAATCAGAACTTGTTCACTGACCTTTCCCCAGTTTAATCTATAATCAAATGGCCGCCAGTTCTTTGACTGGTATATAAGCACGTCCATAATTAAAATCGTAGCACAAGAAATTAGTTTCAATGATTTTAAAAAGTGTGACATGAATATATTTTTGATCTAAATTGTGACACTCGAAATCAGTCCATTATTTTCACACACAGACAGACGCTCACACTTGAACAATTGAACATGTCCGACGCTGGTGTTGCACACCGCGATTATGATCATCAGTCCATTGACACACATCCCGATGAGCCCAACTAATGGCCGATACCGAAAATATATGATAATCGTCTATTATTACTTATAATAGAGTAATGATTTTATGATGGTGTTATTATGGCCGTGCAATGGGGTAGTGGTGTGGTAACGGACCTTCGAGATCTGCCGCTCTTAGGGACCAAACGTTGACTAAACTAGCGGCACTAAATGCTTTACACAGTCAACTGGGCATAGGGCAACGCGTATGCCCAGCGGACTGTAATAGGCTATGTGCATCAACGCAGCTACAAGCGGTTAGAATCAAATGTTCCGTAATGTCATTTAGGATCAATATGTTAGCCGATTCTACCAAGATTTCGTAAATTCAATCCCAGTTTGCTGCACTAGGTAGGATACTTAATGACGTGAACCCAATTTCATCATAAGCTTTGGCTTAATTCAAGAGGAAAACAGAAGGTCAGTTGCAAATTAAACAGCCGACCGGAAAGCGATGAAATTGTGAAGAGACAACAAATGGTACTCCGCTGATCTTAAAATTCGTTTTTCACATTTTGATTGCGAGTTCAACGTAACTTATTTTTATTTTATCAAAATAATATTTTTTGCATCATTTTGGCGCTTTTGTGATAAGCCGACTTGAATTTGAACGTTTTTTAAGTACAAGAATTGGCTTTCAGGTAATGTGTGGGCCACTAATTACTTAATTAAAATACAGAAACGTTCCAGATCGGTAAACCCATAAAGCTTTTACAATTTTTTATCGAGAGTTAGATTACCTTTCTTCATCCCACATTTTACTTAAACAAATCTTTGTAACAGAAATCTTGCTGCAAACGAAGTATTCCGAAGTTGCTCGGCTCTGCTCGGCTCCGGTATGCAAAGGGATTACTTCTCGCAGTACGATGAGTTGCTAATTGAAACTTAATCCTCACAACCGACACTCCCTCATACTCTTTTACCTCTACACGTGTGTAGGGTTGTCAAGAGATAGTTTTGAATGTTTAATTAATTTCAATGTTGATTCCAAGCTTTACTTGAATTTGGTTCTGTAACACACTTCGAGTATGTATAACAAGTCAAGAAATGGTCAACACAACAATAAAAAATGTCCATCTTGGTCTTCGGAGGCGTTACATGTTTGATTTACAAATTGATGTTAGGCACTGTTATAGGGAAATATATTTTGTGTGTCAAAATTGTTGGCGAGTGCATATTTACTTGAAACTAAACCAAAGCACATAACATTCCATGTCTACCTAAAAGAAAAGTCGCCGCACTCGCTAACCCGGAAAAGATTTCCTCAAACTGAGATAAAGACTAAGACCAAAATTCTGGCAGCTGCACACTACAACCCTATTCGCCCCCTTTAACCCCCTACAGGTATTTCCGGAGGGTTCACGCGGGCACACGGTCGATTGGATCCGTCTGCTCACACCTGCATCGAAATTGGATGCCGTATAGTCTGTGGAAAGGGGTGTGTGGGGGTGAATTGAAAATTTAAACCCCCAACTAATTTTACTCTGCCTCGGGCGGAGGATGAAGTTTTTTCTTTTTAAAATAGCTTTGTCGTGAAACTGAGCTGCATTTTAATTGTTGTAGGTATTAAAAGTTTTAGCATTGTTTCCTGGTTCTAGCTGTGTGCTTTAGTTATAACGAGGGCATTATGGCCTGTAAGGCACGGCCGTTTGTGGCATTAGTTATTTCAACTTAATTTTTTCTAATGTTGATTCTGTTTTTTTAAATAACTGTATTGTATTCCTCTCTGATTGTTTTGAAGTAATGATTTTGATCAGTGTTTTCGTTAAAATTGGCATTGACTTAATTTATTCTAACATGTTTTTTTTTAGAATTTATGTGAACAAACTAGCCATTCATTTTTGTTAATAAATATGTATTGTTTAAAGTTGTTGTTTTTAAATTCGTTTTATACCTATAAAGGGTAACTTTCAAAAATAAGTTACTGTAACAAACCCCGTGCAAACTCGTTCGCAAGAGTCACCCATTTTCTCACCAAACTAAACATTACGTAATACTGCACCAATTTATTGTTATCAGCTCACGATTTATATTGGAGCACTATTAGTATTAATTTATATGCTGCGGCTGTTCAAGCCATCAATTCATCATTTGATGGTATCATAAACAGTGCGATGCGCAATCCAAGCTCGTGATGAAGCCAGGGCCAGGCGACGCTCTAATTATACCCACACTCAGGACGATGTGCTTCGAAAGGAAGATGGCGCAATGCAATGGGCCTACTGTCATACGTTTATTAGGCTAGATATACGCTATATCTAGCCTAATAAAGCAAATAAATGTATGGAATGATTAAGGTACAGAAAAGTGTCGGGCTTATTAATGTATTTTCAATGATGTGTTGGTTTTTGTTTATGATGGCATCTTTTCCGGTGTTTAAGTAATTCTGTGAGATATCTTCTGCATTTATTTATATATACTTTATTGAACACTAGAAAATACATAGCGAAAATAAATAAATGCAATGCAATGTCGTAAAATAAATTACTGTGAGTATACACAGGTACTATTCAATGGTTTATACGGAGTTTTTATCTAAATACCTAATTTGTTTGTATTGATTGTCCGGTGAAAATGAATACAAACAATGAGGAGACTGGATGTTAGCGCCGACGGGCGCTGATTTGGTTACTTATGAAAAACAGATAGCCATGGACATAACAGATAGCCTAGTTGGTCAGATTAAGCAATCAATATTGTAACATCTACTGCAGGATTTCTTTGTTCACCAACCTCATGTAGATCAGCGAACACAGAAAGCGAGATATATCGAAGCACCGCATTAAACTTCCCCAATCTTCCAGGTCAATGTGCTCCGACCTGGTGTACGTGATCCTGTTCCCGCAACTGCTGATGGTGGTGCATTTCAAGAAGCACTGCAATACGTACGGCTCTCTCGCCGCCTACATCGTGGCGGGGCTTGTGCGCCTCTCTGGGGGCGAGAAGCTGCTGGGTCTGCCCCCGCTTATACACTACCCCGGCTGGGACCCCGTGAACGAGGTGCAGCTGTTCCCGTTCAGAACCATGGCAATGAGCATGTCGCTGTTCACACTAGCGTTTATTTCGTGGTTGTCTGTGTGAGTATGACTTTTTTATGAAATTTTATGTATGTTTTTATTGCAGGAGTGTAGGTACCGTATGTACAACATAGTTGTCGTCAGGCCAAGTGTCGTTGTTAATACTTTTATTAAATTGTCATTTTTTACTTTTGCTTACAAGAGAAAAACACTTTATGACTTCTTCAAACTACTTCAACTTACTTACCTTCAAGAAATAGTATAATTTTCAGTGTCAGACTCGAAAGAATGGACTTATTATGAAAAAAAAACCCAACTTACAACCCCTTTAACTAATTTGTGAAATTGGTCTACCTATTTCACAAATTAGTTAAAGGTCTGAATCGGGTGTTTTGACTTGAATAAGACGTAGGTACGAGTAACATCCTTGAAGCGATCATTCGTACAAATTGATTGATTCAATTCACGTCGAGTGCTCAAATTCGACTACTGAGGAAGACACCGACACATTGTAATATGATATCAGACATCGAATTTATGGAATAATGCTATTGAAAAAGTTAGATGATTCTATCAGTGTAAGTGAGAGTGAGTGAGTTTGAATAAGACATGGAGGAAAATCGATTATTGGATAGGTACCATAATTGGGCTTACAGGAGCCCTAACAATATCATTGGCATGGGCTATTCTCGTGCCAACTCAAAATAAGAAATAACTTATATTCAGTCGAATTTGAGACAAGAAAGTCTATTCAAAAATAGATAGAAAATCAGAGGTGATCGACATCGAGAAACTAAATGTCACCGAAGTGATAGAGATCAATTTCATGCCCCTGTCAGTCTATATGAAGTTATAGTTCCAAAGTTACAGCTCTGATAGACGGCTTTTCATGAAACATTTATTTTCGTGATACATTTTCAGCCTTTGGTCGAAGATAATTGAAACGTTCGCGTTGGCTCAAATGTTTGACAAGCTTCATCAAATATTCCGTAAAGTTGGTTCCGACCTCTTCTGGGGTGTTTATAATTTAGACAAATGTTCAATTTCGGGGAAACAACAACGAGCTCTTTATAAAACTTATTGCCTCTGTTGTTATTGACACAGCTATTACGGAAAAGTAGTTTTCTACCCTTTCAATGTTTCAGTAAATTGATTTCGCAATTCGCTGTACTCCTGTAAATACTTATTATCATTTTGTACCTGACCATATTATCATTCGGTACTTATTTTGATGTAGTGGTAGCCTACTTAGCTATATAGGTAATCAGACGAAAATTTAATTCCCAATCAATTACGTACATATTTTTTCATCAATCTTTGTCGGGCACTTATTGTACAAATCGACATGTAGAGATTTTATTTATACAGATACGTCTACAATTTATATGAAATTGTACCCGTTTTCATGGACATATTAAATATACTTGGGTCTCCGGAAGTATCTCTTAAGCCGAGAGTTCGTCGTCGCATATTACGTTCGTGTGGATGGCCCATCGTGGCCCATCGTACGTAGGCCCACATTAAGGCCATGGGGTGAAGCTTTCTGAATTATGTATTCAGGGACTAAGAGGGTTTGTATAATGAGGTCGGTTTATCATTGTAGTATATATGTTGGAGCTATTCGATTTGGATGTTAATTGAAAAATAGTTTTGTGGGGTACCTAATTAAGTTAAGTGACTTCATAAAGGATTCAAGTATAGGGACTATCGAACTATTAAGTAAGGTATCGGACTGCTGGCTGAGAGGTTGTAGGTTTGATATAATTTTGTTTTATTACTGTGGTGAATCTAGGTGAGCACAAACCACGGAGCGTATAAATGTCTTTGGAAAGAATATTAGGCAGAGATCTCAAGTACTAGTTATGTGCAACCCAAATGCCGAGTTCAATAATAAAACCAACGTTTTGTAATGCAATATCTAGATTGCAAATCGATTTTTGACTCACAATAAATTCTATACTGGCAACTATGCAAGTAAGGATTGGGATAGAAGATGGAGTAAGCCGACCAAATTAAGTTAGTGCAAACATTCCTGTGTCTTAGAAATCTGTTATAATATTCAAGGGGATAGATAAGCTACAGCTATTCTAAGCTATTGACCACCAGAAACTAAAGTCAATAGTATCTCTCCATTCACAATTAATAAATATTGCAATCAAATAAATTACATAATTCGTGTCATAAGCATCTGCACAAACAGATATTTCGCAACCATTATCACTTAAGATGGAGGAAGTGTTAAAATTTGTACGTTATGATATTTGATCACTGTATGGTTATGATATTTGACCATTATGAGGTGTTTGTTAGCTATTAGGGTTTGTAGGTTTATTGGCACTAGTTGGTCTATGACACTAAATACGTCGAAGTTAAAGTGCTGTGATGTAACGTCACAATTAAAAACAATGCAAACGCGTTATAACCATGTTGTGATTATTATAATTATTTATTATTTTCTGCCGGATAGCATTTACCTTTTTTATAAATTCCCTCACCTTAATTTGGTACTTCATTTATAAATTCTAATGAGTTCATTATCCTGCCTTCTTCTATAGGTCAACGATGATAAATAAATATTTACCTTCAAAATATTTCGTCAGGCTATTTTATAAACACCCGTTTTCCACGGATTGACTACTTGTACTCTAAATACGGTGGATTTAACGCACGGGCGGATGCTGCATCCCTGAAAAGAAGACCCTTACGGCACCCTAGGGACAAGATGAGATGAATTTTATCACAGTTATATAATTTTATGTTGAAAAACATTAGTATAAATAACTTATGATTTATATCGAAGAAGTATGCAAGGCTATGCTCCACATTTCATAACATATCTTATTAGCTTTAGGAGTTGGGAAAATTGTTACATATATAATATAGGCAATGTACCCGATTACCTGATTACGTTTCATGGAGTTTTCCTAACAGTATCTAAAATCTAATAAAACTGCTTGACTGTAGCAAACCCTGAGTCTCATGCAGAAAAATGATGTGAGGTTTAATAGTTAAGGAAACAAATATATTAGATAAACTATTAGATTCATACAGGGACTATTACCACATACCCATTAGTAAATCATCGACAATTACATCGGTTGTAGTCGTGAAGTACAGACGAACAGCCGCTCACAGTGGTCTGTAATGAGTGGAAAGTGATTGTGTATCACGACTTGTATGAGACTCGAGAGGAACAACATTAGTACATTGTTTACTTATTTGGGACACGGATTTTGTATAGGTACCTAGATGATGTAATTTTAATGTATGGCCACGTAATTATAGATTTATGTACTCTTTCTTCATTGTCTCGTTTGATAAGAAGTGTGATGTGAGGCTTTGATGCAATTATTAGGAAGCTCTTTTTCAATAGTTTACGATCTGTTTCATGCCCATCTTATATCACCAGCACGACGGAATAATAGACAAAATTACAGATTGCGATTGTTTATCTATCATTTTGTCTACTCTTCCGTCGACAAAACCCATTTCTAAGGTGGTCATGCTACTCGTGCCGGAGTATTAAATACTAATGGATGAAAACAACTTGGAGAATTGCACAACAATAATAGTCTTGATTAACCCATGATTTAAAGGACTATAATAGCTAACTATAGCTTCCTATCTAGGCGAGTAATTCATGACTTCGTTGTAACTTAGTTTAATTACTAATTAAAGTATTTTTTTATAATATCGTAGATTAACTTGACATGTACAAATGTCAAACTCCGAATTGAAAAAACAAACAAAAATCACTTGACATTTAAAATTAGTCTACGAGATTAAAAAACAAACTTTAGTTCTCGCTTCGTTATGCAAATATCAAGTGACAAGTTATCTGTTTTAAATAGATGAGAATATCCATTTGTGTTATTAACGTTTCTTTAGCAGAAGATCATTTATTTTTGTATGGCCTTTTGTCAGTAGTATACTTTAGTATAATAATTTTGACGTCAGCGGACGCTCATGAGGTGGTGGGTTAATAAATGTTGAACTGTTGTCATGAATGCATTCATGCTAAAGACATGCATATCTTTGAGTATTTAGGGGAAGATAGAATTCCCTAACTATCCAAATCTATACAGAAGTAAGTAACGCGGTCCAGGAAATAGGCTTTTGCTAAAATGCACGTTAATCACATTATTGTAAGCACTTTGATCGATATACAGTGGATAGTCTGTATGTGTATGATTGCTTAACTTTCAAACAATTAGGAAGCAATCAGCGACGGAATATATCATGTTTCCTATCTGACGTTCTATTATGCTGTTTGTTAACGTCATCATATATATGACCTTTCTGTATTTTAGAATAGAATGTCATGTATCATGTGTTCCACCAGGTTCCTGTTCAACGGCGGCTACCTGAGCCCTGAGTCTGACTACTTCAACTGTGTTGTGAATATCCCCGAAGATATCCGCCGCGTCGACGAGCCGTCAGAGGCCGGCGAGCAAATGTCCGTCCTCGGAGGAGTGCCGGGCCGGCTGTACGGCGCCGCCTCCACCCTCGTAGGACCTGATGAGAAGTGCGGCAGGATCAACCCTGCCCTCGAGCCCGATGATGATGATCTAGATGATCCCAACGACGGCCCCACCCCGCTGTTCGGCAGCAGCAGTGCGCCCCCGCCGGTGCAGCCCTTTGGCAAGCAAACGGCTTTCTGAGACGATAAGTACCTTTATTAGTTCTTTTAAACGACATCTCGACAGGCGCCATGCTGCAGGACCACGGAGTCGCATAATCGTGGGATTATATTTTCCGAAAATTTTACTATTTCTTATTTTTCATTTAAATTCGGTAAGATCGTTACATCGAAGTATGGAACAGTAAACTTCAGTATTTTTCGAAATAACGAATAGAATGTTATGCTCAAGACGATCGAAACGAAACACATCATCAATATCTTCCTATTTAAACAAACCATTTTGTAAATGTCGCATATTTCATACTACGCTGTAGAAACGAATGATTTCTTTTAATTCTTACTAATGACGACGTAAGCGCAAACTGAAATAAAGTGTATTTAATAAATAAATATTATCGTGTAATAAATGCATTAAAGCAATAGATGTATATTTAATAGTTGATGTAAAAATGATTAAGCTGTATTATTTTGTAGTGAAAATAATATAAATAATATTACGAAGTGTTGCAACTCATACATATCAAAATATGAATTATATTCGTTGTTAGAGAATTTATATATATAATTTATATTGATGACGATTCCTTATTTAAGTCAATTAATGTAGAGAGAAGAGCACACGAGTTTATGTGCTTTTAGAGACACTGTGTAAGTGCGTGTGAGTAGACGAGTAATGTTGACCAAACATTGTCATCATACGAATGTGAAAATGGTATATATTATATGATACATATCGCTTGTAAAGCGTCACCCACTACCTGATATACAACTAATAATGATGTATGGCTCGTCCATAGTTTAGTTCAATCGGATAATTTAAAAAAAAAGTCCGCACAAGGAATATATAAAACTATATATTTAAAAACAAATGTTTATCTAGTATAATTAGTCAAATTTAGCGGCAGATAAATGTTTTTATAACCCTTGTTTATTTACGTTGTGAAGATATAATTATTTTATATTATTTAGAGCGGGTATTGTACGCTTGGAGTCGTATGAACCCACATATATATAATATTGTATACGTATATATAGATCCCAACAGAGAAAGGAATATATAATATTGGAGACGGAATCATGCGGTAAAACAACAAAATAACTGGCCTAAAATCAGCTGAGTTACTAATGAAACGCAACAAAAATAAAGTCGTATTTGAAATATTTTTATTTTTCTCTGTATATGAATAATCAATACGTGTAAAATGGTAATATTATTATAAAGAGCTTTCTGATGCGCCGACAGGCGAGTGTCGCTGATAGTAATAATCGATCTTTTTGAACTTATAAGTGTATTGGTGTTCACAATATTATCGTGTTTGATCCCTACCCCCCGGACGCCGCGGCCCCGGAGCGGTCCATGTCTTAATATATATGCGTGTTAATGTCCATTTGAAGCTTTTTGAAGTAATGTTTCTAAATATATCAAGATGTATCTTGCGAGTAGATGATACCGTCAATTTTGGCAACTTTTATCCTTTTGGATGGATATTGAGCGTGTTTACTACTTAGTGTAAAATATATGTAAATGTATATCACTGCATATTTTAGCGACAAGTTATATAAATGTAGATAAACAGTTGCCAGGTTTGATACCTTATCAAGCTTTCGAATTGTTTTTTGATAATAAAGTATACATACAAATCGTTTAAAATTGAAGATATTTTCTAAATATGTTGCGAACGTAAAGATATATGATGTGATATCCACCTGCCTAACCTTTGCTAAGACTTCGAACTCGATACATATCATCTCTATGTGACTTACGTATATACATAGTGTTTAGTGTGAAATGGTACATATCAATATTTGTAAGAGTAGATCATAGGTATCGTTGTTGTTCTTCGGCGCCGCTTCCTGATCTCTGTGTTATGATAATTATGATGTGCAGTATATAATTAAGCATATATTAACCTATGAAATTGCCGTTTAATCGAAGTATTGGCCGTTATTGTCAATGCACTTTTGACATTTTAATAGCAGTTCGTAGATGCTTCTTCTATAAAAATCCTGGGGACCGGAAGCGATGAACTCTTTAAATATGTTTTTCATCGCCTAGTTGGAGGGGGATTTAACAGGGATTTCAATCCCTGTTAAAAGTTATAGAAATTCCGAAAAAAAAAAAAAACATTCATAACCAGGTCTGGTGAGTATGGTCGGTGACGGAGAGTTTCCAGTCGGAACTCCTGTAGTTAGACGGTCCGTTGTGCGGTGTGTGGATGAGCGTGGTCTTGAAGAAGAAGTGGACTAGAGCAATTTGACAAGTAGCAGCTTGTTTGTCTCAATTTGCGTTTGGGACATGGTTTGGCTGCCTCCCTTGTGTTCCACCAGAGCAACTGACGGTTTCGATTGTCATACAGCTAGGATCCACTTTTCATTACAAGTGACGATCGAATTTTTCTATGATTAAAAACAGCGATATCAAAGAAAAATCATACGGCGGGAAAACAAAGGAATAACGGAATGGAGGATTTCGAAAAAAAAAATCATACTATTATAAAATTAATTTGAATTTGGAATTCTAAATAGAGTGAAAGAGTGTGAAAGATCTTCTAGAGTAAAAGATCTTCACACTAGCTACTATAAAAAAATGTCAATTTCATAGGTAAGGACCTAATAATAGCACAAAAACATGATGCATTGATTATACAGGGTTACAGGGAAAGTCGTACTGAATATTAAAGGATGTTATTATTTAGGTCATTTCTGATGAATTTGATTCTGAAATAAAATGTCCGAAACTTAACCGATACGGAGATATTCAATTTTAAAGATGATTTTTTTAAATCCTTTATTTTTGGGCTTTTAGTCGTTTTCTTTGGGATTAGAGCTCCTAGAGTCGATTTTTTTGATGTATCTAGTTAGAAGACATGTCCATTAATAAAAATGATCAACAGAAATTGAACATACTACTTTTTACCTCAAACTAAAAATGTACCCTCTGGTACCTTAACTGTTATTTGGGCAATTTTTTGTCTATTTAATAGCAAGTGTTATACCTTTTTGAGTAGCTAAAGAGACGTAGAACTTTATAAAATTATTTGCAGAATAAGTTCCATACAATTTTTTTTTTTAAAGCCCATCAAAGTTGAGAACACTATTAGAAAAATCATTAATGCTAACCGTTGTCGAGCAGTATTTTAAGCTGTTGTTAGTAGTAGGTTCAGTCAGTTTCTGATGATCATTTTTATTAATGGACATGTCTTCTAACTAGATACATCAGAAAAACCGACTCTAGGAGCTCTAATCCCAAAGAAAACGACTAAAAGCCAAAAAATAAAGGATTAAAAAAAATCATCTTTAAAATTGAATATCTCCGTATCGGTTAAGTTTCGGACATTTTATTTCAGAATCAAATTCATCAGAAATGACCTGAATAATAACATCCTTTAATATTCAGTACGACTTGCCCTGTAACCCTGTATAACTTGTAAAATAAACAAGACTAGAAAGTTACATATCAGTGCATAGACTAGGTATTATGTTTTATTAATGCATTACTATAGCATTTCAGATATTTTATTGAATGTTTTACATTAAAATGTCTCTATTAAATAGATATTTCTTATACCAATTACAAATATACTTTAGTAGGTATGTTGCCTTTACTGAAATATACATTTTCAAGATATTATATATTCGTGTACTGTAATTACATTATGCGTATAAATATATATCGTTTGTTATTTAATGTGTTTTTAAAGAGATGTTGATCAGGAAGCGGCTCCCCACTGTTAGCTAGTAGTATATACCTACTATTGACTTATTCCTAGTTCTTGTTGAATATTTTGGAAAAGAAAAATGTGTAAAAAAATGTGTAACGTTGTGAATTCCGCGGTCGCTCCGGCGACATCAAAATAAAAAATATAGCATGTTCTTTGTGTTTGCTTTGTGTACATCCCTACTTCTTATTTACGCGTTGATTTGACTAAATGTCCACCTGCACCAGGACAGCTCGATCATCATTATTCTCACTATTACACTTAACCGCTATGACCACGCGCTTTGATTTATCAGCAGAATTTTGCTACGAAATATTTGCAGACCAACAATAACCATAAGTAATATTTACTGCGATTACCAACCAACTTGCCGTTCATGGTGATTATGGCAGTGACTTTACTTTGACATGGTGATTATGGCAGTGACTTTACTTTGACATGATGATTATGGCAGTGACTTTACTTTGACATGGTGATTATGGCAGTGACTTTACTTTGACATGGTGATTATGGCAGTGACTTTACTTTGACATGGTGATTATGGCAGTGACTTTACTTGGACATGGTGATTATGGCAGTGACTTTACTTTGACATGGTGATTATGGCAGTGACTTTACCTCATTATAACTTAGCTAATACCTATGGAGTCCTCACCATATAATTGTAGTCGTTTTTGTGATGATAACAGCATGGTGGATATTAGTTCCTCTAGATAAAAAACTCATGATCAATGCTTTTGCTAGTATGTAACTGATTTCAGTAAATGAGGTCCTTCATTAATTTTCCTGCGAAATTAGATCAAAAGGTTCTAATGAAACATCTTGTGTGAGTTTAGAAAGTTCAGTCCAATTTGTGACTCGAGTTTGTCGAGTTTATTCAAAGATAATGAAAGACTACTTAGACTTTCAGTAGTGTTTCAGCTTTCTGCTGAATTCTATAGGATATCTGTTACTTTAAAAGAAGTGTGAAAACAAAACAAGTTTTAATATTTACAAAACGTTTAATTTATACAAAAAAGTATAATTACTCAGACCTTAGACTAAATTTTTGTACAATTTCATTAATTCATTAATTACAATTAAATTAAAGTTAATACTTTCAAGCGTCGCTTACTTGGTAAGCAGTTGGCGACGTTCGCGACTCTTAGAGAGACTTCTCATCTTACTTTATTCACAATTCTTTATTCTCCGATTGCAGATCACATTTTATTACGAGAATACACGGAATGCTTCGAGCTTAGTAACATTACAGCTTTCAAACAATTCCTGAGTGTTGCGCTTTTTCTTAATTCTTAATATATTAATGCCCTGACATTTGCTTAGCCTTCGATCCTTCTTTTATAATAAAGTCCTGAAGCATTCCATGTACTTCGCCATTTTGCATAATATCTAATACATATACAGTTTTACGAAACCTACATTAATACATACATCCATAATTTGTGACATTCGCAACGTCAATACTGAAGATTCTGTGATAACTTATTAATTGACTATTTTATATTAGTACTAGGATGCTATTAGCTTACAGGGTCTAGTACACATAGCCACCGTTGGAGTCGTAGCTTTGGTTGATGGTGTCCGGCACGCCGCCGCCGCCGCCCCCGCCTGACGAGTAACCACCCGAGCCTCCTCCTGAGGAATATCCTCCTGATCCACCTCCTGAGGAGTATCCACCGCCACCTCCTGACGGGTATCCACCGCCGCCTCCTGATGAGTGGCCTCCACTGCTACCTCCCGAGGAGTATCCGCCTCCACCTCCACCGGATGAGTAGCCACCGCCGCCTCCGCCGCCTCCGCCGCCTCCTCCGGATGAGTAGCCTCCAGAGCCACCGCCATGACCGCCTCCACCTCCGCCAGATGAGTAACCTCCTGAGCTACCACCGTGTCCGCCACCGCTGCTGGAGTGACCACCTCCCGAAGAGTAACCGCCGGAACCTCCCGAAGAGTATCCACCACCACCGCCGCCGCCTGATGAGTGTCCGCCGCCGCCGCCGCCATGGCCGCCGCCGCCACCGCCGCCGCCGCCGCTGCTAGGGGCGCCATAGCTACTTGAAGGAGCGGCAGGTGCTCCGTAGGAACTGGACGGAGAGCTGGCTGGGGCACCATAGCTTGATGAAGGACCACTTGAGCCAAAACCGCTGCCTCCTCCGAAACCACTGCTTCCAAAGCCACTGCTGCCGAAGCCGCTGCTGCTGAACCCACCGCTGCTACCACCGGATGAGGGAGCTCCGTAAGAGGAGGATGGAGGAGACGCGGGAGCACCGTAGGACGAGGATGGAGGAGAAGCAGGAGCGCCATAAGACGAGGATGGGGGAGAGGCAGGAGCACCGTAAGAACTGGAAGGTGGTGAGGCTGGAGCACCGTAAGAGCTGGATGGTGGAGATGGTGCGCCATAGGAGCTGGACGGGGGTGATGCGGGCGCACCGTAGGAGCTGGACGGAGGGGAAGGAGCGCCGTATGAGCTAGACGGGGCAGATGAGGGGGCGCCGTACGAACTTGAGGGAGGAGAGGGGGCTCCGTAAGAGCTGGATGGTGGAGAAGGAGCTCCGTAAGAACTTGAAGGAGGGGATGCAGGAGCACCGTAAGAACTCGATGGCTTAGATGGTTTAGGCGCACCATAAGTCGTGGAAGGTCCAGTTGGTACACCATAGCTGGTCGCTGGTGGTCTCGCTGGAGCGCCATAAGAACTAGAAGGCTTGGAAGGAGGAGGGCCGTAGGAACTGGACGGCTTTGACGGTGGGGGTCCATAGGAGCTGGATGGCTTAGAGGGGGGTGGACCGTAACTCGACGATGGTGGAGGCCCATAGCTGCTTGATGGTTTCGGTGGGCCATAGCTTGGTTTAGGAGGACCATAGCTAGGTTTAGGAGGACCATAGCTGCTTGAAGGGCTCGGGGCGCCGTAGGATGATGATGGCCGGCCGCCACCACCACCATGGCCGCCGCCACCGCCGTGGCCGCCGCCGCCGCCGCCTCCGTGTCCACCACCTCCATGGCCGCCACCACCACCTCCATGGCCGCCACCACCACCTCCATGGCCGCCACCACCACCTCCGTGGCCGCCACCACCACCGCCTCGAGGAGGTGGGAGGTACGAGGAACTAAGGGGAGCTGCAAACAAGGGAATAGGTGCTTTTATTTCATATTGTAGTTAATAGTCATTGGTAGAGCCTCTGTGATGACCTTTAAAAAACATCTTTCAAAATGAAACCACTGTTATATTTTTAGTATATTGTCAATCGTTGTTAAGTTTGCCAATTACGTGTTGAGAGATTAAATTCTTCACTTCTTCTGACTGTAAAAAATTGCTGGACTACTGGAGTAGATACGACCACTTTTACGAATTCTTCTACAGCATTTCATGGTTAAGCTTAAAATCCAGATATAGAAGTAAATAAATCATTTAAGTTTAAACTTTAACTTGGTTCATGACAGAGGCTTCTTGTCAGTATTAGTGCAATGGTTAGGAATTAGCTTACCTTCTCGTTTGTATGTCTTCCTAGGAGTGGCCGCGGCTGCCGACAGCAGCAGCAGCGCTGGCAGCACCTGGAACAATAGACGTTGATCATAAGACATGTGATGAGATATGTGAAGTATTGGTATAATATACTACGATGTTTGCTAATAATATATCTATCTATTTAACTCATCATGTCCCATTGCCACGCAAATTCCTTCTTCTTCTCTATCTCTAATAGTAGGATAATGATTTTAAACATCGGAAGCAGTGACTGTGGTTGCTGATTGTAATCTAATAGAAATACAACATGTTTTTAAATATTCAACTAAGATATTAATGTTTGGAAACAATATTAAATTAGGAGCCCATATATTTCACTAAAGTACTATTCTAGGTGACTAAGCCTCACCAACATAAAGCCTACAACATCAAACCTTATTATATTTTAGAAACTGCCAGTAGATTAACAACAGTCGCTACGTTTACAACATTGTGTAACCAGCAATTATAAAAATACTTGTCAAAACATCACATGACCTCCAAGGAGACCCATCAGAGGTGGACGTGTGCCGCAACACAATGTTCCCTGTAACCACATTGCCACACTTTCCCACTGCCTGATCGCACCTATTGCCACATCAGCTCGTGTTGTACTCGCGAATCTGCGACAAATGACTCGCCTGGCAATTGATATAAATGACGCGGTTTTGTTGGCAAAGAGTGGCAAACCTTGGGCCTTTAATTGGTTTTGTTGTCTTGTTAGAATTAATTTGTGTGGTTTGAGAAAAGTGGAGGACTTTGTGAAATGAGTTTGGGTTTCAACAAATAGCTATGAAGACCACAGGTATTGGGCAAGTACCTACATATAAGAGTAAAAGACTATAATGGCTTCGTCCCATTCGTCACTAGGATATCCGATTCTTTTCAGTAGGCACACTATAGTATCAACTCTTTGGAAATCCTATTGTAATTCCACAACCGTTTCGATCATTTAAAGATGTGACGAATTTACGAATCTTACAATTTAACCAACTTTTAACCATAAAAGTGAACACTGTTCCAATTTTATTTAAAATAACTCTCAACCAGTCATTTAGTTGGCTCCTCACGCACATTGGTCGAAATCCTCAGCGCATAGATTATCTAGTAAGGAATGACACAGTCGTTGCGCGTGCGTCGTACATAACATGCGTTTGTGCACTTTCACGGACACTGATGTTATCTCCATTGACCCGCGTACGTTTGGTTGTTTCTACTTTCAATTAATTTACGTAGTACCTACCCAGTTAGCTGGTTATGATCCTGGCAGAGTACTTGTTTACCACGCGAAACATTCTTATTGTCACCATTTGTTTTTCAAAATCGGTCATGTATTTAAAGTTAGCGTCGTAAATATTTGTGGGTGCTATTTGAATGAGGGTATGAAATTATTATTATGTAAATCCTATATTTCCACGTCATAGTACTTAACATAATCACATTATCGTGAGTTTATATATTCATAACGAATCCCCACACAAGTATTAATCGCTATCGTATCTGAAGAATAATTACAGTTATTCTCAGTAGGTATCTAATTGGGTACTGAAGAATAACTGTTAACTGTGAATTGAATTAAAATCACAACCAAGATCATAAAGTAATTATATAGCTTCATCTGTGGTTGATTTTCTATTATTTCCTATGTTTCCTCAGAGCTGTTTGAATTTCTTTGTAATTTTTCTTGCCAATTTTAGTGTGCAGTATGAATGCTGGCTCTACAAAAGAAATAGCGTCAAAGGAATCTTTGTTGTACCTTTAATTTTCATGCCAGCGGCTACGCGCCGTGAGTATTTTGTGTAAACCAGTAAGCATTTTCATTTTCGTTTGAACGTGCCACAGGTGTAGTATCTATGTAACGTGCCTTGTATCGGAGATCCTGATATACTCTAAAAGCCTCGCAGTGCATGGCAACAAATGTAGGAATTAAGAAACACCGTGGAACGCTGCTACCAATCAAATTTCAAGTCCGGAAGAGATTAGCAGCCATATATCCGCACATGACGGTGTGCTAGGAATCATAATGACACGATGACATAACACTCGGAGTCGTACGCTCATCTGCAATGACTATTGACATCAGAGAAAGCTGATGACATGTACTTTTTGTTAAACATGTCATTTATGATGCAATGAGGTTAAGGCGCCAGTAGTGAGGTCTGCCACGTGATGGGTGACCGTGATTGCTTCTGTAATGTTAGGAAATTGAGGTAAACATGTATCTTTTAAATACAATGCCACAGTGGTCGTAACTGGAGCCAGTGTGAAAGAGTCAAACCTTTATTTATTAGGCATAATAATTCGATGTCCAGCTTCCAATAATTTCAATTTCGCACTGAAACTCATCCTCTGTAGATAATTAGATATTCCAAGACCTGTAACTGTACAGCAGGGCTAACACGACGCACGCGAATATTACTCACTCTTGCGTCGAAAAGATGTGTCTATTTCTGACACTGTTCTCGTTTCCTGCCAGACAGCGCCGCTTTACAAAATACTGGCCACGCTCTGCCAAACGTGATATTTTCTCGACAAACCCTAACATGGCACCTAATTTATATTGAATTTTGACAAGACGGTATTGTCTTGAGGAATATCTTGGAAACTATTATCCACTTTGGCGAATATCCGATTACTTCGGCGGTCAAAGTCGAGTACCACTGTCCTCTATTATCCGCGGACTTTAGGTTCGTGATATGCTCACAAACTACACTTAAACGTCTAAAACTCAACCAGACGAACAGGCGCCTGTCTTAACGATGTCATTAGCGTTTCATTAGACTAATTAAGGCATTCTCTAGTTTGTATGCCGGAGCCACGTGATTGGCTAACTGTTAAACGGAGGCAAGAGGTAATAATGTCAGGGTTCTACGGGGAAATCATAGTGATTTGAATGGGACTGGGTTCTTTATGGAAGATACAACCATCACAATATAATAGGTATTATGTGATCATCAATGTTCGCTGTAGAATTGACCTCTTAGTAACGGTTACAATGAAATACCCGTCCGGAGATATTGCCGTAATCACCACAATTGTCAGACCGACTGGTTACAGGCTCAACCGATGGAAATTGGATACTATTACAAACTCGGAGACAAACTTTAATAGGCTGTTTGCGCCAGTAATATCTACTGCCGGCATTCCTACTTTACACACACATTTAACGGGTATTCCATTTAACAAGATATAAGTAGGAACTATCCTTGCACCCTTTTGAATTGCTATAGTATACTTGTAATACAATCAAGATACATTAGCAGCACCTCGAATGTGTCGAGAGATAAACAAACTTCGTAATGTAATTAAGTAATGCACTTTCACGCGCTGATCTGATTATATCATTGTGGTTTATGCTAAACGCTGCTTTTCACGGTCTCGTGCGCAAAGAGGTTGGTAAGTATTAAGTTAGGTACTGTTAAGACTTAGGTATGTCAAAAATGGAAGAGATGGTAATAAAAGACCACCACCACCTGGTTTTCTGAAAGGCCGATCGAGATATTAATAATCAGGTAATTAAATGTGAAAATAGTTATCGGAAATAACCTCTATCTACTAAAAGCTCATAATTACTAGAGATATGATTTGACAACTTTTTCCAATTCAAAAGGCTTTCTAGGTTATCTCAGGCCTGAAGTAAGTTTTTTACCAAGTCACCCCCATTGAAAACATTATAAGCGGTATTTTACTAAACCACTTCAGTTACTACGAGCCATGTTTCAGCGACGTGTCGTATATTAACGTCGTACGACATGACGTGACGTATATACTCGTCAGCGTGATACGCCGTGACGTGTATAGACGTCGACGGGTGTTGACGTGACAAGCGTGTCGTGTAAGCGGAACATTCTAATTGTAGCGTTAGTTACGCGCGTGCGGCCAGGGAAGTAGCGGGGGTGGCCGTCATTACATGGGAGCTTATAGATTATTTGTATTATGTGGTAAGTTAATTGATTTTGTGGTGATACTACATACTTATACAATCAATAAAGTAATTTTAAGAGAAAAATACATAACATCACGCCTGTAATTACCCGAAGGGTTAGGCAGAGGTGTACCTACCTACATATACTTAGTACATCCACATTTGATTAAAAACTTCTAATAGAGGGTTGCTTACAAGTTACATACATTGTAAGTAGCCCTGCATTCTATTATTTTTATTATTATCAAGAAAAAAATAAAATAGAACGGAAGCTGACGCGTTTAACTCTTTTGTAAGGCGCATTTAATTAAATCGCTCCGCTCTTGTCTTCGCTATTTTCAAAGCCCCAAACAGTCCATTTAGCAGACCATAACAACAACAAGTAATAATGCTATTGTTTAAGAACACAACTTAATCACTTAAGTGCATCAAATTCGCGCACTTCACTTAGTGCAAGCACCTCACATAATGTTACTTACATTATGTTATAACTATCAAACATCTAGAGTAGCAGTGAAAGATGTGATGTAATATAACAATGTCTGTAATTATGTGATATAATAAACATTGTGATGATGTCTATACGTGATGATTTATGAGCACAATAAAATGGTCCGAATTCACTTTTTACGTTACTACGAGTACACACGTGAAAAGCTTGCATGTAGTATATAAAAAATTAAGATTATATAAAATCCCAACCGATGAAAACTTAGCGATTGGTTTACTGTTACATTTCTAGTCCAGGATTCGTAAGTGGCCAGAAACCATTACATTACTACCCTCAATTAAGCACGCAAGTAGGAAATCTCCTAACAATCTATAACATTGGTTTTGTACCGGGATATCCCTTTAATATATTAAAAGCACGGATCACAAACCAATTTCCAGGTAATCCATCCTCTAAGTCTCTCAGTACCAGCGATAGATGTCGGCTCAGAGAGCGGTCTGTCGTTGACTTCCTATCAGCTACAACGTCGCGGAAATGAGTTCCACTTACGATGAAACTCGTTACTTCGTCACTCACTCAGGTATCGAACCTACTGACATTTATTGGATGTCAATCTTTAAGATTGTAAATTCTTTGCTAGGGCTGTCTCAACGCAGTTATTTAAAAAAATTAAGGAAAAAAACAAAATTTAAACAGAAACATCACTAAAACCTCAATAAGTTTGTCCGGAAGTTGAAACACTTTTAAGCAATATTAATACTACTAATGATAATGAACTTGTGCCTTTCCGATTACCTTATCTGGTACGTGTTACACAACAGAAGGTAAAGGTTGGTACATAATTTGTGACCCCAGAGAATTCATTAAATCATAAGTTGAGACCCAGGGAAATTGATAAAGGTTTAAAAAAAAGCCTTTAGTTTTGTGAAACGATTTAATCTTCAAAGAGCTTTGTAAGCTCTGAGGTACTGGCAATATTAATAGTTAAGCAAAACAAACTTTACTATAATTGGTAGGTGGGTAAACAAATAATAGTTAAATAAAGGTCCTAAGTTAACAAATGGAATAATCGTCCTAAATAGCCTTCTTAAAAACAGTTCTAGAATATACAGATACACATAATGATTAACGCGTCAAAGTTTGGCAACCCTGAAGCAAGATGGCGGCTGTGTACGTCATATGTCTCACGGGAACTTTGCGAGGGAACCGCAGCACGCGACAATGCGACTGTGTAACGTGCACATATTGTTCTCTCCGAAATGGTGCGAATACTTCAACTGGACCGTATGCTCTGCATTACTCGTCTCTGCTTGCAACAGGCAGGATCTTGAGCAATTTGATGGAAAGATCCCTTTATGATTATTGTGTGATGGGATTTTTTATCCACAATTGTTTTTTGTGAAATAAAACTAGGTGCGAAAATAATGGGATCTTTATTGGTGAGAAAATCCGAATTGAATTGAATTCCTGTTTGGTCACAATTGTTCTTCAGGCCATAACAAAAACTTCTGCTACTATTCAATAAACGACGATGCAATCATTTTAGATTAACCCACTTCCTCCATTGAAGTCATTCTTATAACTGATGGAATTAAGAAGGCGATGTTTGAGGAAAAACTTCATACCAGGAATGAATCAGTACCACCTATGTATAGAATAGTATTGCATGTACATAAGCCAAAAAGCCAACTATTCAGAAGCAAATGTCTGACAGTTCTGACGTTAGATAGGCACTGCCGATTGTGATATTATCACCAAAGATCTTCGTAACAACGGAATAATTTCCGGGGTTCCGCTTTGGATGGGGCCTCGAATTACATTGTGAACTTTTGAAAAGATTAATCAACTTCCTTTATACTTCCTTCACTCTTCAAAGTCACTTAATAACCGAGCGTGATCTAATTAATAGAGGCGAAATTAAATACTAATACAAACTTCCTCACGTGAATAGTCAAAAAACTAATCTATTAATCTTTAAAAGCCATGTTTATACTTCACACGCTTCATTGTTTACATTAATCGTTGTTTTTCTGACCCCGAGGAAGATGAGGTGCGCGCCATGACACTTTCGAATGCAACATGGCGGCAACGTTTTTCCCGCCCATTTTCACCGCGGAGGTTACGCAATTATAATAATGAGTTGTTGTTGATAAGTTGCATGGGCTAATGGGTTGTTCGTGTTTTCGTGCATCTTTGCAACAACGCAGGATGAGCGGAGGCATTGAATATTTCCACATTTTACTTCTTGATAAAAATACGATTTATCGAAGTTATAAAGCTTTTACTTCTGGGTTCTGGCAATGGATTAGAACGTTTTAGATTAGTTTCTCACGCAAATGGGTGACTGTATTATTTATAGGTGACGGCTCACCAACCTCGACCTATCACTTGTTACGCAATATTATTAGTAATTCATCTGAAGCGTCCTGTGCGCTGGGAGTGCGAATTATCCGTACCATACGAATGGAATAGTTATTGCTGGAGGAATTATTAATTACATAATTATGTTGGTCTTAATATTTTTTTTTGTATTTTGCCACAATTATTTCTCCGTCACCATTGTTATGTTAAAAGTGTAAAAACTTAAAAAGAAAAGAATAATATAATAAAAGCTCGTGAGCGTGACCATTAGAAAGCTCATTGAAATCGATAAAATTACGAGAGTTTATCGCAGTTATTGATTAAGTACATAAACAAATAATATGCCTGTCTACATACTACCTCCATTTAATTTGTTAAGTAGGTATGCGAATTTTTAACGTAAATGAGACTTTAATTATTCAATTTGAAATTTTTGAACGCAGTCCATTTAAATCAGCTGTCAAAATTAATGGCGGAGAACTGATAAGTATGGCGAATTTAAAATTGTGATTTTTAAGTGATATTATTTTATAGTTTATACGTAACACATAATATATATTAACTGGGTTTGGAGCAAGTGACCAGTGCGGCTAACTGCAACGATATTTATTAAGCGCACATTTTTGCATTATACGAACATATTTTACGATTATTATTTGTTTATTTTTATTTATTATTTAACGTTTTTTTTATTTTTTTAAATTTTTTTTTTTCATTGTTTGCGTGTATTTTTGGTATTTGAATTTTAACATGGTACTGCTACCAGACCAGTCAGATAGAGTTTCTAGGGTTTGAGAGAAATGCGAACATCAAAAACAAAAGTCAATACCAATTATGAATACTTGTTTACTTACCCCAAAAAAACGGATCTTCTGATATGCTTATTTTGTTGCACATAAATGATTGAATACATTAAACTGATTATCTAATAATTGATTAAAATCTAGCGAATGGTAGCTAACTTATTTGTGGCAATAATTAAAGTTGTTTTAACAAAAAACTTATTACTTTTCATTAGAATATCTCACGATTGCTCGAATATTTGAATGTGGGTCGTTCACAGTAAAAAGTAATTTTATTTAATTAGGTAACTAGTAAAACTTCATCGGTCTAGTACTTAGTGTTGCCGGTGTTATCAAGCGTTAGGCTGAAGTTTTATTCCTAAGTAAGTTATTTTGTTTTCTGGTTAGGAAATTCTATGTAAAAGACCGATCTATACTTACTACATATCTAGGAAAATTGTTCTTGCAATCAATCTCTACGAAAATAATTCATGTCCTTTTTGTGTACGACGACTAGTTTGTAATGTTACACATTATTTGTTTCAACTTTGATTCCAATTATGGTAATATCGAATAATAACAGTGTCGCTCCATCGTCGATAAAAAACTGATTTTATCGCGAATATGCAAAAACGGAAGCCGTACTTGTAATACACTAGAATAACTCTGTCATAATAATCATCGCAAACTTTTCCCATTGCGAAAGTAAAAGTTATTCATTCAAAATATTACCACAGCGTCCATCTCCGACTAACAAAGGCATTAGCTAACATTGTACGCATTGAGGCGACAATGTATCGTGTTCTTAGCGATAGTGTGACGTATTATGTAAGTAGGTAATCCCGATGTTTTTATGAAGCGACCTGTGTGGCTGTATCACAGATACATCGGTGTTTTGTTAAAACGTAACGCGATGTGTAAAGATATGGTTATTATTTTACGTTTGTTATGAGTTCTGTCAGGTAAGGTAATAATGTCAGCAGTTTCCTTCCTTCTTATGAGATACTCAATCCTCGTTTTGGGGAGACCCTTCTATTTCAGCAGTGTTTGATAAGGAGCAATGGTTCTGTGTGAAGATAACGAGTGTGAGCTTTCTATAAAATAAAAGGCCTTATGAAACAAATAGGCTTCTAATTAAAAGAATAAAGGCAACATTTTGGTTTGTAATTTTCAGACTAGTATAAATATTGACCCTGAAAGAAACTGCGGTATGTTTTCACTTTCGACGTAGGTATTTCTCATAAACTACCAAGCCGTATTACGTGAAACTCGTGTCGTTATTAGACAGTGTGAGATAAAATGTGGCTCATATTATGTAAAAGTATTGTAACGAGTTTAAATAAATAAAAAAGATTGAGGCCGAATAATTATTTAGTATGTTTAGCAGTTTTGAATGTGCTAGGTATTGCTAACTTATAATTATGTAGTAAGTGTGCTAAGCTTTGAAATATTCACTTTTAACTTAAGCTAGAACATAAGATGAAATAGCAGAAAGAAGGTACTTATAATAGGCGGATTTAATTGGAGTTTTCAAATCAAACTCTAAATGTGCAAAAAGCCTATAATAATAGGTTAGCAGCTATAATCAGTGCACATTGTGTAGGAATTTGTAGGAAAGTGAGTGAAACCGGGCGTCATAATGGTCTGAATGGAGGCTGTTTTGTTTCGTACACAATGGTGGCGAGAGATCTTGCGGGGACTACTACCGCGCAGGTTTATGTGGAGTAACGCCATGGAGACTGACTGAGCTAGAGTTATAAAAGAGTTGGGTACATTTTGTTAATTGTATAGTTTCAAGTTGAGATGAACATGAGCATCCAGGTGCAGCAAAGATGTCGATTAAAGATGGTCAAAAACGAATCGTCTTATTGGAATACAAACGTTCAGCGTTTTATGGTAGATTTTACTTTATCTAGGCACCTGTACTCCATTTGAAATAAGATTAGACATTCAAACAATCCTTTTTACAGTCCGTTCAATCGATTTTGACTTCTATACCGTAGGCATAAGGATGGCATTAAAAGCAAAAAGGTTACACAATACCAACTGTCTACTGCAGCTGCCATTTGTCATGCCACCAACGCAATAGAAGTAAACATTTTGGTTTAATGGTAAAGTTGAACGGACTGTAAAAAAGTTTAATTAAATGTCTAATATTATTTCAAATGGTGTATAGACAGCTCTATAATAGATTATATGATGTTGTTTTTAGGCTATCAAATAATGAGCACCACTGACTCAGCAATTCAACACAGATCTTTGCACGTAATCATTTAATTAATACTAAGTAAGTCTATGGAAAATGGACAAAAAGTATGACATGAAATAACGATCAACGCGATACTTCCGACCATCAGATAAGTCATCTGCTATGAAAGTCATGCATGTACGAAGCCGCATGAGCATTCACGAAGACTCACGAGTTCTCACGAAGTTTGCTACAGTTTCGCCACACTACGTGCCTCATTTGATCCTATCAGTTATTTCTATTGTGGAATCAGGTATAATGTCCTAAACATGTAGTCGTTCTCTTGAATATAGGGAACTACAAACTGAAGATTAGGGGGCTTAGGGTATAATTTGGCATGGTTATTGGTAATTTCAGAGAAATCCTCAATGCCAAAATTGCCACGGTACAAAAATTGAAGTCTGCACGAAAAGCTCATTTGTTTTTTAAATATTTACTTTGTACCTGAACTATTCTAATGAACTAAGTTATTAACTGCCTTGATAAGCTCTATTTACCTACAAGCTTTTTTTTCAAGATAAGCGTTTTCAATATCCCCGAAATGGTTTTGGATGACTAGCCGAAATTGGGTTGCGTAAAATGTATGGAAAATCTGACATCGTTGAGGACAATGCCAGAGACATAATTTCATACGTTTTACGCATACCGATATCGAATTGGCAATCGATAAAAATATCGTATCTCATTACATGGAAAGTCTCTCTCACTGGAATGCAGACTGAAGATACTATTCTTAAGCGTACTAGCAGAAACTTAACAAAGCACATGCATACCTGATTATTATACAATTTCCGGTACCTAATAACTTTGATCTCAACCAGTTGCGGTAACATAGCCTAGCATTGTTATTATTAAATTATTTGTTTATTATGTTAAGTGGGCCACAGAGTAACAAAATTGGGAGCGTGTGTGACACAAATGGTACAGTACTATAGCTTGCACAAGGTTTGAATGGGATTGTGATTTGTCACCGGATATAATGTAACTAAGTACTTATTGTTTGTTCATAGTTTTATTGCTATATTTATATATTTGTTTGGAAGCCTATGTTTTGCAGTAGGTAACGGTCAAGGCGATAATAAATGAGTTTTTGTGTGAAATATGCTCTTTATAAATTGCGAGGTAGATAAATTTGGTGTTATTTACGTAGGATTATTCTAATATCATAATTAATAAGATTATTTTCCGATGGAATTCATGCAGTATTTATAACAAAACACCTTTTTTATACAAACTTACTTACTAACAAAAGAACCCTTTGGAAAAATTGCAAATTAATAGGCATACTTTGTACAGCGTTCTAAAAAAGCACAACAGGTAAGAATAACCCAGACTAAAAATTATGCAACGTATCTAAAGTGTTGCTCTTCCGATTCACTTCCATTCTTAAGCGATCGCCGCCTCCGGGCGATAATTCACGCTGTTCGCACGGTAATTAGTGTGTCTGCGCATGAGTTGACTGATCACACGGCCGCACTACACACCACTTGCTAGGATGATCAGAATGAATGGTTTTGGGGTAGAATGTGGAACTATGGAATTTTAGGGGATAGTAAGCATAATGTGCACTTGTGCAGTATATGGAAAGGATTTTTAAAATCGGTGAAAATTCAGTCGAGAAATTACCTAGAAAAATTTACTTAAAAATTTCAGAAATGTTTGTGTTGCAATATTACTTCGTCTGGGTGCAACAATGTAATATTCTCAATGTAATACATGCATCTTATTTACATAGTTTTCACTTTTCAGCATCGCAATGTGACATTTATGATATTTACTAGCTCTTGCCCACGAATTCGTCTGCATGTATTTTGTATGTCTTAATTTTTTAATACAAATATTCAGGATGAAAGTAGCCTATGTCCTTTTCCAGGTCCTCGGCAACCTCTTTTCAAATTTCATAACGATCGGGTAGTGGTTTAGGCGTCAAAAGGTAACAGACAAACAGAGTTATTTTCGCATTTATTATATTACTAGCTGCGCCCCGCGGTTTCACCCGCATAAGTCTCGATTCCGTGGGATTGTCAGGATAAAAAGTATCCTATATCCTATTCCAGGTCATGGTCTACCCCTGTGCCAAATTTCCTCAAAATCCGTTAAGCTATTTTAGCGTGAAAGCTTAACAAACAAACTCACTTTTGCATTTATAATATTAGTTAGGATAGGATACTGTGGAATAATGAAATTTATCTCTATGCAACGAGCAAACTCACGGTGTGTAGCGCGGCTCAGTAAGCGTCAATTAGTGTTATCTTAATAACATAATAGCGTCTGTTAGTAATACGCTATTATAGTTACTGCTTTATTATGAGAGGTTAATGTTATGGTTATTATGTCGACGCTTTGTAATACTTTTGTCATGTCTTATTCAATGCGGTAGGGCGTTGACTTTAGCTACATAATTGACGATTTTTAAGCTTGTCAAAAGTTTTTTTGTTTTAATTCTATTGACGTATACTAAAACCAATTAGAGGATATTATTATCTAGATATTCCATTGTTTTCAAGATATTTAAACACTCAGTAGAGTCTCGTAGTTCAATGATCTAGATCTTTTCTCAAGATATTTTTTATTACCTAAGTGCATTTTGGATAGTTATATTTACTAACGTATGTACAATATGCACATTCCACATACCTCTATTAATACCAGTACTAGGTCACAGCCTGACAAGATACCTCTAACATCATTTGACATAACAGTTTTGCAACAGCATGGAGTTATTATTGTACTTGCACACAAAACACGTTATATAATAATAGTAAGTGGTACTCCGCGGTACTATAAGTGACTAAAGGTTATAGCGGACAACAAAAGCTTGCTAATGCTATCACCATGCGTGTGCGCATAATTTGGGATAGGGTTGGCGAAAGTTTTCTTCATTAATATTATAAAGAGATAAGATTTGTACCTATTTTGTTTGTAATTAATAAACTCAAAAACTACTGGACACATTTAAAAAAATCTTTCACCATTGGAATGCTATATTATCACTGAGTAACATAGGTTATAATTTATAATGATATCACGCGGTCATCTTTTTACAAACTATCCTTCTGCAAAAATATAAATGAAAGTTTGTATTGAGACATTAATATACTTATTATCATAAGACTATACCAGCATACAAAACGTTTCATAGACGTATTTCATTACCATTAATCAATTTTTAATTAATTTCTAATCCTTCCTCGCCAGCCCTAAGTTTCTCCGCATGACGTAAAGCGCGGAAGAGATTCGACCTTGACCTTATTGACACTTTCTATGCGCGCGCGCCGGTCTCTTACGTCACGCTCGGCTCGGCGGAAACACCCGACCATTTGGATATGCACCGAACACTCACTACCTATTATAGAATATGCTCATCTCATTTGCATTTTTATATGCTTTTTACGCCAAATATTCTTTTTCTATGTTAATGGCTTGTAAAGTCATTATTCTGATTTGTTTGTGAAGTGAGATGCAAATAATATATACTGTGTTGTGTTTTTATATCAATTCAACATGATCTGACCTATTACAGTTCCTACATAATAATTATTGTACCTAAGCTGATTGTTTGTAAGCGATATGTTTAATCAAAGTTGAATTTTAATGAATGAAAAAAGTATGAATTAAGTAATGTTGACCTCGATTTCAAAATTCAACACTAGATGCATACTCATTTCCATACTTTTACTGAATTAAAATAATCCAATTTACTCATAAGGCTTAGTGTTCACAAACACACAATAGTAAAGATTACCCAATCGTCACAAAATACTTCGCGATGATAAATTAGGGTCATTATAACAACACTAGAAGCCAACCTTAGCGTGAATAGGAAAAATAGCGCACAATAGTGCGCTTTCAAAACAAGGAGTTTAGAAAAGAGACAAAAATGCGCGTTGAGTGAGCTAGGGTTGTGCGCACAAAGATGAATGACTGTAAGTGTTACAGAGGCTCGTGGCGGTAAGCACCGTGATGCAATGGTCTGCGGTCGGCCAGGGCTGCCTCGACCAACTATTCTATATTAGGTATATGAATTACACCGTCCCGCAGAAAATACAGAAAATTAAGTGATTTGTTTCGTAAGTTCTTTTGAGACATTTCTAAAGGTTTGGCAACAAGTCGTTACTTTTTATGCATCCTAACTTTCTCGAACTTTCTCAATAAAATAATATTGTGTGACATTGTTCGTAATAAATTATTATTACATATGAACGTTTAAGAAAAATACAAAATTAAAAACAAATGGTCCGGTATGTTAATAAATTATTCATTTTAGTTTTCCTAACGCAGTAGCCCTATAATTAAGCGCGATGCGGTGCGATGTGCGCAAATGATTGTGATGTAACGCGTGCGCGCCGCAGTGGGATGCCGCCCTTATGTAGGTATATGAATGAAACAACATTCTGGCAAATATATTATTCAAAATCAAAATATTTTATTTCACATAAACCTACATGGGCACTTATGAAACGTCTGAAGCTAGGTGCACGGTTCCAATTGGTCGTTTCCTATGGAGAAGAGCCGGCAAGAAACTCCACGGTTACTCTTTTAAAAATAATTAGCTTTTACAATATTTTCAAATTACAATGTTAGTAGGCATGGGAGGACAATGTAGGCCTTTCAACAAGTAAGTACCAGGTACTTAACAAAATAGATGTTCAGTAAATCTACAGTCCAATAAGCCTACAAAGTGTTAGAAAATTATCTTTCTAGTCTTTGAAATTGTATGTAGTTCGCGACTAATAAAGAAAAAATAATAATAAGAAGCGTACCATTCACCTCAGCCGGTATATAGCTACATACGACGGAGAGTGAACTTATTTTTATTGATCATCATTATCATTATCCTGTGGTCCCGCGATCTATTTCTCCATTTTATTTGAAGTAAGCGCTAACTCCGGCTTCTTTTTCTTTCATACGTCATATCTCAATCAGCCGTCATCTCAGCGTTCACTTCCCTGTTACCATATTTCCGCTAAACAGCATAACAGTCAACTCACACTCAAAGCATTTATTTCAATTAAACCATTTACAGGCACTTTTGAATTGTCAAGGAGTCAGTCAGTCAGAAATCTGAAGCTAGTTGCCCATACCAAAGCGTGGTAGGTTCCTATGGAGAAGAACGGGCAAGAAACTCCATGGACACTCTTTTAAATCAAAATATTGTTACAATATAATAGTTACATCATTCATGTTGAAATTATACATGTGAGAACAATGTAGAAAACACGTTAAAAGCGTCCGCAATTATAAAATAAGAACAACAATTCAAAAATTAAAATAAGCCATGGCAGCTAAGAGATAACCAGTCACAACTGACGGCGCCCGTTCACGAACATGACGCATGGATCAGAACCATTCAGCTCAACCATTTTGAAGGGAGCTGAATGATCCAACAAATAAAAACGGTCAGTCAAAGGTTATTCCTAAATGTGTAGAATGAACTAATATTTAAAGTTGAACCAATTAATTACAATTTCCGTATAAACCCTGAATTAAAACAGAAAGTACTGAATCACCGCCCGCATGCACGACATTGTTGATAGCTACTATTACATCATGTAAATGAACGATAAAAAAAAAGTTCATGTCTAGAAATGGCCTTGTCTGCCTTAGACGTAATTTTCATGTGGATATTTTTATTAGGCTTTGAGGAAAATTATATTAAACTCGTTAAAGAAAGCAGACGTGCAACGTTAGAAAAAGTGCAGGTTGCGACTTAAATCCAAAATCAATATCATAATTATTTCATTTGAATTACTTTCCGTGTGTCTATGAAGTCTTTTTTATCAGAGATAGACAGTCTGAACCACCTTGTATTAATACGCATTTATTGTTTTAATCTAAGATCTAGGTCAATATAGCAATAAGACAAGATAGGCTGTAACACAAAAGAAAATAATTAACCTATTGCATCGCTATGAAATGGAATTGTATCCAAATGTTAAGAATCAATTTAATGGATATACCATATCTATTACAGTATTGTTATGTTAAATGAGTTACATTTCACATTTCATTTTATTTTACTGTTTAATCTTTTGTTCCTACGTCTTTAAGTTTTTAATAGATACTATTTAGTTAATGTTTATTGCATCTCATCCATCAACGATGGCATTATTAGATATTTTGTAAAAATCCATGACCCATATTTCCATAAAAAAACATTACTTTTCAAAACCTTTCAATCTAATTACTTAATAATAATTTTAAATTCACTGACACACAACGCACAGCCTAAACCACTAGCTCTAAAAGAGTTCCTTTTATAGCGAAATTGAGCACAAAGGACGGATTTTTAAATTCATCCCGTAAATGGGTTAAATAGGGGATGGAAGTTTGTAAGGAAGTTCGTTATTTTTGCCGAGAGGTCATCCCGTCGGGCGCACGACTTGTTTGAAACATAATAAGTCACATTTACCTACTAAAATTCGTCGAGCTTTAGTTGAGCTTGCGCGGTAAAGCTCCTAAAAATCTTAAAATATACCACAGATAAAACTAGCTTTTAACATCTCACTTTTAAAATTGCATTTACCCGTCATCTGCCAACTGTCCTATCTGATGTCTTCGTAACTGCGACTGAAGGTAACTTTGAACGACAGTTCTGAATTCAAGCCTTATCTGGAACTTCAGATTGTGAAATATTTCCACTGCTGGTTTGAAAAGTTTCGATGTAAGTTGAAAGTTAAACTCTGCTCGTGGTCGTGACTTTGACAGATAGAATCTGCTACCTACGGATATCAGATTTTATTTGCTTTAAAACTTTTCATAGAATTCAAGAAACTAAAGTGGAAAGGGTTTTTTGTGTGTTATTTAAGTGGTTAATACATTTTTTAGGATCTAAATAAAAAAAGGTTCTTGCACCCAAAATGATGCGTCCTACTTATTATTATTATGTAGTTAGTTATGTATGTACAAATAGCTTGAAATATAACTTACCGCCAGCTTAAAGTGAACCATCTTGGGGGACGGCGGCTTTCTTCTGTAATACAACATTAACAAATTAGCATACACAGTACACACACTAACTATTAGCTCAGAGCTTAATAATTACAAACTAAGTAATAGTTAATTAGCTACCCCTCGTATGTAGCGCGGACTGAGCACTTCGCCGCACTTACTGAGCCCAGCTTATTATACACAAGTTTCATTTTACACGCCGGAAAATTTAGGTTTAGTATTACTTAACAAGTATTTTATGAAAAGAGAAAATGTTATTTAATTTTACTCCCTTCTGTAAGTTTGACCTCCGAGTATTCATGTAGGTATGGATTACCTACTTGAGTGCGAAAGCCGTATCAGTGATTTTTTTTTCTTCGAGATGCAGGTACCCTATGTAAAAGAATATTGTAACTAACTGAGTTTTCATGTAATTTCATACTTGGCACAAAGAAGTTTTGTACACGTTTCAGGAGCGGAGGACAATACAATAATTTGGCGAGATACCTAATTTTCTTTCGGTGTTAAAGCTTTTATCATCGGTTTTTGAAATATTACTCTTTGATCATTTTCCTTTTTGGTTCGTAATAACATTAATTTTGCTCCAATAAATTAATTCTTCCTCGTTTTATCAAAACAATCCTGGCCGACAGGAATTCCTGAATAGATTCGTGACATTAATTAAATGTTAATGAAAATTAAATACGTAGGTAGGTACTTAATTTTCCGCGAAATAAAATGAGAATAGTTACCTACTGTTGTTACTAATTATACAGTAGGTATTTTTTATGAAGTATTTATCAGTTGGACGTCTTTACATATTTATTATATTAGCAGGTTTTCCTTTTTAAAACTTAGTAGATTACATTTTTCACGTTAAAAATACACATAAGTACCTATTATCTCATTATCATGTTATTTTTATATGAAAAATAAGTTTTAACAACACAGTGTCTTTAAAGCACTTGCAATAGCAACAAAAATGGTGTTTCCACTTTATTTACATAATGATAAGATAGCAAAATAAATTATTTAAAAGTAATTTGCGGTAAGTTGACAGTGCGCAGGCGCTGGAGGGTTATGTTTATGTTGCAACTTATAATAGTTATAATTGTTTACCAAGTGTTTCTTAAGCTTCGTTATTATACAGAAATAATGGAAAATATTGTCACGAGTTGGATAAAAGATTTATTTTTCTAAGCGGTTTTGAATTTTAGGAAATTTTCCCGAAAAGTTTATAACACATAAGTAGGTACGCGTAGGTAAGAGTTGCTTTCTTCTATTTTTTAATATACACTATTTTGAAGACTATAAACATGCCTAATCTAATGAATCCGTGTGGATTCATTCGTGTACTTCACTACAACTTACACTATTCCTATAAACTAATAGTACCCTAAGTACTAATAAATCACAACTCAAACTTACCAAAAGTTCACAGAATCCAAAAAGCACAGAAACCGTCAACAAAAATAATCACAAACTTCGTAAAATGTCGTGAAACTTCGGAGCAATTCGTCCACGTGACGTGCGCACGCGACGATGCTGTGTTGCGGGCTGCGACCGCGCATCTTCGCTTTATACGCCGCCCCCCTCCCCCTGCGGCCAAGAGGATATGTAATGCCACTAAATATGCTCTAATAATTGGTCTAATGATACCTCCGATGATGGGATCCATCGCTTCAAGGGAAGTGAAAGGTCATTGGGAGATGAACGAGCTTTAAGATCTTTGGTGTTTTCCAGAAGTTTTCTATGGAAATGAAAAAGATAAGAAAAGATAAAATTCATTTATTTCTCAGCACAATATTTAAAGATGACATGAAGATATTGTTTAGTAATGATAATAAAATATTCTACAATATTGTTGGAGACTGGTGCCTAAGCTAGGCTAATAACCTGTGGTATAGGGCACCAGCCAGACATCCCCACCCGAGTAACAATGTCAGGACATACTAAGCAATATAAATACGTTATATGGACGTAAAAAAAGCTGATTAGCTATTTCGTTTATTAAAAGGTTTTCGTCACACTCAAGAGCCCCTAAGGATGTTTGATCAGCTCTTCCCGGAAAAGGAAAGGATAAGCCGACATATTTTTTTCGTCCTCCTGATTGTAAGAAAATATATTCCTAAAGGATTAGGTATGTCAAGTGGAAAAGTAACCGATGTCTTCATCGGTCACAGCACAATAACTTTACTCTCACGCAACACTTAGTTGACAGACTTTTTTTTTGTTTCTGGACTTATGATTTTCGTGCTTTATTTCAGTCAGTCTACCCCTTACCCTTTTATATACTTGTACATATTATTATTATTGCTTTAAATTGTGTAAATAATATCTTCCATGATTGTTAATAATATTAATAAGTTATATATATTTTAACCCAAACAGCTGGTTTCTGATTTAAGTATTTGAAGTTGAGAATTGCTCAAACTCTTCTTAAGCACTACTTAAGGTGATTCCTAAAATTGATTTGCAAAAAACGTATTGAATTTCGCGAGTGACATTAATGGAATAACCTTAAGTAATGCTTAAGAAGAGTTTGAGAAATTCACAACTACAAATACTTAAATCAGAAACCGGCTGTATGTCTTTCAATACTTAAGTAATTGTTCAAATGCCTTTTGTCACCCGCAATGGCAAGGTAAATACGTTGCCGATAATAGAAATAAAGTTTAATATCTGTAATTTCACCCTTACTCCTAAATCGAAACACATCGGTGCTGCTTGGCGGAAGAAAATCCTTAAGAGTGCTAGTTGTATTTCACAAAACAAATAGCTCTGCCACTATGTCAACCTCTTCCTCCTACTATTAGGCAACCTCACACAGTCCCTCACAAAGTGACACACTCTTGAGATAAGGCAAGCTATTCTGTCCAGCTTGTTTATAGCCGCGACGTATCTTGACATGTTATTGTGACGTAACTTCTGCTGGCGCTTACAATGTTAAGCTTTCTTAGAACCGACCAGTGCCTATTGACTGTATGGATTAGTTAAGGTTGTCCCTGGAGAAATAGGTTCAGATGCAGAAGTCTGAAAAACTAATACTATACTGCTAGTATTATATTACAGAAAAACATCTCACATTCTCAAACACCTCTGAATTTGTTTCGAGCTTTCTTCTCAGGGTAGTCGGATAAGAAATACTGAACATCTCACATTCTCAAACACCTCTGAATTTGTTTCGAGCTTTCTTCTCAGGGTAGTCGGATAAGAAATACTGACCTCATGTAGTTTAAAAGCACATTTCACTTTGAAGTTTTAATCTGTTTTTTTACGTTTAACATTTATCATTTAACAGACTTGCTCCTACTGCGGAAATATTACTTATCTCGTAGCGTAAAACCCAAGTGCTACGCTACTCTACGCTGCGCTACGCCAATCCAGTCGGGAGTGGCGTAGCACTCGGCGTAGAAGTTTTCTAATTCATAGTACCAATAAATACATGAGTCGGTTTTCGATTATTTCAGTGTTAGTAAATAACTATGGAAATCTTTAGGTGTAAATTCTAAAGGTTTTAAATACTCGCACATAATTTATTTACATCATTTTAAAAGTTTATTCATACCTCCAATTGTACATGTCGCAAAAATTTTGACCAAAATGCTAGAAGATAGTTTTATTTTAATTTACGTTACGTTTTCATCGCAAATTGATACCAAGGTACGTTTACAATTTACTTTGGTAAACAAAAGAAGCGGAAAGTAACCGACGGCGGCGTTCTATTGAAAGTGCTTACTTACAGTGTTGCAGAATTTGTTCTGAAGGAAAGAAGATTCCAGTTTTAATTAATATTGCATTAATTAAAGACTTGGAAGAAACTGGGGGAAAAGAACCAAGAGGCATTCAAAATGGTTTATTTTGTAGAGATTCGTTTTGTCTCAAAGTAAAAGAAAATTGGAAGAAACACAGTATTATTGTGGTTTCCCCAGTTTTCCTGTAGCATACGCAATACAAAATGTAAGTAATCCCCTTAATAGGGCAGCTCGACCGCAGCGCCGCGCCGCATCTCAATGCTTGATTTGTTTTAACATTTTGATCACTATCTCGTTTGTTGTGGATATTTAATTATTTTCCTGTTTTTATTATAGCTAGTCTAATTACGAATAAAATCAGCCTATACTTATCATTTATTAGCAAGAAATGTATATTTTGTGGTAAAAAATAATTAACAATTTAGGTAAGTGGATTCCTAGGGATTTCCCGAACATTTCCTAGCGGGGGATCCTGGAAATAATGTCTAGTTTTAAAGATAACCAACCTTGTGGAAAAAGGTCAGTGTCAGCATCAATTATATTGATTTATTCAAGTGTGGAGCATAGCTCAGTTTTGTATAAAAAAATAATGATTCTAAAGTTGCCTAAAAATATGTTTGTAATATAATGTTTTGTATATGTTTGCCTAAAAAAACGTTTGCCTATTTACTTACCTATGATGTAGTACATAACAAGTACTTACAAAGTTCTGTTAATAATACAACAACAATGAAGTGCTGGTGACCTCTCCCGCTGACCGCAGGGAGAGCTGTAAGGAGTAATGTTCTAACTAACATAAAAAGTCAACAAGTTGGGATTATGTATAAACTTTTACATTACGACGAGCGAAGCCTGGAGGCGGATTAATTTATAAAGAAAACACAGAAGTATAACACAAAAAAAGACTTAATCTCTAATTACACTGTTGTCAGGGATGGTTGTGTGGTCTGCTGTCCAATTAATAGTTAATAACTATTAATGCCTTACTTACTATTAATCCCTTACTATACAGTGTAACAGTCTAACATTTTTCTCTATGTCATATAATTACTGCCAAGCAACTTTTGTGTAGCATCGATCGTCGACCCAAAAGCAAGGCGCTTGACATCTTTCGCACCAACTCGCGAGCTGTTGTGCAGCATACACGTGAGTCACGCACGTGTTCCGCGTCAACTGATTCACATTCATGGCTGGAAGCTGAACCGACTTCAGTCATCAGGATGTTTGCAGGTGGTTCCAGCTCTAGCGCAGTTAAAATGTGACTTCGTGAAGACTTGTTGTGAAGAATTGAACTGTGGTTAAAGTGGACCTTTTGTCTGTCTCGTCGTGGCCGTACATTAGTGAGGTAAAAACTGGCAACCCTGGCAAAGTTATGAGTTTCCTAGAATTAGTTTATGTGAAAAGTTATATTGAATTAAGTGCCTTCCTCGTGATATATTTAATTTGGTTAGGAGCTGAAATAACCTAGGTTTTTATTAAATATATTAGTACTTATATACTTTCACACGACATATTTTTGTTCACTGCCAAACATAATTTAAGGGACTTTCATTATAATATAAAGCCAGTGGCAGGCAGTGTAATCGACTCCTTAGATAAACTAATGTCTTTTCTGTCCTCGTTCATACCAATCAATGTTGACCCAGTTTCCAAGTGTAACATTTTCAGGATTTTTGCAAATAAAGTCAAGAATCACGGTAAAAGTCAAAACGTGAAAACACGCTGAAAGAGAAGCCATAATGATCTCATTATAAATGGTGGGTCAGAGGAGACAATGAATAATAATGGGCGGCGTTCATCAGGATCTGTTTGGGGCTTTCTTTACCTTAATTTATATGGTATACGAACGTCGTAAACACTATTTCAGTAGATGATTGGGCGAGACGATTGCTTGAAGTCTGACTTGACTCACTCAAGTCACACATATATTATGTTATTGTAGGATTAATTAGATACTCATTGAATGAAAGGTTACTGTTATTGTTAAAGTTCCTCATATTTAAAAAGAAAGTTAAGTATGTTAAAAAAGTTAAAGTTAAATAAAATAAAAAAGGTTAAAGTAATTTTAAATTATAAACCATTTTAATATTTATATTCATTTTAAGAAACTGCACTGTCACATTAGGTTATGAAACGAGCCGATTTATTCTGTAAAAATCTCATCATGAGAAATAAATATTAAAATTGTTTACAACCGACATTGTTTAGACCGGCTGTTGGATAGTTATTATGGAGACAAATAATTAAAAAAACCGGCCAAGTGCGAGTCGGACTCGCGCACGAAGGGTTCCCTACCATTATCTATAAGAACGGCAATCACGTTTGTTGTATGGGAGCCCCCTTAAATATTTATTTGTTGTTTTTGCGGCAACAGAAATACATCATCTGTGAAAATTTCAAGTGTCTAGCTAGCACGGTTCATGAGATACAGCCTGGTGACAGACGGACAGACAGACAGACAGCGGAGCCTTAGTTTTGGGGTCCCTTTTTACCCTTTGGGTACGGAACCCTAAAGAATTGCCTACTGACTAACATTATTTCCGTATGTTTTCAAGATGTCAATTTTACTCAATGTACACACATTTTGGGTGAAATGTAAGCAGCAGTTCCGGTTCGTATCTGTCGAACAGGGAAATAAATCATTGGTCTCAAGTTCTAGTCTAATGTGGCAGTTTGTATTCACGGTGATGTCGCGTCAACAGATGCCCACGCGCACACTTTAAGATGTTCTGCAATGCATTTACAGCGGTTTATTAGCTTTTTATGCTTTTCAAGTGCTGAACATAGCACTGTTTTCTAGCTATTATGTAGATCTGTAAAGTTGATTGTTTTTAGACAAAAAATAGTTTAGTTTAAAAGGCGATTAGTAAAGATATAAACTTGAAATTGTATGGCAAAACAAGTTTCAAAATATTCTGTTATCAGTTACTTTAAAATAGGTACTTAGCCAAAATTCTAGTTGCTTGTGGTTGATGATGGGCAGTGTTCCCTGTCTGATAAAACAACAGTAAGGGCTTGTACACAAAACTGCGAATCGGCGCGATGCGAATTCGCAACGATTTCTGAAAATCTTCGGGGACCGTCGCTGATTTTTGCGATGCGGCGTCGCAACGCAGTTTTGTGTACAAGCCCTTAACCGTTGTCACCAATCCGTTTGCCAATCATGGTGATTATGGCAGTGTCCTCCTCGTAGGTCACGTAGCGATCCAGGATGTACCAATTTGTGTCATACATATATCACGCCCTTCATTCAGATAATACAGTTTCAAAGCATCAAGTGACACTGCTTCACATTAGGCTGCTATTAACATCTAACTGTGACCTCCTAGTAAAGCCTACCGTGTAGGTCTGAGTTCAAGACCATTTTCTAATCCAATGACATCACTTTATAATAATATACCAAAATATTACAAACGACCCATGTCAATGAAGGACATTCACAGGAAGGTGTGCAATGTTACAATTACATCACTTGTGCCAAAAACGGTGAGATGAACCTTGGCAGAGCCTTCTAAACTAAGATAATATCTAGAGTCGTGACGATGCGTCATGCAGGTGTCAACAACCTCGCTAGTTTTATTATCATCGTTTTGTGGTTCTTTATGTTCTAGGAAAAAGAGCGAACTCACTGTCATACAGTACTAGTAAATAGGTACTTAGTATCTATTTAACTAACATGTAACGTTTTAAATTCTCAGTAATAGTGCAAATAGGTCTTTCGCTAATGGTGAACTAACAAATATCGAAACTAAATTGGTAGTTTTCGCGAGAAGTTTGCAATAATCGTCAAACTTATCTGATAGTCAAGCAGTTAGAAGGACGCTGCTACTCATCAAGTGTTATTTGATTTTTCTGTCTGGAATTTTCCAGTAGCAGCAGACTAGATGTTTGCCCGGTTAGTGTTAATATGCTCGCGAACACAGCCGTGATGTAGTATGTAAGTAATCTCTAAATATTATAAATTAAAGTCGCTTTTCGCGTTTATCTGTATATCCACGTTGTTCTTCTAAAATACGCAACGGATTTTGGTGCGGTTTTCACCATCGTTTAGAGAATGTATTCCGGAAGGTTTATGTGTATAATACTTCCTTATTAAGCTAATGTTTAATGAGGAAATCGCGACGTTTCGTCAATTCAGAAAAACCGTGTGAAGCAGGGGCGGGTAGCTAGTTCAGTTTATAATGTAGTTTGAAGTCTGATGGAGTATCTACTCGGCGGGTTTATAGTCTCTTTTGTTTGAAGCTGTTATAAATAAACAAGTAGGTAATGATAGCAATTAGTTGTAATATTAATTGACCTCATTACTCGTGATAGCGATCCCTTATAACGAAACTTATTGTTTTAATAATGTCAGTGAAGCTGTAAACTTGTGGTTTCTCATAACGCCTGCTAATTGATTTATTAGACTCGTACAAATCTCTATGTTCTTATTTCAACGCCCTTATTAAAATGCGTAATCTGCAAAAAAACAAAGGAATTAAAAAATACACAATGCTAGGCGGGTTTTAGAGTCACGCTGAGCGTCGGCGCTGACGGCCCAATATGTATGATTATCGCACTCAGCGCAGCTCAGCGCTGACGACCGTCAGCGCTGTGACGAGTGCGATAATCATACATATTGCGCCGTCAGCGCCGACGCTCAGTGTGACTCAGCGTGACTCTAAAACCCGCCTTAGAGTTGGCGCGTGTTTATGTGTGTGGGTGCGTGTGTGTACCTATTTATATGAAAATGTTAATCGCAATCTCTTGCTACCCAAAGAAAACTAAACTGCTACCCTTCCCATACATCACCACCCCTGTGACCGCACCTAGTGGATCACTGCGACCTTCACCTTCATCAGTCTCCCTTGCGGAAGGCCCGCGCTTCGTCCGCCGCCGCCCTGTCCGCTGTCGCACCGTCAGTACTTTGTACGCCCCACACACTGCCCCTCGAGTTTAGCAGTTCTTCTGTGTATGTCATGCCTTGCTACACATCCTCCTAAAATAATCTCTAAGTCTTAATATTCAGAACGTATCAACGCTTGCACATAAATATTCATCAAAAGGAACACTGTTTTTACTGTAATGGCTTTATTATATTAAATAGCTCAGTAACTAATATGCGAATCTAATGATAGGATCCATTGCACGATATCTATTACAAATTGCTGGTTCAGTTTTATTACTCACACAGTGGGTAAAGTGTAGAGGACAGTTTATTTTGTGATGTCGATTTTTGTTTTGTAATTTTAAGATTGTATCAAACATGCTTAGGTATTTTTAATTTAGCTTACTTGGTTCTTCTTTGTTTATTTGCTTATTACGAAAACGTAGTTGTTGATGAAAGGAGGCACCATCCAATCCTACTAATATTATAAATGTGAAAGTTTGTGTGTTTGGATGTTTGTTACTCAATCACGCAAAAACGGTTGAATGGATTTGGATGAAATTTGGCAAACAGATAGTTTATAACCTGGATTAACACATACGATACTTTTTATCCCGATATTCCCACGGGATCGAGACTTACGCGGGTGAAACCGCGGGACGCAGCTAGTAATACAATATGTCAATGTGTGTCAGACAAAAAATCACTACTTTTTCATCGCTGAAAATATCATAAGTAAACCTCCAACGAGATGCATTTTTTACATCTGGTTTTTCATTCTTACTTTATCTGTAGGTAAGAAATAAATGGTCAGGACCCACTGCACTATATGGTATAAAGACGGTAGTTTAATTTTATAAGAAGCGAGGTGTTGTTGATGGAACACAGGTTGTACATACTGGACGGCTCTCAAAAAACAACACCTGTTTCTTCAAACAGAGCTGAACCGTGACGTCGATGTAGCTCTTAAAGCATTCCGATGAAGAAACGAGGGTAAAAAATATTCTATTAATAAAACATGCGTGCCAATAATAATAGAAATATCTGCGTGTCAGCACACTGGTAATATTTCGCAGTACAATGTTATTATATTGAATCGATTTTCTGTATAATGTTCTTATTGCTCATAAGTCGTTTCGACACTTATTTTGAGGTTAATTCACAGACAGTCACGACTGGTATTGTTGCATTTTGAGCCTAACTAAACTTAGCATCGATTGTTTCTGTGATAACATTACTAATCAAAAGATATTATCTAATTGTTTCAGATGTGATACAAAAATAGAATGAAAACGGAACTGAGCGTAATTCTTGATAATAAATCAATGTTTTAGTCGTAGGTACTTCTTTAAGTAAATGTTTTCTTGCACATATTTCATGTTGTGGAGGACACGAAAGGCTTATTTCTTAATATTTTAAGCACAGATTATAAAGTATACGGTTTATTGATAACTTTATCTTGGTTTTTGTGCAAGATTTCACTTTAAGTTCATTAAAAACACGTTTTGCTGACTATTACGCTACACGTAACCTTAATCCGAATTGACCCAGCAATTTAGTGACATAGCCCAACAAACACACAAACACATTTTCTCATAGTTTACCGTGTAAACATCAAACGGTAATGAATATTGCGTGAACCACGTGATGCGTGACGTAATCATTTCACGGTGAACTGTGGCCGCGGGTAATCGATTTAACGCACACTGTGCAGGCGTCGCACGGTGTGAGGTGTGATTCTGTCTGGCTGTTGCGTCAGTGTGCGCACTGTGCACTGTGACCCGGTGATTAATAGATTATGGGTAGCTTATTATGTTTTTATTCATTGTTTTTTGTTAGTTCTGCAAATGAGCTGCTGTGTGTCGTGTGGGTTGCTGCAGGATGGAGTCATGCTTGATACAAGTAGTCTATATTTTTATTTAAGTATTTCTTTTAAATGAATCACTAATACAATTGTTTCTAAGCCAAAACCTAATCTAACATTGTAATTCCTTATTAATGTCAACTATAGTTTCATTACAGTGTAAGTACCGACCCGCACTGTGTCCATGTGGTAGATTACATCACTCTCGAAGAGAGGAGCCTGTGTCCTGTGTGTTATTATGAAGTGTAAGTGTTAGTAGGGGTACTGAATGCTATCTTAACGAATGTAAATCTAATCTAACTAGCCTGTATTGTCCCACTGCTGGGCAAAGGCCTCCCTCCCCCCTTTTTCACACAATTCTATCTTTTGCTTGTCAGTCCTTTCGGTAGGAGTCAAGCTCGTCCCGCCATCTTCATCTCGGCCTGCCGCGATGTCGTCGTGCGTTTAGAGGGACCCAATTTGTGGTTCTCTCATCCCATTTGTTATCTGACATGCGGCAGACATGTCCGGCCATATATGTAAAATCAATCTGCCTAGCTTTTTCCTAACTATGTTACGGTCAGCTTCCAGTCTAACCGGATGCTGCTGAATACCACTATTTTACGCGGAGCGACTGCCTATCTGTCTTCCACTATACTCCTTGGTAAGGCTGGTTGTCAGACTTTTGGGCTTCTGATGACCCGTAATGACTGTCAAAGATCCACGAATAACAGCTGGGACCAACGGCTTACCGGGCCTTCCTAGACGCGGAGAAGTCTCGGTATGTAAAGATGGACCCATCCACAGACCAACCCCGGAAAGATCTACCCGTGCGGGTGTTATAACTTAGCCACGAGCTCCGGCGCGGCCATGTATGTAAAAGAACTTAAAATATTAATTTGTATTAAAAACAGATAGGTAATTAAATAAATAATTAAAAATTATAATAATAATAGATTTATTATAATTTAATTCAACTGAATTAAAAAATGCATTCTTAAAAATATCCTTCTTTTTGTAGTCACAAACAGCTTCCTTTGTCTAGGTTCACATAATAACAACACATTTTATGTAGGTACCTACAATTATATAAGTAGATAATGTTCTGATCCTTTCTAAGTCAGTGCGAACAGTGCGATACTTTCAAACGGCTAGTGCTCGTAATGACCGGAACCTCGGGCTGACTCTGTAATGCGCTGCGGTTTGAGAATAACCTGTTTTTTTAAATTGCCTTTTATGTGCCTGTAAGTTGAAATAAATGATTTGACTTTGAGTTTGACATGAACAGACTAAAGTCGATTATCACTGTTACTACTCACACTTATGCAGCTCCATTCGCGTTTCTCTTAACGATTTTGGTCACACTTATACAGTTCTGCTTCTATCAGCCGCGTAAATAATGAGAAAAGCCGTCATAGCGTATCTCCGCTGAAACGCTTGCATCTTAGCGACAAGGAGTCGAGAACCATCCGTGTACAGCGCTGTTCCACCGCGTTTGACGCTGAATGCGGCGGAACAGCGCTGAACTCTATCTATAGCACTCGCATGATGATAACACATTATTTTGTCCTCATTTTATACGTGTTTGCCGCGGAAGCTGAATAGACGCGGAAAGCTGAACAGATGCGTACGCGTTTCCATACAAAATTACTGTTTTCTATGGGTATAAGCTGAATAGAGCTGAATAAGTGTGAGTAGTCCCTTATTCGCCTTGAAATAACTACGTGCGAATCACCTCAAGAAATAATAATTATTGACGATTCGCCCGTTTCGGGCGAGTACATTCGTGCTAATCACCAATAAGCCACTTTTACATACCAACTAATCATCTGTCTAGCCTTTTCCCAACTACGTTGAGGTCGGCCTCCACTCAAGAGGTTGTACATCATTTCTCAAGTTTTGGATCCTTTAGTAATACCTACATACTTACTACGCTGTAGATATTTGTAAAAAGGGATAATTGAATCAAATCTTTTGTTTCTACTTACCTACTTAGGGAGTTTTTGTTCGAACCTTTTTGGGGATATATACCTACCTGAATACTTACTTAAAAGGTCTACTTATCCAGATAAGTACATTCAACGAGGCTTTTAAGGTTTAGGCACAAAAATACAGTACGTAATCCTATTTCCATGATCTAAGTCTAGTATTAAATGACCGTCCATTTGTGCGATGTATATACTGCATTTATTATAATATTAGAAAAATAACGGTTATCACTCTTTCGTTATTTCGATATATATAAACGTACTAGCTGCGCTCCGCGGTTTCAACCGCGTAAGTCTCGATCCCGTGGGAATATCGGGATAAAATGTGTTAATCCAGGTTATAAACTATCTGTTTGCCAAATTTCATCCAAATCCATTCAGCCGTTTTTGCGTGATTGAGTAACAAACATCCAAACACACAAACTTTCACATTTATAATATTAGCAGGATAGTAGGATAATAAACTTCGTTATTTCACGATAAATATAAAGCAATCTATTCTATTTACCATTTACATTAAAAATTACTCTAAAGGCCAGTAATTTCAACAATATTCCACAATAACTGTCGTTATTTTACTAATGCTATAATAAATGGACTATGGGTATATTTTTTTTTTATTGATAATAATGTAACACTGAATACGAAAACAGTCTGTTGCACTTGCTTAACTGTGATGATCTGATTGATGTGGGCCCATCCCTGTGCACCGTACCGGAAATACTTTCATTTGATTGATGGCTCGGCACCCATCAATCAAAATTTTCTATTTTGTAAATTTGTATTAATATTTTATAAGTATTTGTAGACAAAGTACCTACCTATACGTATAGTCGCAAGCAATTATTATATGTATACACGTTAGCAACATCGATTGCAACTTTGAGATATGACCTATTTCATAACAGTATGGGCTCCATAATGTCCGTTACAACTTACAACATAAAATAACTATCAAACAGTAGGAGAAAAATTACTTTTAAAATTCGCATTATAGTGCTCGTGACTGTAACCTAAGAGATTCCAACCGAGGACGTTTTGCAACTTAAAACATAGTGCAATAGTAATGTCCATAACGATCAACAGCAGTATCTCTCTACTTTCAAGTTTGTGTTGAACTTCACCCTGAAACACATTCGACGCAAAAGTCAAGTGTTTGAGTGTCGTAAGTGTGTAAATATTGATCAGATCAGTGCTTAAATGTAACTTATGATAAAGCCTATTATCTTACATGTTCTGTGAATGTCAGCTGTGACGTAATACACTGTGAGGGCTCCGTTATGAAAGGCGAGAGTAAAAGTGCTCTAAATATAGCCACAGTTGCGAGAATTGGCATTTTTTTTTTAATAATAGCCCGTTTTAAATAATGTTATCTATATAATTGATAATAAGCGTTGAATTGTATGTAATGGTCATATAAAAAAGCATAACAGCTTGCAGGATCTTCCACTATGAACTTAATGTGCCTTTGGACTGACAAATAGCGAAACATGTCGGTAGACTTATTGGTCTTGGTTCACTTCATTACCAAATAAAAGAATGAATATTATTAATTTTTATATATGTTTACATATCTCGGGACCATGGGGTCCCGGTCTTTTGGAAGACGTACGAGGGGCCGAAGCCAACTCGCAGAGGCCCCTTAGACGTTTTTAATGGAATGACGCACCAACCGACGATTATCCCTGTTCGCACTGTATAAGTGCAGCCAAGGACAATCCCCGGTTGGAGTAGGACTATTGCAGGATAGGGAAACAAAGATACTGGATTAAAAAGATAGTGGGAAAGATACTGGGTATGAGTGGCTAAAGTGGACTGGTAGCCTGGAACTATGGTAGGACTATGGCCCCTGCCTGATCAATGTTTTATATATACAAGGATAAAATGGCAGGGGGTGACTTGCACACTCAATAATGTGCCCCTCAATGAGGTGCTTCAGAGGAGTGGAGAGGTATCCCACGGCTATCAGGACAATCCCGGAAGTACGGTCAAGATCCCTACCAGCATCTTACTGGAATACTTCCTTCCTCCAAGCACGTTTGGTCTTGCGAATCTCCACTCGAGCCAGCCAATCAAAGCAAGAATGAAGTTGGAGCTCTGTTCCTCTTCAAGGCAAGCCAGAGGTGAGGAACAAGACATCTCCCGGGAGATAGGGTCCGTTGGATGGCTACTGCCCAACAGCTCGCCACATGCTGCCCTGTGGGTTTCTGTATCTCTCTTGGTCTGGCTCCTCACTATAGACCTGTTTCGGTAAAAGTAAACTCTACCGGCACAGACCTAGAGTTCGGAGTGCGCAAGCCCCAGCACGACGTCAACGTAGAGATACCGCGGTGGGGATATTATTAATATTATTAGGTATATCGATCAAACACTCTTCTAGATGATATTAGACATGTTTCAAGTGTAGGCTTAGCTTATCTTATGCCATCTGACATTCACTGCCGCACGGTGCTTATTTGTAACCCATCATTTGTGTTGACCATCATCAGTGGTGATTGTGGTCACTTGATGTGTACTTATGGACATAGCGTCACTCGGTAGCAGCGATACATTCACTTGATTATGCCGACAGAGGCTCAACAAAATATCACTTATGTTACAATGAGGTGCAAACTAACCTCCTGACCGCGTTCAGTAGTGATCGTTATTTGTTTTACAAAATCACTTTAATTTGAACTTTTATATTTCGTGAGCTTTTAGGGCCCGTACGTCACCCAAACCACAGCGCAGCGACAAAATGTGGGCAAGCAGTGGTTGCGTGTGAACAGTGTCGCTTAAGCTTTTTGCAGTTGGGATGTGGTTACGTTTTGGCTACCGGCCGGCCGGTAGTGCGTGGTCTTGCTGGTGGTTGCATTGGGGCTGTGACGTAGCCTATGTGGTCGGTATCGCCCACTAGGTTGATTTTGACGTCAAATGTGGTCCGTTTGAATGAACTATTCATTTTCATAAAATAATCACCCGTCCACGTGTTGTCGTTGTTGTGTGGTTGTGGGACGTGTGATCAGGGCCTTATTCTGCAAATGTACCACTAGGTGCAGCTATATCTACGCTATAGCTGCACATAATATTGACATGTCATATAACAAAAAAAAAACATTATTTTAATGGAAAAAACCGGCTCCGTTTTGATGCAAACTAAAATAAATTCAATCAAATTCGTTGAACGTTCTGCAAACCGGTTTATTTTAACGATCGTGATAAATTGCCGCCTCCGAGCGAATAGGATTGATTACGAATTCGGAAAGCAGTCAGCAGGACATACTTTATTGGTTCATTAAGATTATTATCTGGGTGATTAAGATCGTGTAGACTGTATCAGTAGCGGCTACTGTTGTGATGATTGACAGCCGTGTTATCTGGAGAAGTAGCAGACAATATTGCCACTATTGACTCATTAGTCATAATGTCTGTCTCGTAGGTAAAGTGGTCGCAAGCGGTACTGCTGAGCATGAGGTCCTGTTTTCGATTTCGATTCCCAGGTCGGGCAAAATATTGGGTTTTCTATAACCAAATTCTCCTCTCGCTCGCCCCCTATTACATGGGACTTAACATAACTGGTGACATGTGGTTGTACCTCCTATGGGTACACCTCTGCCTATCCATTCGGGGAAGCAAAACGTGATGTTATTATGTATGTATGTATAGTCATAATGTCCTCCTCATCTAGCTTATTTTTAATATTTTTTCAATATGACGTGTAAAAGTGACTCCAATACTTATCCCATTTACAGAATAAACAATTTATTTCATTTCATGTGGCATGCGATAAAAATGAACCAAAATACTTGCATCTTCTTAACTTTGTGGTAGCACCACAGCGATCATAAACCTTTATCAGTTCTTTAGAAGGGCCATATTTCTTGTAAATAATAATCTCACAATAAAAGGTACTCAATCAATCAATCAATCAATATTATTCGTGAACATAGGTATTAGAATAAAGGTCATAAGTAACGATGCCTACTGGAATGGTGAAACCTTCTCATTCTTGACCTGCAGCTCCCAGTTTGTTAGTACATCTGGGAACAAACTCCAAGTTATTGTAAAAGCATTTTTACATTCTAAAATATTGAGCTATTGACCCCTTGACCTTCTTAACTTCTAATAGCAGCTAAAGAGAACTAACTACCGTCCATAATGGTCGTTACAAGCGTTACATCATGTAATGCGGCTCATTACTGCACCAGTCTGTGCGATATGTGTAATGTTGCAAGTCTTGTTGCATGGGAAATTAATCATTAATATACCATCAAGCTGACTTTTCACTATGAGATCATAAATAAGGTGTATTTTTGCATACACGAAATATTACAAGTAAACACGAAAATACATTTTGACGAGCTATGCGAACATAAATGTAGGAAATAGTTGAGTTTTTTCGCGATTTCTTGATTGGCCCCGTAGTGAAAGTTGTTCATAATAATGTGTACAATGACCCCTTAAAATATTTCGTGTATGAAAAGATATACAGTACCCATACCCCGAGATAAAAAAAAAAATTGTTTGAGATGTATTAATTAATATTACATCTCAGTGTAAACGGTTAATAGATTTGAATTTATGTCTCGAGATGTAATATATCTCATAGTGAAAAGTCAGCTTCACTTTTTGAAGTGTGAGGTAACTGATGATAACGGTGCAACAGGTGCTTTGTGATACTGATTAGCAACCACTAGTGGAGCTTTTTGCGAACCGTACCGTACCTATTTTTTCCAGCAAGCAAGTTCTTGACTCCAGAAACCAATTTATCAATAAACTACTAAATACATCAAGGTTACCTACGCTTTCTGCGGCTGTTTTATGGATGGGTGAACATCCATAACATATCGAGAGATCTCCGTGCCTCAGAAAGCACGTTAAGCCGTTAATCTCGGCCGTCATTTGTAGATCTTTGACAGTCGTTACGGGTAGTCAGAAGCCTGAGCGTCTAATAACCAGTCTTATCAAGGGGTATCGTATTACCCAGTAACTGGGTTGTGGAGGTCAAATAGGCAGTCGCTCCGCGAAAATACTGATATTCAACTGCATCCGGTTAGACTGGAAGCCGACCACAACATAGTTGGGAAAAGGCTAATCAGCAATTGCAAAAATATAAGAATAGCTTAGCTGCAAATATATTTTTATTACTGAAACAATCAATCATAGTCCCAAAGGATTTATCCTTTACAACTTGATTTCAGAGTCTAAAGCAATGAAGTGCATATCATAGAAGGAGTTGAAATTAGTAGGTGCCTACAGTAGTTATAAATAAGCAGGAGTTTCACCTTAACCTTAGGAGAATCATCTATCGGCTTCATCAGTAAGTCAGCTGCAGAAATATAAAGAACCTACCATAATTAGTAACACGTAACGTTCACAGTTTCACAGCTCATAAATCTTGTAAGATGAGCAACACGTCACGACTTTATTAGATTGCAATCATTATCTCTACGCATTGAATACCAGTGAGTTTAAAAATGGCTTTTATTTCACTGAATTGGCCCCTTCTCTATCCCAGAGTGATGTCTAAGAAGGATCGGGAATATGGACAGTACCGTCTTCCTGAATGCTTATAACAACATGCAGGCATTTACTTACTGTATTGTGATTGTGATCATACATAGGTCGGCCTGTCATGAGTGCGTTCATCGTAAATTGTTGATGTCAACGCCCACGTTTTTCAGGAAGCATTTGCAGGTTTATATTTCCGAACGTTCTGTTAAATTCATGAAATAGATTCAACAAAACCCCCAATTATAACTCTAAGCCTCTTTTAATGTCAGCATTAACTGCAGGCATTATTACGAAACTTCACAAATAGGGTCCACGCTAAGGTCAATTCGAACGCTCGCGTGATGAGCACAGCGCAACGTGTGATGTTATTATATGGAGAGCAGTTATGGTACAATGAGGGTTTATGGTTCCGTATAATGGGGCCAAGTATATATACTAGCAAGTCGTAAACTATTTGGCTCCTCAATAAGGCAAATAGGTCGAGAAAATCTCGCAATAAGACCCTGCGAATTGTGAGGCGTCACCAACACACGTAAGTTGGTGAGTACCCTTTTGAAATCTGACTTCGAATGTTGGTGTCTTGTGACTAATAGCATATTCCTACTGAAAGGTTACAATGAGTGCGACACGATGCTCGTAAGAGGATATTCTAACTAAATTATGTGTGTAGATGTGAAGTGAGTCTTATGATGGCTAAAATATCTACTAAACAGATTTTGAAGATATTGAAATTGAAGCCAAGAATCTGTGGAAGGAAATGGAACACACTTTTTATTTATTTTGTCACTTGTGGAACCCAAATAATAATTCTCACACGCACGTACTTAAGCTAAGAAATAATGACGACTACTCAGAACGACCTCCGTCCAGTTATTATTTCCATTTGTTTATAAGCACATGCCACACTTACACCCACTCATTAGAGCTCACTTCAGCTAGTTATAACCAACGACACGACAGCAATACGATTTAACAATACATACCTATCACTAGATTTCATTTTGATGTGACCATTGGCAAAATGAATGACATTGGAAAAATATTCAAAATGAACCGCAAATTAGTTGACACTTGGACATCTGGTTGGGCCTAAACAGTTTACATACCCAATAAGTACATAATAGACCACATTTAGATACAGTTGTTTTGTAAGCACAAGATAGTGTAACTTTACGACTTTTCTCAAAAATGTTTTTGTGCCGTTTTATCTACTTTTTATAGCTAGTCACCATTTCCTTAAACGCATTACCCATATTCTATCGTCTCACAACTGTGACGTAGAGTCCTCGTCTGCGCATCTTTTTCAACCTTGTCCTCGTGCCACCAAGGTCTGGGTCAGTTCCATACGCTATTGATGACATGGTCACGGTCTCATCATGACCTATCTATTACATTACTGTTAAGGACAAGAAATTGTTAAAACTCTCGCGAAAAACTTCTTACTATAACGTTTGTCTTGGAATCAGAACCACGAACATCAACGTTGATGGTCACGTTCCCCTTTTAGTGCTACTCTTTCTTGCTACTGCATGATTGGGTTTGTATTGGTACCTACTCTTGCTGACATCAGGGTAAGTTGTTGGAATTCCTATTAACAAGACTAGGAACTCTTGTTGATAGGAATTCCAACAACCTAAATCTCAATTTATTTGTTTACAAACGACTTGGTAAGTCGCAGTGCTTAGCGCTGGATCTTATTATTAAGCAATAACAAAACCTCATTAGGTAGAACTCAGAGAAGGTTGTTAATACTATGAGCCGTCTTGCTAAATAGAGAAATCAATGTGAAGGCAACCGGTCATTGTTTAGCATTTGTTTGGTTTGACCCCAAGTGACCTTTATGGGCGTAGACCACGTCCAAACATGATGGATTGATGGTTTAGGGACGCCTGCGAATTATGTATACTTTAAAAATGTTGGCAGTTCTAGCTAGAGGCTATGTGTTAAGATTATTTAATACCTAGAGAAACAGAAAGTGTTTTAAAAAACCTGTCACGTTAATTTTGTGTTTAGTTTTGGACGTATCAATGACCAGCTGCTTTATAGTTCTTTCAGAGTTATTATAGGTAGATCTGCAATAGATATTTCTGGTAAACAGTGCTAAGTGGAGCGAAAAATTCAACAAAACAAACCCGTTTTTAAACCGTTTTAAGAAACAGTTTTTAAAGTATTTATCGTTTTTATGTGATTACTACATCATATACATTATGTACCCACATCCGTACATTATATCAATTCTTTACAACGGAACTATATAAAAACATCAATAAAACAATTTGCGCATACCAAAACCATAACTTTTGCATATAAAAACAGCGTTAGCCTCAATGCGCTGTTCAGTAGGGTAATTCAATGCAAACGCACACTACGGCGTGTCATGGCGCAATGGTGACGTAAGTAGTGTTTACATGCCACATAAGACATGTGAATTTCTATGGTAATAGAAATGGGGACTGATTTTTGACCTTAAACGTGTTGGTATCTTCGATGATGGGTTGTGGAGGTCATGATGGATTTGCGGTAAGACTGTAATGATGGCCTCTCCATACCATTACAATGAGGATTGTCAGTGGAACACTAGGTTATAAAAATTTTGATGTTGTTGTTATGTTTTTGCTTATTGCATCATCGGAATGGTCATGAAAGTGGGCCTGATTGCTATTTTCAGTAACAATCGGGATGTTCTTGAATAAAATTGGCTATGTGCGTTGAATATAATAATATGCTACGAGGACATTTTTCTTTCTAAAAGAAATAAGAATCTACTGTTGCCTAAGGCCGTTTATCCACGGGCGTCGTCATCTGTTTCTCGTTGACGTTCCCGTTGCCGTTGCGGTGGACAAACAGTGTCAGAGATCTTGACAAAAAACATTGAATAGTTGAATCTACAACAATATGTCAACAAAATCACTTTTATTAAGGGAAAGTTGTTTAGTAGTAGAATTGATTAACGTTGTATCGATTGATTAAATATTTTACGATATTATAATTATTTAAAGTAGTTTTGTAGGGCAATAAAATTTTATGATGGATTCATTTTAATCGTAGGAAGGATGGAAAGTGTGAATTAATTATCACATCTATGTATAGTCTTTGGCGGACGGATGACACTGTTATCATCGCGGGTAGTACCTGTATGTGGCTGACACTGGAGCGTGTGGATTAGTAAATGAAAAGAGAGGCTTTTGCTCAGCAGTGGATGAAGTCGGGCTCTGCATAATTATGATGACGATATATATAGTCTTTAGACTGTAGATACCTAACTCCTGCTAATCATGCAAGTCCGTCGTTTAGATCACTACAATTTACGGTGGCTTCGAGAAAAACATAAAACGCCCCGAACTAAAGTAACATAGGACCAAAGCAGGCGGAAGGAATGTGCTACCCAGTTGCTGCTTGACGATCATTTTACAAACTCGTCGCGGGCGAAAAGTATATCGTTTGCCGAAACACAATCTTAGATATAGGAGCATTCTATCACTGGGTACAACTGGCAACTATTCTTCTACACTGCATAGGTACCTGCAAAAGGTTTGTATTGGTAGGTTAATGGGTGTCAATGAATCAACTCAGCCTGTCACAGTTCACTGCTCGCACATTTACCTCTCCTAGACTAAACCACAACACCCTGTCCTCCTTTTTGAGGACATCGGTCCATCTAGCTGGGGGCCGTCCGACACTACGCTTGTCCTCACGCGGTCTCCGCTCCGGGACCACCACCACCGTCCATCGGTCCTTCGACAATCATGGCCAGTCCCCTGCCACTTCAGCTTGTTCAGTCTGCAACCTATGTCGGTAACTCCGATTCTTTTCTGAATAACTTCGTTTTATCCTTCAATGAAACTCCGAGCATAGCCCGCATGGGTGGTAGGATAACGTTACGTATTATGTTTGATACAAGGTCACTAGGGTCAAATCAATTCACACAATAGGTACACAAGTCTACACAAACACACAAGCCAAGCACACACACACGCACAAGCACAAGTTCGGCACAAGTTTTCCATGAGTACATTCTTTTCTCTCACCTACTAGTATGTCATAATATGTGACACCGCATCATAAATTATGAAATAATAAAGGGTCAGCTGTCATAGAGGTGTCTATTTATAATTAATGTGGTTGTCATGTTGTGACGTCACTATGGTCGTTACGTCATCGATTTGTTTGGACAAATTGTTGACATAGTGGAGGAAGATGGGTTCGTGAGGAATCCGTGGGTGTTGTAATAATGTTTATTTTTTATGAAGACATAGAAATCAGCTTTGGATTCAGGTTTTGTTGTTGCTAAGACTGCCAAAAAACTGTCGTCCTAGACACTACCTGCCGGTAAGATGAGCTAAAATTTTGTCGTCACTGAATCCGCTGGCTTGATGTGTTGGCTAGTGGTGGGTGAGAAATTACCCAGAAAAAAAAAGCTGAATGCTTTTTGATAAAAATGCACACCTCCATAACTGTTAACCGTTTTTCTCATTCACCCTTCTCGCTTATTTTGTGGCCGAAACCCTTTAATCAATTATAAAACTATGGGTATTTTTTATGTATGTTGTTTAATAGGTACCTATAGGTGTCTTCTGTAAAACGCGTATGCATTAATGACCTTATATGGAAATATTAATAACAACATGACTAAGTATGCAGTTATTAATTTAAACGACAAAAGCTACTTGATGTCATTAAAAAAGCTTATATTTTGAAGGGAAAATAAGAAGTGATGATTAAAAAAAACTAGTTTTAATAATGTTTATGTTCGCTATGTGATTATTTCTCATCCGGGCTATAAGGGGCACTTACTTTATTATTTCACCAAGGTAAGCAGTATTGTAGGCAGTGGCACCGTTAATTAGGAGATTCGGTAAAACTTAAAAGTGACTTTAAGTACTGAGTTTAAAGAACTTAAGTATAATGAGATGACGATACATTTACGCCATAATGTCACGACAAAGAAATTTCTAGTTATTAAAAAGTTCCATAGGGCACGAGGACGTAGGTCTGACCTTACTGTAAATAAAGTTTTCGAAACTCCTTTGCCGTGGATTCCTTTATATAAAACTAGCTTTCGCCAGCGGCTTCGCCCGCGTGATATCTTTATAAATTATAGCCTACCTATGTTACTCACAGTAGTTCTACTGGTGAAACAATGTTTTAAGTAGTTCTTGAGTTTATTAATTACATACAATAATACAAATCTTTTTCTTTATAATATTAGAGTAATAATAATTTTAAATACAACCAGCTGAGGATCATCATCCTGCTGGCTTATCTCAATTTATTTGAGATCGCGCAGTAGGACCTACATATTTTTCTTCCATACGTCTTCTATATTTGCCAGCATGTCAGAATTCACTTCGTCCTTTCTGCTCTCCGTAATATCATTTTTCGTACAATCCCAGCATCTGTTCTTTGTAAGCTTCTTTTCTTAAATTAATATTTACTTATAAGTATCTACACGTACTAACACTACAAACAACTGACGATCGCACATCCTCATCGCAATTAAGTCCATTAGATGGTGTATTCAGCCCACACATTGGTCTCATCTATGGCTCGCCTACAAATGACAGTTGCGCCAACTTTTAGGCCCTTCTACGCGTTTCGGATTAAGTGGCATGAGAAATAAGAACATGCAATTACACATTCGTAAGATGTATGATAGACGAAGATTTAATACTAAACACCTACTCGCAGCTGTTAATCAATACTTAGGTAATGTTAAAATTACCTAAACATTTAACCTTTAATCTGTCTAGGAATCAAAACTGTGACCTCGCACTCAACAAATGATTGCGTAGGCAATGAAGTATCTAGCATTAATATCTTCAATTAAATTATCCAATTAGAAATTCCATAAACACAAAGAACTTTTAAGTCATAATCGGCCGTTTTAGCACCCAGTCCCCATTGGCTGGTGATGTAACTCATCATTCATTGCGCGGGCCGCCATGAAACATGGCGCCTCTAGATTCGAAGATAACAACGTAATTAATTGGAGGCTCGTGTCTGAATGTTGGACGAACAAATTGCTTAATTTCAATTTATCAAAAATGTGGAATTTATTTTTAAGAGCCAGAGAGTTGCCGAAGTTATGAATTGAAACCGATCACCTGGACAAGCTAGCACGGAAGAGATGGATACGGATGGCTCAAGATCGAAAAGAATGGCGTGCGATAGACGTGACTTACCACATATTGAATGGATGGGCTCGTACCAACGGGGTGAAATTGCGAGTAAAACTGGAATCCCAATGGGTCTCAATTACTTGAAACTTTGAAGCTTTTCATGTCCTATCTGAGGCTCTTCCTGGTGTGTCCTTTGTATAACGTTCATGTTTTTCTATTTGGAAATAAAAGGTAGTAATATTACTACTATAATATATATAGGTCCTGTGTTTAACAGAATGCGAACAACCAACCAGCGGACTGTTCCAAACCTTTACTCACGCTATTATGACGTTCCTCTTCACAAAAAATTCCTTCAATCTCATCGCAACATATCCCAGATTTGCGAGAGACAATATATTGCTGTTGCTGACCCAAATAAGAATATAAAATAATTCGTGTATCGAACATCGATACAGTCTGCGTCAGAATTTGCAGCAAGTTGGCGCGTCTCCAAGACAACTTCAACTTCGCACGAGTTAGCACATTTTGTAGCGGAAACTGGGACAAACTAACTAATATACTTATAGCTTACTACGTATATTGAAGTATACTTTATGTTTTTAGAGAGCAGTGATGGCCCAGTGGTAACGGCCACGACTTACGAGTCGTAGGTCGTAGGTTCGAACCCTGACAGGCGCTTTACTTTGTGTAAATTATTTCATCGCCACTGCTCTCAAAACGGTGAAGGAAAACATCGTGAGGAATCCGGTATGTCCTAGAACCAAAACCAAACCAAACCAAAAATTCGAAGACATGTGACATCTACCAACCCGCACTGGGCCCGCGTGGTGGATTACGTCCCACTCCCTCCCAAAAGAGAGGAGGCCTGTGTCCCAGCAGTGGGAACATTATAGGCTGATTATGATTATGACTTTATGTTACCAAGTTAAATATTTGTGCTCCAGGTATACAAGTAGAGGTGTTCCCAGACATCCCGACAGTGAGATCAATAGAGGAAAAATTTATATATGCTCCATATAATATTTCAGTTTTACATCACGCTGGTATTTCCCAAAGGATTGGTATGCAGAGATGTATATTATCATCTACAATCGCCCGCTTGCACTCGCTCCCCTGGACAAACGCCAGTCAGTTCTGAAATGTTATTATTTTTATTAAAATTCCAGTTCAGTCAACGTCATCATATACCTACTCTCCACTTGGCTACAGTCTCGTTTTATATTCGTCTTTTTCAACCTTTTTTTTCTTTTTCAACATTTTTCATCTTGGTTCGTCATAGGATTACAATAGGTAGTGTTCACTCACAGGTAAATAATTCCTTACGACACACATACATATAGCGCCCTCTCGAAACAATGCCTATTTGTAACCAAGTCAGTAATGGCACCGATAAGAATCAGATCCACTCTATTTCTTTCATTGTTAATTACGGAAACTAATGAAGATAGTATGTTAATAGCCTAAGATTATATGTCAGAACATTCCATCAAGACAAATGAGGAGAATTACAAGAATTATGTAAGGAGTACATTAGTGTACAGTCTACGTCTGGCGATTGTACAAACAAAAGTGTGATATGCATGAATGAAAACTTGCTTTTTTCGTGTGTAACGTTTTCAGAAGAAAATAGGTTGTGGGTATCTCAAGATAGACTGAACAAGAAGTTGAGAATAAAGTACTTAACTAGACACCTGCACCTACAGCTTAGAAATACAATGATCTTTTAAGGATCATAAAGCAGTAAATAATACTCTACAGAAGAAAAAGATAGGTAGCTAGGTATATAGAATTTAAATGATTGTAAACTAAAATCGTAACACAGCTGATATAGCTACAATATTCCAAATAAATGGAATACTTATATACCTACTTATTTATTCACAAAATATTCTTCGATTCAATATGCTGACTGTACCTAGTTTCCGATTTTGGCGAAGTGTTAAAATAATAATGGTTTGAGAAGCTGTCACTGTGCTCTGTGGTGAGTTATGAAACGCAATAGATTTTGATGACTAAACAATTAATGTTGATTGTGTTTACGTGAGAACCTCTTGTTAACTGACCTTTGAACTTTTTAAAGTAACCTATTGAATCTCTTTCCGTAGCTGTAAGTTAAAAACCATTGAGGTATTCAAAATTGGGCTTTGAAAGGCTACATAGATACTTACATAAGGCTCACTCACTTCCAAAAACGCCCTCGCTTCACCAGTTCCTCGTATTTTCAACTAAGTATTAAATATCTTAAACACCAGGTCGCGTGTAAGAAACCTGGAAAGTAACAATATGACATTTATTTTTATACACATTCAGAGCAAAGTGAAAATATCATATTATGGGAAACTTGACTTGACCAACACATATTATTGTGTTAATATACAAAAATACATAATTCTAAAACCGCTAAAATGTAATCACACATAATCACAAACACTTTCTTGAGTACAAATATTGGTAAATGACGCAATGTGACCCGACCGCGCAAGTTAGGTAAGTTGTGTGTTTGACATTATGTAGGTACTGTATGTGCGTTCGGGAGTTACTGCCCATGTGTGAAGCTAATATTTGTTTGGTTAACTAGAATAAGCTAGTTGACTGTTTTAAGTGAAAGTAACTGCTTTAAGATGTTTTCCTCAAAATATGAATACGACTAAAAAGGTATAAACAAGACCCCACAGACTTGTCTGTCTGTGGGATCTTATTTATACCTTTTTAGTCGTAGTTGGGTTTTAGTTTTTAAGACTTTTTTTTTTTTATTATTATTTTGGGTTTATAATATATATATATTTGAAATGTGCTCATTAAGCCCTTTCATTTGATACCCAACATGGTACGATTAAACAATTTTTTTTTTCCTGATTTTTGTCCTCTAGAGGTCGCCATTTTTATTTAATGTGACGTCACATAACCTATAACCAGCGGACACTCAAGAAGCTTCCAACGATACCTCATTTGTCAAATTGTGATGACGGGTTTAGAAGATAGGAGGGAACAGATGAACATACATACATACATACATACCGGTCAAAATCATAACCCTCCTTTTTTCTTCGCCGTAGTCGGGTAAAAACTTAATTTTTATTTTTATAATGCAATTTAACTTTTGGAACTAAACAAAGATAAAGTATTTTTCTTACTGTCATTTAGCCTATTTAAGAAAATCAATTTTGACTGTAAATATTAATTTGTAAGTTTAAGGTGCATCCAGGCAGTGGGATGCATTCGTCTCAAATGGATTTTTGCGTGTCAGACGCATCAGTCTGAGGCATGCGTCACAACTTCACAAGTGAGGCTAACGATATCTCGCACTGTCCGGGCGCGCCTATAAGTTGAGCTTTTTAGGTGCACGATCACTAATTCTATATGAGTTATGGAGAGCTTTTCCCAAATCGGCATGTCTGTATGCATCATAGCATTATCTTCCGTTGTTATGTACTGAGTGATCAAATAGCAACTACGTAAGATGTAACAGTCATTAGAAGACTTTTAAGTGATTAGTTCAAAAGAAAAAATAACAATAAAACCTACTAGTGTATAATTGTATTCTTATTTCTACTGCTTTGACTCATCTAGAGGTGTTTGAACTTTTATTTGAATAATAAAAGAACCTGTTTGTTTATTTTAACGATGCAGTTAGTTGTCACCAGTACGAGTATATAATGCGTCAGTTCCGAGGAGGTCAAGTTCTTGGTTAGAAATAAGAACCTGTCTTGTGACAATATTATTTTAATTTAAAATGCAAGTTTAGACCTCAATCGTAGCGTGGAAAATACTGATATAATAATAATCGCAATTACTGAGTTTGCTCCCCGTCACATGGGGCTTATAATTTAAGTTATAGGGAACTGGCAAAATATGGGTGATCTTTTACTTACCATTCAATTTCACCACCTGTCCTCTGCCAACCCTTTCTGGAAATAATGGTATGATGTTATAATGTTAACTGTAGAATCTGACAATGTGGGTTGAAGCCTAAATCTCGCGTGACAGACGAATTTGTAATCGCCGCATGTTGCTAAAAGCAGGCAGAGGGATGCTGCCGCTCATATTTTTAACGAAACCCCTTTACATCCTTTTACAACTCCCACGGGAGGAGAGGAACCGGACACGCACTGTAAACATGACAAAAAGAACCACCGACAGTATTTACATAACTATGCATAAAGCAAGCTTGATTATATTGAGGTCTTCATAACCTATTCAAAGCACTTGGCTCCGAGCCATATTATCACGGTTTGCAGGCTCTGTTAAAAGAGTTTCCTGATAAAACTGTAATTTTTAATGAAGCCTGACCTTTGCCCGGGCAGTGGGCACGCTGCCAGGGGTCCATTGTGTTACGAAAGTGGTTGTAATGCTTGCTTATTAACACTTTGTTCTTAACTTTAAACCTTGGTCCTCATTTGTTACGGAGAACATAGTATTGGTAATTGGTAATCCAGAAACGTGGAGGAGAGAACTATGATTACCGAAGGCTTTTTAGGTGTTCATGTTAGTTATTCAATATTACCTAATAAAGAAAAATTCTGTGTAATGTGTGAAAGAATTGAATACCGCATCACACAGATTTAAAAAATTAAGTATTTTTAAGTTTTATGCTGTTTTGTTTTATTTTGTTTCTTAGTTTGGTTTTGTCATCGATTAATGGTAAAAGTTTCCCCCGAAATTGGACACAATAGGTACAATTCTCTTAATTGCTTTTGACCTAGTCCTGTGTATTAATCCCTCTCATCCAGTAGAAATGACGGACAAAATCGGGCGCTTCATTTACATACATATGGAAAGCATTCCGAGTTTCTGAATGACACATATGTACATGGCAGTATCATTCACATGTCAACCCACTCCTTATCAGAAGATATACGTTTTAATATATTCATTGACACATTAAGGTCACCATGCTCATAAGATTTTATGTTTATAGCAAAGAAAAGGCGTTTATTACAGATAATAAGATAACAAGTAGGCGCTTGTAGCGAATTAATGTTCAACGTTTTTCGAAGTAAATTACTGAAGCATTCTGTTATTATCAATACGCACGGTGTGGGATCGCCAAGTTCGGCGACAGTTCTGTTTAATTGCAAGCTAGAGTTTTTGTTGGGTATTGTTCCACTTTTGTCCCGTATGTAGACGTTTTAGTATGCAAATAGGGAAGATTAAGCGATTTGCTTATGAACTGAATTACTGCCCACGTATAAAAATGCTAAGTAACACTGAATATTATTTAAAATAATTAAATTACCTAATCGACATTCGAAATTGTACCCACAATCTTCCCTTATCATTTTGTAGAGCATGCATATTTATGTTTCATACAAGCAGCTACCTACAGTAATTAAATTATATAAAACATAATATTATGTAGGATGTTTTGAAAATGTAATGAAATGGTAACTAAGTAGGTACCAAAGCGTTTTTTAACCGGAATTTTACTAGAGAATTAGTCGGCTCTAGCTCAAAGAACTTGGCTCTACACTACCAGGTACAAATAATTAAAATTAAAAGGATATCAGATAAGTATACCGAAAATTCACGGTAATCCAGTTTAAAGTTCACGAGTGATCGCAGTCTGGTGTAAGCAGACATCACAATGTGGCTCTAGAACAATAAACTTCGATAAATAATGAATAATAAGTATTAATATAAGCATGCTTAAAATAAATTAACCGCATGTCTGTGCGCTTAAAAAGAACTTTTGAGATATTATTACTCAATATTGGCAATTTTTAGAGAGAGAGTTCACCAAGAGATGCCACTAGAGTTCACCAAGAGATGCCACTAGAGTTCACCAAGAGATGCCACTTTGAATTTGATATACCATTGAATTTGATAGGTATAAGAAAAACTTCCATTCCTTTCATTCGTGAGTATATAACTACTAGAGAAGTGACTTTAAGTTATGAAAACGATGTAACGTGAGCTAAGTTAAGGAACAAAATAAGTTAAAATACAGTCCCAAGAAACTGTTGCTGCAAAAAATCTGTTAACGACCAAGTGAAGTCAGGGCTAACTACTAGTACGCCATAAATCAAGCTCTCGTAATTATTTAAGTAATGTTATGGCAAATTATCGATCAAGTAACGATCGACCGGTATGGGACTCAATGGCTTTGTCGATCACAGCCTGAGGGTGCGGCCTTTAAAGAGGAACTTCTTTATTACAATATTGATTCAAGATGGCGGACATTCCTACTTCACAACTCAATGAGGTCATTAGTGATTATTGGTATGTCTGACAATTTTTCTTGCTTGAAAAAGTGACCTTTGAGTTTTGCATGTTCCTCTAAAGACACCTGTCCCACAGCGAGTAGAGCTAGCATCTAAAGAGGAGTTGGCGAACAACGAGCACCGAATGCGCTACGGCGGCGAGCGATTACTCACTGCAACGTATGGCCCGAGCGTGAGGCTCTCAGCGAGTGTTCTGTCTGCTATGCGAGCGTCGCGTCGCTGAGCGAGCAGTCTCTTTGACAGCTCTTGTCGCTGCGACAAACTAGTGGAGAGAGAGTACTTGCCGGCAGTGTGAACAGCTACAATCATTTGTTCTTGAGCTAGAAAATTGTTTATAGCTAGTCGCTTCCTCGTGCGGTGGGGCGGGTGCCATAATAAGATATAAAATTAATTTTGTACCTAATGTGGACATAATAATGTGCCAGTATCATCATGTGTGTTGTTTTAATGAAATGTTAAGAAAAATTTAAAAGTCTCTTCTAATTAAAATAAATAACTCAGACGTTGCATTTATAATTTGTGAGTTTAATTTAGTTGCAAAAACTTTGAATAGGCACTCAATTAATATTTATATGTTAACATGATTACGAGAGAATTAATTAAAGACGTATGTAATACCTACTGCTAAAATATACAGAAAGAGGTAAGCAATTAGTTAGCAGAAAGTTAAAAGTATAGTATAGGTATAGTTACCTAAGTAGGTGACTTATTTACGCAGTCCCGACTTTTTGTGGAAGTTATGACCAATCTTATTTTGGTTGGGCAATAGGTATAATAATATTGCTATAGAATAAGAATTACCAGAATTACCAGCACGACCACCGTAAAAACGGCTTTTGTCGACCCAAGAATAGACAAAATGACAGATAAACAAACAATCTGCGTGCTGATATTTGAACGTAAACGAAGCAAAAGGAAAGTATAAAAAGTAAGTAAGTAGTATAAGGAGTAAGTATGTAAGGATGTCGTAGCAGGTGGCGTTCTGTAGTCTCTGCCTACCCCCATCGGAAGAAAACGTGAGTTTAGGTATTGTCTGGAATAAAAAATCTGTAAACCTTATTGTGTGAACCTTAAACACAACATTTTTTAAATTATAAAATTGCATGTATGTAATTTACTAAGTAATCATTAAGATATACTAATGGGTAAAGCCAATGTAGGAAACAGTGTTCATTTACTGCCAGAAAAAAGATAAAAGTATAGTTAATCTCTTAAAAATAATTAAACATTATAGACAGTTTTGTAACAATTTAAATGTTAAACATAATAAAAATTTAGCCTTAAATTCTTAATTAAAATTACGTAGAGTCAGATGAGCAATGTAATTAACTCTTAAAACGTTATTACTTCATAGGTGTTCATATTGCACTCGAGAGAAAGTCAAATTACGCAAGGATCAAGATTATTATCTGCTGAATTTAGAAGGCACCTGCACTGACAAGAGATATTTTTAAACACCTTGTATTTAATCGAACCCCTAAAAAACCCATTTTGACTTCCTAAAAATATTATTGAACACTGTAATTTATAGAATGCGCCTCTCTTTGTGAACCTCTATTTTCCTCTTTTAGGTCCTAAAAATATTAAATAGCTGAGTAACTGAGACCAATTTAGATGTAGCGCTCGACGGCCACTGTCGCAAACCTAACCTGAGGCCCAAGACAAAGTGACATTCTATCAGCGATAACGATGATGGAAAAGACAAAAATGTATAGGACTGAAATAAGCTATCGAAAAGCTTATGTCAATCCTGTTGAAAGTCGTTGTAGAAATACGAAACGCTTTCGAAGCGATTGTCCCTTGTCTAGGCCCTCTGACCCGTTTGGTCGGGGTAGCTTAGTTACTGCGGCCAACTGTGAGAAAAGGCCAGATTGGAAAGAGGTTCAATATGAAAAAAAGTGTGCGTTATTAGCAGTCAAAACAGTTTCTAAAGGTTCATTAATTTAAAACATGTCGTCAGAGCACTAGTTTTCCCGATTTTCGTCTATGGAGTTGAGACGTGGATAACGTTACATGTTAAGATCCTTTTAAGCTCCTTTGGCTTCGATTAAGTTTATACATCTTGTCATACTCTCACGCCGGCTACGAGTAATACGCATCTGACCTTTCTGAAGAACATCTCCGATAACATTATATCCAATAGTGTTTCAGAAATCAGTAGGAAATTAATTTATGGTCGTATTAGCCGGTAAGAGTTTGGCATAAACCTTTGTCGTTTCCTGGCACAAGTAGAAAAGGGGAGGATCTAACAGTGGGACATCCGTATCAATACCTTGTTAGAACGTTGTTCATTTGTTATCGCGACAGGTGACAAGTTGCGCCATCTATCGTACGACTTGTACAACATTTGCTAGAAAGCTCTTTACTTTTGTACATAGCTGTTAGTAATCCGAAAATAGATTTGGTAAAAGTTATATATATTTCGTTTTTAATGTTAATATTTTGGAACCCATAACAAGAGGCCTTATCGATTTTCAAATAAACAGGAATACCGGAAATAGATGACCGATCTATTCCACTATCCCCGAACCAATCATGACTGACTGATAAGCCCGATTGATTGCCCATGACATTATCAATCACGACCACAACTACCGTTCATCATCCGATTGGAACTGGTGCGGAGGGTGCGGTTCCCCGGGCGGGGGAGGGAAACGCGGGGGACAGTGGGGGGCAGCAGGAGGGAGGAGGGGGGCTCGTGAGCGCTCGGTGGGCGTGGCTGGTCGATACTGAAGTCGAGGGCCGCGCTGAAACTGGCTGGTATGTAAAACGAATGATAAATGATGTAACAAGGTTAGGAAGTTTGGCTGAAGAAATGGACTAGATTTTGGGGCTGAAGATTCTCCTGAAGGTGGGAAAGAATGAGGAGAGCAGACCAACGGATAAGAGAAGGATAAAGACAGTTTGTAATTCTAGAGCATATCTACATGATGAAATGTTTACAGTAATGTTTAAATAGAGAAGGTTGAATATAAGAAGATTATTAGTCACCACAAAACCAAGGATAATATTAAAGTATTAAAGTACCTCTGCTTTACGATAATTAGTCTGAAATAAATATGTAAATCTAGAATAGAATAAAATAGAATAAAATTCTATCTATTCCCAAATACATATACAAAGCTGATGAAAATAAAATTATAAGAACCAATTCATCAGTTTACACGAAATCTGACATTAAATGAAATTGAAAGAGCTTTCAGAAAGCTGAGTCCTCTCTTTATTAGAATAAACTTCGAAAAAATAAACCTTTTGAAACACTACGCGTGTTTGTTTTGTTAAATCTCATTTCTATTAAATCTTCATGCAGTTTACAAAGAGGGCATAAAGGGAGCATTATTTTATATAAAGTCAGAATACACATTTAAATATAATGAAATCTAAACACAATTAAAAGCACATATTTATGCACGTGCGTGTGTCCTATGATGTAATTCAGTTATTTTTGTCACAGGTTACCGGGGCAAGCTCATTCAAGCGGGTGGCGTGTTAATTGCTTTGATACTAAACTTCGTACAGGTTTTTATTTAAACTTTGTATTGTTGTTGTGGGTTGGTATCGACAAACATGATGCAGCACGCGCGCACGCCCTCACGCTCCTCATGCGAGGTGGAGCGAACCTTTCGCAAAGTTCAAAATTCAAATTAATAATATTTTATTTCCAGAACCACCCACTTACGAAACGTCAGTAGCTAGGCGCACGGTTACAATTGGTCGATTCCTGGAGAAAGACCGGCAAGAAGTGGAACTTCTTGCCGACGGTTAATCTTCTAAAAATGATTGGCTTTTTAAAATTGTGTTACTAGAGGACAAGTAGCCCTGTCATCAAGTATAAGCCCCGTCACGTAAAAAGAACGCTGGCGGTTTACCTGCGCACTGACCGATTTATCGATTGCAGCCTATTGCAAAGCACTAAGTAGCTAGTAAAGTACCTATTATGATTATACAATAAAACAATTTCACATTAAATTATAAAACAATAGCCTAGTAATTTAGGACGCGACGTACCCGTGTGCAGACACATCCCCTGCACTGTCGCTCAACGTTCTTTTTACGTGACGACAACTCGGTATTTATCAAAAAAGAAAATAATCAAGTATATAAAAGACAAATAAAATATCATGTCCACAAAAGGCACTAAATTGCTGGTCATAAACAGATGAAAATGACTGAGGTGCAGTTGGCGTTGACATATGCTGATGACGATGATGATTCTTGTGATGACCTGGAGGTTGAAGGATAGGCCTTTAAAGCACAAAATTACAAACTTAACATCTGTACAAATATGTTTTTTTCAATTTCATGTATGTACTTCTACTTTAGTTAATGAAGGTAGGTAAGTATAGTGAAAGAAAATGTCCTGGGAAAAGCTGGACTCATATCGTCATGGTGCACTATCAATACGTATTGAACAAGCGTTGTGGGCCATACTTTCATTTTACATAATTATTTTCTATTCTAATTTTACCCGTCCTTTTGTCGGCTAACAGCGCGTCACGGGGGGGGGAGGTTGTGTGATCTCCTACTATTATAATAAGGCATGTACATATGTTAAAATCTGTACCATCCACAAAATATTAACATTACTAATATCTGCGATTGTAGGTATTAATTAATTTTCCGGGCAGTCCATTGGCTGTCCCCTAATTACCGCTGTTCAGCGTAGATCGTTAATGGTGGTACGTCAGCGACATGGTACCACTGATTATGTACTTAGGTATTTATTTTAAACCAGAGAGGAGTAAACACAATTTAATCCAGGTAGCATATCAAGTGGTTTAATATAAAAATATAGTAAAATTTATTTTTAGTTAGAATTTACAAACGAAGTGGTACACTGGTTCTGAAGTGTAAAGAATTCATTATTACTGTTATTTTCAGTTTTCACCCTACTTACCAAGAAAGAGGGTGACAATAATATTAATATAAGATGGAAGGACATGGAGGTGCTTCCAGAAGATATTTGTTTTTGAAGAAGAGCGTTGTTTTTTTATCTCAAGGTTATTAAAAGTAATATGTAGGTACATTATACCAACAGGATTGGTATGATTTTAGCAGTTTCTGGCAGTTTCTGTACAAGACTTTATCTACTTGACCTCAAAAGGAGGGCCAAGTAAGGACCACAAGAAAGATTCAACCAGATGATGTAATATGGATGATATTCTACTTAAAACGTCATCGTTAGTCAGATAATAAAAACAAAATTAGACACGTACTTTTTAGTCATCATCCCATAATAGAAAACAAAGACAATCTTTAATATCTCCACAATCCACTACTACAGTTAATAAACTTCCACAATAGCTACAATACCTGGCACTGATAATAAAGCTCTTAATATGGAACGTCTTTCACAACGCCATCGCCAGTCAAAGCGTCCGAGTAGTATCCAATGAATGCGGGATGCGTTTCAGTAAGTTATTGCTTTTCATTACGGAACCGTTGCGCGGAAGCGGACGTATCTGTCACCACTGTTTTGTAGTGTTCCGTGAACTCCGAGGGTCGTTAATATTTCGCTAAATATTATTTAAAGTTATTTTAAACTTCGTTTTTAAGGTTTCTTCAGTTACTGTTTTTAATAAAGTCTAAAATATTTTATGGCTCTTTTTACGAATGGGCGTTAAAACAGGGCAAAGCTGACTGCTAATTATCATACTTTAATTTTTAGGTGCACACAACTAATAACTGTTATCTCATTTGTGAACAAAGTCCATCTGAACTAGCTGCATACTTAGGTGTGTTTCAGTAATTAAGCTTTGTCACGTAATTCTAGGAAGGGGACTTTGTAGAAATTAAAGAAAAAGAGGTATGTGAAAGACCTACGGAACCACGTTTGAATATTCCACGTACATACATCACTACGCAGTCTTTTTTCCAGCACTAATGACGGAAGCGACCTAGCTCTCATAATAGAGCGGGTTTAATGATGTCGAGTACTGGAAGGAGGGGTGGGGGGGTCAGGTCTAGAGAGTCTAGGGGGTACCTGTCAGGAATGTTTTTAATAAAAACCCGGTAAATGACAACGCTTTCAAATGAATACCAGTGACAGATACGATGGTTTTAATAAATGACGCTTTTTGTATGAAGTAATGGAATTTAAAAATGAGAATGTAAAAAAGTTTATTTTGACTTGTCAGTTGCCGTGAATGGGCTGCTTTTTGTGCATAAATGACAACGTTGGACGTTTGTCTGTCTCTCATTTAAGTACGTTTTGATCTGTTAGTCTTTTTGGTACGTTTTTGCTGCTGAACTACCAGAAATTTACACAATTTGAAAGCATAATTTTGGGAAATCGGGTACTTAATAGTGTATAAAAAACTTCAAATCTAATCCAATCAAATCAAAAGTCATTTATTCAAACTAGGCGGCGAATCAGCACTCTTCGAACGTCAAAACTACACAACTACTAATACCTAACTTATTTGCCATACAAGATTGTTGCAGCGCGTTTTGTGTATTATTCTAATTCGCCGACTTTTTCTCGCTGTTCTCGAGTAGCGCCATTGACGTTAATGTGTGTGTAACTGACATGCGAATATTGTTGTTTGTTAACTCCATTTGTCACGATTCGATTCTTAAGGCTCCCACAAACAGGCACGACTTGTCGCGCGACGCGACGCCACTGCATTGTTCACCATGAAGTTTTCTCAGAAATTCTTTTGTTAAAAGTCGCGTCGCGCGACAAGTCGCGCCAGTATGTAAAAGCCTTTACCAAGGTATCGTGTTACCCAGTAGGAATTGAATAAAATACTCGTGTTCAGATGCATTCGGTTAGACTTAGAGCTGACCCCAAAAATGTTGAGAAAAGGCTAGGCTTGCTTATTTCTTGCAGCTGGCAGCTTGGCTGCAATTGAATTGATTGAATTGGTGACTCGAGGAAAGTGCACCTAGGTACAGTCAGCAACAAAATCGATTACTGTTACTTTTACATAAATATCATCTAAATTGATACACGATGATTCATTGTTTTTCAGAAATTTCCCTCTTTAAATATTATATCCATTTTTTAAAATTAATATTTTGCTTAATCATCAAGATTATAAAACTGAAGTGTGGATTGACTTCTATTGCTGACCGTACCTCGGTCTAATTATGCACCTGAAACACAAGAGGAGTTATAAATGCTTTGTTATCCTAGCCAAGAAAGAAGGTGTGCCATGTGCCTGTAATTAGCACTAAATTCTTTCAAATTGGAACACTACATTACCGCTTGGAAAAAGCAGCGAAACCGCTTCCTCTCAGATAAAATGCAACAGAAATATTTATAGCACCTACCTACGTAAATGTAATTGGTTAGCTTAACAATAGTTTGACGACACAAAATGTGATGCATGACTCACTACGGGATTTTTCAGGTATAATTTAATCCCAGACTCTCTCATCTTTCAGTCTGGGATTGCGTGTCCCATTTTTTGTCAAGAACCCGTCTTTTTGCAAAATTACTAAATTGCTCTGTTCCACGTACCTAGCTACATATCTTCAAAGGTAGCTACTCATATTTCTCCAACCAAATAAGTTCTTATTTCATCCAATTCAGGATTTGTGAAACCTGGGACACAAATGGAACACAACTTGGTAAAAAGTACCGAGTTAGTAACCGAGTACCAACAATTGTATAGCTTTTTGAATAAACTTTTGACATTGTCTGCAGCGAGTGACCGATATTCGACATTAACTATTGAACTACGAAGGTTGAGCCCCAGACTTTGACAAAGTCGTTTGCTGAATAATCCAGACATTTTATCTGGTAATAAATATCTATTTTACCCAGCGAATGTTACATACGTGTGATTTTGCAACTGATATCTAAGTTGTAAAGTTAAGAACAATTATTTAGAGCGAGAATCAGTAGAGACTATACATAATTATGTTTTATTGATCATATAAGTATTTCACGCTATATTCATCCAAACGGCCTTAATATATGGAAAATACATAGTATATGCTATGCATTTTCCATATATCGAGCCCGTTGATTGTCTATTAAAAATATTTTATTAAAGCGGTATTTATGTATACCTAGTGCTTCTCTAATGATAGCGCAACAAAAGCTTTTGAAAAAAACTTAGGCAATCTTTAAGCTTCAGTGTATTGGCATCTCACTCATCCTATCACATTCCAATACCAGCCATAATTCCTCCCCCTAAAAAGGGGATTGTCCATAATATTGGCTACTATCCAAAAATATAGTATGACGACATCAAATTCGGACCAATCCGATAGACAGAGACAACAACAAGTTCTATAATCCTTCCCATTTTAGACTGTTCTACTTCCAGCTTCCAATCTTTTCCGACAGACGTCGGGAACCGCTCCCATCTTAGAAGGATATTATTATAAGATATAGGAGGTAAGACAGCGCGTGAGCAGCCTGCCAATCCCTCTGGGTAATGAGACGTGGCCACGCCTGAGATGAATCATCAATGGGAAGGAAACTTTGCCAGATATTGGAGAAATTTTCTTTGGATGCCGAGTTGATGGTAATTTATGGCGCTGTGGGCGTATGGTGATGTGTGTGGTGAAATATATTGTGTATTTTTGGTGCCGTCTGAAATGGTTAGCATTCCTTTAGATGGATTCAAATATATTAGTTCACAGTAAAAATATATTAATATTCGATTAATAAATTAATAATAATTGTTTTTTTTTTGGGTCGCGTAGTGTTCCTATTAGTCACAGATATTCAAACTCAAATCATTTATTTCAATTAAACCATTTACAGGCACTTTTGAATTGTCAAAGAGTCGGTCAGTTAGTCAGAAAGTTGAAGAATTCAAGTTGAAGAAATTGAACCCATTCCAAAAAGTAGATCTCTATGGAGAAGAACGGGCAAGAAACTCCAAGGACACTCTTTTAAAAATGGATATAGATATTACAAAATCCTGGGTACAGTATTCTTGTTGCTTCTATATGTGAGAACGATGTAAAACAAAAAATAATCAAAAACAAATCAAAATATAAGATTAAAAATAAGCTCTGGCAAATAAGAGATGACCAGTCTCAACTGACGGCGCCCGTTCACGAACATAACACGTGCATCAGCACCATCCAGCTCAACCATTTTGTAGGGAACCGAATGATCCAACACACGTGCCACCATCAGCGAGACATTTAAGTGAGCATGACATACTCTCATCTGCCACGCTATTTCAAATCAACATACATCATGATACCATACGGCTCCATGGTACTCACATTTACAAAAATTGAAAAAATGCTTCTAAATTATACAAAACTATAGTTTGCAATAAAATTGAGAGATTTATTATAATATAATATTATTTTTAGATTAGTTAAAATAATAATAAAAAACAAACATTAAGTTCATAATGACAGAAAAAATAAAAGGGTAAGTAACTCTTCCAATTATTAAAATTTTAACTAGTGAGTTCAAGTGCCTGTGGCAGGACCAGCATTAAGCCAAGCATTTTTATCTACGATATAATCATCCAACTTATAATATGCTTGTCTACATAGTGTGCGTTTAATGCATGTTTTAAATTTCTTCTCATTTAGTTGAAGAATATCGAGTGATATTTTATTATAACATTTAACACAGTACCCCATAAAAGAAGTATGTACTTTAGACAATCTAAAACGTGGTTGATCTAATTTGTTCCTATTTCTAGTGTTAAAATTATGCCTGTCACTTATCTTACTAAAAAGATGTAGATTTTTCCGAACATACATAATGTTTTCGTAAATAGACTGACAAGGTACCGTCATGATGTGAATTTTTTTAAACAGTTCCCTCAGAGATTCGCGTCTGCGGAGGTTGTAGATGGCTCGGATAGCTCTCTTTTGCAGAATAAAGATAGAATCAATATCTGCAGCCCGTCCCCACAGCAAAATACCGTAAGACATGATGCTATGAAAGTAACTAAAATAGACCAGGCTCGCGGTATCCACGTCTGTTAGTTGGCGGATTTTCCAAACAGCGTAAGCGGCTGAACTTAGTCGCCCTGCAAGTGAAGTTAAGTGAGGACCCCACTGTAGTTTTGAATCAAGCATGATCCCCAGTTAAACCGTCTTTTCAACAAATTCTAGTATCTCCTTATTCAGTACAACGTGGCAATCACTACTTCTAACATTAGGTAACGCGAATCTAATGCATTTCGTTCATTTATTTGGAGAGTCAAATGACCCATACCTATATATACCTTAAATAAGTTTTTTTTTTAAATGAAATTATTTATTTACACAGAACATGCCAACATATCAAAGATCTAAACGGTTGACATTGTCCCCGCGATAGGGTAGCGGCTCCGCTCTGCCCCTAAATCACGGGAAACCGGCGTCCCGTCACGATAATCCCGTGTAATCCCCGCACTACTACACGATTCCTATCTTGTGATCGCACACATAGGATCCCTAACGGTTGAAATGTAATGTAAACGTTCCCGACATTCACAAACGAATCCAAAATTGTTTCATTTAGAATAGAATACTCTTATGTACGCCAAATAAATTACAGATATATGCATACCCCATTTGAAATAAGATTAGACATTAAAACAAACCCTTTTACGGTCCGTTCAACCGATTTTGACTGCTATACCGTAGGCATAAGGATAGCATTAAAAGCAAAAATAGTTACACCATACCAACTATCTACTGCGGCTGCCATTTGTCATGCCACCAACGCAATAGAATTCAAAATCGGTTGAACGGAATGTAAAAAAAGGCTTATCTATACGTCTAATCTTATTTCAAACGGAGTATAGAAACAAAAAAACAAAATACAGTAAAAAATAAATACTTAAATAAAACGGTTGGTAGATTGTTTCTACCTTACAATTGTATACAGATACCGTATAAATTGTTCATTTGAGCATCATGTATCTAGGAATTTCACGTTAAAATCAGATTCCTAGTAATCAGGGCGGTCGATAAATACGAGTAGCCACACAATACACAATGGTAAATGTATGCCAAACGCTGTTATAATGGAATTTCACAGAAACAATCAATGCGATTTGTAAAAAGGTATGGTTACATTATTTTAGTTCACTGCATGAAATAATGAATTCTGTAATGTGTCATCATCTGCCTAGCCTTTTCCCAACTATGTTGGGGTCGGCTTCCAGTCTAACCGGATGCAGCTGAATACCAGTATTTTACATGGAGCGTCTGCCTATCTGACCTCCACAACCCAGTAACTGGGTAAAATACGATACCCCTTGGTAAGACTGGTTGTCAGACTTTCGGGCTTCTGACGACCCGTAACGACTGTCAAAGATCCAAAAATGACAGCCGGGACCAACGGCTTAACGTGCTTTCAGAGGCACGGAGAAGTCTGTTATTACTTAGTTACGAGCTCCTCAATGTGCTAAGCTCTGCAATGCGTAGACAACTTAATAAAATGTATATGGGACCACAAGGGAAGCACCAGCTATCAAATAAAAAAAGAATCATCAAAATCGGTTCACCCAGCCGAAAGTTCTACGTTCTGTGTTCTTCCTCCTCCTTTTTTTGAAGTCGGTTAAAAAAGGCTATGTTTAATGGTTGTTTTATGTTTAAACCTATTGGTTATGAAAATGTATACTTACTAAAAAACGGAAAGGAAAATGAAATGAAAAAGGCAAAACTAAGTAATAATGGAAACTGGCAATAATCTAAAAACATTTCAGAATGATGAATGCAGTAGGTGAAACGTGAGTATGTTAACATTCAAAGCTTCCAATATGTTATTTTTGTTTGGCAAACAAGTTGCTTAAATAAAATCGAGATGAAAAGTCCTGAAAAAATATTTATTATGAACTCTCCTAGCTTACCAGTTTACTCGTGATCCGGTGTGGCTCACTAAACATTGAGGTCAACATTTTGTACTTTGAAATATCTGTGTCATAAATCCCGGGGTTGGGCCCGGCGAGTCGGATAATCCCGCAACATCCCATCCTTGCTAGTCGAACGGGAAGATTGACGCTACTTGACATTTTGGTATGTGAGGGGAATATTTCGAAGGAATTTTGCACAATTCTTTTCCAACGGAATTTGATTTTCAAAAGCATTGGAGTACCTGAGTGCTCGGACAGGCTTAAAGATACCCTTTTGAGCCAACTTCAGGTTTGCCACTTCTTCCAGCGTGTTGTTAGAGCTGCACAATAATATTATGTAGGTATGTTAAAAGCTGCTGCCCAGGGTGCATCAGACGATCTTTCTTTTTCGTGTGTTTTCAAATCATAATTATACAATGTGCACATGAACCCGATAAGTCAGAGGTGCATACACAGCACCTTACTTATGGCTGTGATGCTGCATGACATATGTATCAACACATTTGACTGCTCTGACATCACCAATAAACTCTGTTATATTGTGCCCAGAACTGTATTACGGCGAGGGGCGCGCGTGCCTCGGCTGTTCCACACTGGAAAGTGCAGAACCAATGCTGGCGCAAGGGCGCCCCTCCGTCGTCTCTTAGAAACATATAACACACACTTATTCGATCTTGATATATTCTCGCTATCTCAAACAAAATTTAAAAGAATGGCTATTCAATTGCTTGCACAATAATTCATTATTTCTTCCTATCCTGATTTGCCTCTAGTAGATGGTTCTGTTCTATTTCTCCACAATAGTTCATTCCGCGGACATTGGTGTGGGTTACATGTTTTCCTCTATTACTCTAGTTAATTGTTTACCAAAATTGTAACATGTAACTGTTTTATGTCCCAATAAAATAAAATAAATAAATAAATAAACAATAAATTTATTTGATGTAGGTAGAAATTAGTACTTTAAACATTGTTAAAAATGTATTGAATAATGTTGTTTAGAGGTCATTCTTAAGATATTATTAAGAATTTTTATTGTCATATTTTATCTTTTGGAATTTGGGTTCGAACTCGAGACCTATGACTGTCAGTCCGACGGTCAAACCACTAGGCTATCACTGCGTCAAGAGCTTCATCAAACGATCATTTTAAACGTCAATGACCAATCGACGTTCCACAATCCTGATGATATTTTTTTTTTTTTTAAAGAAACTTTGCCCCACACTAGGAATTTGTTCCTGTATCGTGGGTGCGTTTACAAACATAGTAACTCACAATGTACACTAACACCCACACCCGGAACAACTACTTGCAGATCATACAAATATTTGTTCCGTGCGGGGATCGAACCCGCGACACGTTGCGCAGCCGTCCATCGCTCAGCCACTGCGCCATCCGTGTCGTCAATATATTACTACAATTTTTTATAAAACGTTCCCCACGTTTTACGAAATATGCATAGTTGTGCGAGAGAAATAGGGGATTAATGTGAAGTACAGTGACCTATGTACATATCTAGTAGGATTTGTGTGGCTGTAGACTAGCCCGCTGGCGGTATAACACGTCAAGCGCACAAGGTAAATGTTTGGCTGAGGTGGTTTGACGTCATAAAATAGATTGTTTATGTATAAACGTTGCTCAACAACGTGTTAACAAGACCATCGCTAACTAAATTTCTTGTAAATTTTCCAAGAATTTTCACTCGAGTTTTTACTAAGAGAAATATAAATCAAGTGCTTCCAGAACATTAAGCCGTCAAAGTGAAAAAAAGCCCTTCAATACGAGCTTCATACAAAATTCTATCCGCCGCAAAAACTACAGCTAAGATCTGGAAACTGCCCCGGAGAAAACATTCGTTATCTTCTGGGAAAAGGTTTGTGAAGGAAATTCAACCTTGGGACATAAACTTAAGTCTTAGTTTCAAGTGGCAAAGTAAAGCTTAAGACGTTGCTATGAGTTATTGCCAAGGGGCTTAAGTTAACACGTGCTCATTGAAAATTCAACTTTGTGTTACAGAAGATACGGTTGAAAATTGAATGAATTAGCTTAAGGAAAAATTCACCGTCGTCTTTGGTCTAAAAAAAGGATTACAAGTAGAATTTTAGTACATTATTCTCGTCAAAAGTTGCTGTTTCTTGCCCGTAATGAGGCTGTTCTTTATGTTTTAAATGTTGTAAGGAAATTATTTTCTCCTTCATTGTTTAAGTCTGACAATCTCTGAGGAGCTGATAATAAAAGAATAATTCTATGTTTATTTTTTGCACAAGTTGTAAAGACTTAATTAAAAGGAATGGATTATGGTGTGCACGGACGCTTCAGGGCAGCTTTCTTCATAAATTCTTTCTCCTAGATGGACGCTTTACATAACGTTTTTCTGTTAAAAATCTGTTGCCAAGGTAGTGATTATAATAATAAAAAATATTAATCATTACAGTGCTTTTAAAAAAAAAAGTAAATGATGTTTTTGAATTGATATTATTGCTTCATACTGGGCTAGATATATACAATATTTCACAGGAAATAAAAACGTCATTACAAATTACTAATAGCAAATTCATGGACAAACAGAGGTCCGGTGAAACAGAGACAAAGCGCGAGCCTGTTATTATTGAAAAAAAAAAAAATTACTACAGCATTTTATTCATGCCAATAATAAATAACGGTAGGTACCTACTTAGCATTTCGTGTTACTATTACTATTGAGACGTGCTACACACGACAAATAATAAATTAAGTATTCTCTCTCTTATCTTTTAGCCTAGTCATAGTCTGTAACTGAGTGTACATTGTGCAAATAGATAAATACTCTATTTTGCCGCCCGGCCTGGGGGCCTAGACAAAATCCCTTTTCTGTAAGCGTTAACGCCAACGGAAAGATCAAATTGTATGGAGTTGACATTAGCTTTAGAGATGTCACGTGACTGCTGCTGTCAACTCCATACAATTTGATCTCTCCGTTGGTGTTAACGCTTACAGAAAAGGGATTTTGTCTAGGCCCCCTGTGCCGCTTCATGCCAACCCGAACATGTGTCTACAAAATAATATCTCAGTCGGAAATCTTGTTCTTCTAGGTTTTTTGTACAAAAAGTAACAACAATTTATTCATGCTACAAAAGCACAAATTCGCACTTGCTTGGATAAAACATGAAACAAATGTCTGTACAAAGTAATCCGACATTAATGTCGTAACGCGACGGACTCTTCAAAGTGATTTATGTAGGTATTAAGGTTTTTTTGGGGATCTAGTATTTTGCTACTGTACAAGAGAAAAATGCCAAAAAGTGACGGGCCATTTTTCACCCTCTTCCCTGTCCGATAACTATGTACATTGTACACTTGTATAGTTTTGATGTTGATGATATTCGTAAAAGGTGAAGGTTAAACCGTTGTTATATCTACCTACAAAAAAAGGTAAAAGGTTCTAGTTACTTAAGTAAATGCCAGGCAAATAATATTTTCATTCATCCATATTTCCATTCTAATAATTATTTAACCCTGTGTGTAACCTTTTCACGCATTATGGTCTGAACGGATTTCAACGAAAGGCACACAGGTAGACCTGGAAACCTGTAGATCTGGGTTAGGACATAGGATAATTCAAATCCCAGTAGTAAGTTCTCGTGGCATAATTTCCGACCTCTACGGGGCGAAGCCGCTAGCAAAAGCTATTATTTAAATATAAAATTCTGCAATAATTCAAACAATGAATTATTTCCAGTAGCAATACTGGCATTGACACTGTTCTCCATGATGGTGTAAGATGTTCGTAACTTTGCATCGCATTAGATCCCCCTCAGTGCATGATGTCTTCGTCTAAATTCATCAGATCATTTGCACATGCATGATCCTTTGATCTGTCCTATCTTGTTATCTTCAGTAAGTTATCTCTGTCACAGTTAATACATAGATTTATGGTTAGATTGTACTTATACTGCCATACATACAGTGGTTTTTAAGTGGTCTAAGACTACCTAAATACATTTTTAGGGATCCGTACGTTCGAAAATCCGAAAATCGTTGATTTGTAGATTTATAATATTAAAAAAATACTATTACAAACTTACATGAGAATTGACCGTGACATCGATGTGTGAGAACATGTTTTTAAGTTTTTTATTGGAATAAATAATTCATCCCGACTACGAAATCCCTAATGGTGCGGCAATTGGTCGGTTTTTTTAACTAGGTTTGCAGGGTGTTGTAATAATTGTTTTTGCAAACACGACCGTTATATTTTATTAACTTCGTGGCAATGTGACCGTTGATTTGGTTATTTTTTATCTTTATTAAAATCTATGGTCACGCTATCGATAACAAACGAACCATCCACGGGAGCACAGGGCATATTGAACGAACACATGAGCAGTAAATTACCTTCTTTTGATTAATATAACTTTCATGGGAAAGCGAACAAATGGTACTTTTTATGGCACCAGCACAATTCGACAATGGCTCCACAGTGTACCATTCTACAGATATCAATTGGTTTCGCTTGCCCCATCACAGCGCAGGGGTAAATATATTATGGTGGAGAGAGAAAGACATAAATAATAGCTCTGTCTCTTTCTTATTACACGTTTTAGTTCCCAAAGGAGTTATTATATACCTATCAGATATTCGACCCCGTAAAGCCTATCAGCCCGGGTGTGTCTTAAAACAGAGGTATTATACCATGGGGTTAGAGTAGTAAGTTAGCCTAAGGCACTGGCATTGGTTGCGAAGATCAGGTGCCAACCGACACGTGTAAAATAATAATGTTATTGTTTGATTGACAGCCGAACTTCAAATATAATAGGGTAGAGTTATTGATTAATGTTGGAAGTAACGAACACGATATTTTAATAATAAATAATTAAACCATTTATTCCAAAATTTCAACATTTTCACTAAAACATATTTTTTTTGCCTTTTGGCAAATGCCTCCTTCAAAACGATATTTAGTAAAAACCTTATTCAAGTAGATATACAAGCTATCCAGTTTTAGTTCATTGGTGAAAATAGTTGTTCTGGACTTGGCCGCATATTTTCTCATGGGTTAGCAGAAGCTAGTTAGACAAGAATAGTTATGCCGTGGCAAAAATAATTACCTAATTACCTACCAATTAGCAAGTTGATACCAAGACTGACTGCCCAGGACTTGATTCATACTAGAGTCACATATGCAAGCTCTTCATATGTACAGTTACCTAAGCACTAATTTATGTTCAGCCAATTCACCATAGTAGGCGGCTTGTACATATGTAACTATGTTCAATCAATACTCGTCCCTAGAGAACAATCCGTCAATTACTTTACACGGCACCCACGGGAGCCAGCGAGGTGTTCCTATATTGTTACCGAAAGCTATACGTATAGCAGCGTATGACAATCGTATCTATATATTAGTTAGAGTGAGCATAAAGTTTCTTGCCTGTTATTCTCTATAGGAACCTACTACGCTTTGCAATGGGCATGGGGAATTCAAGAGTGCCTGTAATTAGTTTAATTGAAAGAAATGCTTTGAGTTTGAGTCATCTTACTTGTTGCCCTACTGCCAAGCATACCCGTGAGGTATGTAACGCCTTCCAGATTGGACGAAGTGCAGTCTGTTTTATTTATACGAGTATTTTCAACAATTCACTGGGAGGTAGACGTAATGCAATGCATGCACTTGCACGATTGCGCGCGGAGCATATTTGAGTTAAGTGGACGAACGTATTGCCGAGTTCCGTCTGAAAACTCCTATGTAACGAGTCCTGTTACTTGAAGGTGTATTGCGGTGATAGAAATACTTACTTTTAAGAAAATCGTCTTGTAGGTGGTAAGAAATGAAGGAATTACTCTTTTGTTTTGGTTTTTCATCTATGTAGGTATTTGCAACGAGTGTGGCACATAACTAAGTAGTATTATGCTGGTGTACTAATTGAATAAACAAATTGCTCGGCTTCTAAGGGTCGTAGCGTGATGTTAAATAGCCTTCCTCAAGAATTGGGCTAACAAGTGCAAAAAAATATTTCAAATCCGACTATTAGTTCCAGAGATTAGCGCGAAACAAACTCTTCAGCTCTATTATTATTATTATTAGTATATATAGATAAGTCCAGGTGTCCTCATAATGTTTTTCTTCACCGATTTCAGTGACGTTCAAGATAAACTAATTACGAAAGTACATAATATGAATTGAATAAACAAGACCCCACAGACAGACAAATTAAAAATCCGGAGTCACACTTGTTAGGGCATAAATCGAACAGATTACGTGTGACTCCGGACTTTTAATTTGTCTGTCTGTGGGGTCTTGTTTATACCTTTTTAGTCGTATTTGGGTTTTAGTTTTTATTACTTTTTTTTTTAAATTCTTTTGGCGTTATAATATTTATATTTTTTAATGTGCTCATTAAGTCCTTTCATTTAATACCCAACATGGTACGATTTTATTTTTTTAGTACCTTACTTTTAGTCCTCTAGCGGTCGCCATTTTTAATTTAATGTAACGTCATATAGCCTATAACCAGCGGACAATCAAGACGCTTCCAACGATACCTCATTTGTCAAATTGTGATGAGTGGTTTAGAAGATAGGAGGGAACAGATGAACATACATACATACATACATACATACCGGTCAAAATCATAACCCTCCTTTTTTCTTCGCCGTAGTCGGGTAAAAAGTCACATTGGTACTTGCCCGGATATGAAACTTTCTATTTCAACTAAAATTACTTGTGGCAAGAGTGGAAGTACAATAAAAGAGCTGTGGTTGGGGTTCAAACTCAAAATCACATTTCAGTCATTCGCTAGCCGAATAGAAATTTGACAAAATAAAAACTTGAATACCAATTTAGCCTGGAGGGATGTTTTTATTTTAGGCTATTACCATCGCGCCATTCTGCGACTCTAGTGCCATGAATATGTAAAGATCGTCTGCGACCGACAATAGTCCTCATTTAGCGGGAAAAACGCTCGCTCTAAACGACTTCCATTTTGTTCTGTAAATAAAGAAGCATGGCGGACCGAATAGATAAGTTTGAGCACTGCTCTCAATTAAGCGGGAAAATGTCGGACTCACAGGATAGTGCAGTTCTAGGAACTCTGTAAATAAAGTGTTCTGGTTGATATCAATCCTTAAAGAAAACGTGGCCAAAGACTATTTATTTTGAGGAGTACTTGAACGCCTATGTTTCCTTTTAATTATATCAATGTAGTTAGTTATGTAATTTAATACCTAGTGTAAGCAGTTTAAAGTTTAAAGTTTTGAGTATGAATGTGGATGGCTGTACGAGTAGGAAAAGATCAAAGAAACGATGGATGAACTGTGTGAAAGATGATAATCTGCCGAGAAAGGAAGTGACTACCGAGATGACCACTAATAGTAATTATACTAATAATATGAAGTATACTAACTATAATAATTATACTAATACTCTGCGATCATTGTGCCGATAGTCGTATCAGCCAATGGCCTAATTGCCAAGAGTCTCGACCAACACCTATGGAGGCTCTCGTTGGGCGGCTGGATTAAGGGCTTGATTCAGAAAGCGGTACTCCTGGACACGGCTCGCATTGTTAGGAGGTTCCTCTCTCTGGAGCCCTAACCGCCGGTAGCTTGGACCTTGTTCCCGATACTGGTGGGCTACTACTTTTTATATTTTTAAATGTTTTTATATATTTTTTATTCTAATATTTAAAAATATAATTTGTATGTATTTAAAGTGAAATAAACGAAATACTAATAATATGAAGTATGGATGAAAAGGCATGTTGCGTCGACCACAAACAAATTGGGATAAGGGCAGAATGACCTAGTGCAAGCGTATAGTTAGTTGTACAATAATATAGTTTGCATAACGTATAGGTACCTATTCTTTTTAAAACAGTTTCTTGCCTTATACTGACTCAATCACTAAAGTTAGCACGAATTAGTTAAGTTAGCACGAATGGTGAAAAATTACAATAATATATACGTTCCTTCCAGCATGGAAGGAGCACTCCAGCTGAAGTTTGTAGGAGAAAGTCAGGGTCAAAAGCTAATGTAAAATTCATGAATGCTCCTTTGATGATTAATTACGAAATTCTCGAAGCTCTACGTGTTATGTTAACGAGTTCACCGAACCGTTTCCTATAGGTTTAAATAGTTTCAAATAGTATTACGAAATATTAAAATGTTCTAGTGATTTATTGTCACATAGTATGTAGGGAACATCCGTACATAGTACAACGCATGATGAATGAGTTCGGCGGTTCGTTCTACGCATGCGTGAGTACATCGACCGCCATATTTATAGTCCCACACGAAATGCTGCACCGCCTCTGAGGATAGATCATCATATACTCCAACGGGTTACATGACAGATTTTTTTATAACAGATTTGATTCAACTTTCATGAGGAAAATGTCGTGAGGTAAGTTTTGTATGAATGTGGATGGCTATAACAGTAGGGGAAGACCAAAGAAACGATGGATGGAATAAGTCAAAGATGATATGGTTAGAAAAGGGGTGACATATATGATGTATACCGTCAGTAGTCAGTGTTGAGTGCCTCGTTGATCTAGTGGTCGCAAGCGCTGCTGCTGAGCATGAGGTCCTGGTGTCGATCCCCAGGTCGGGCAGTGTTATTGGGTTTTTATATCTGGCAGTAGCAGGCCGGAGTATGGATTTGTGCCCGGTTAGGCTCGCCCCCCTATTACATGGGACTGAAAAATAACTGGTGAAATGTGGGTGTATTATAGGTACACCTCTGCCCATCCCTTCGGGGAAACGAGGCGTGATGTTATGAGATGACGACGAATAGAGAAGTAAAGTAGACAAGCTGCGGCGACACCCAATTAAGTTGGGATAACAGAATGATGATGAATGATGAATTGACACCTACGGTAGCACACCTCCGCCGCGAAATTATACCAGCGGAACCGCAGTAGTTCAATTGTACTGACGTCATGTTCTGCTACTCGAAGCCGCACCTAATTGGGATAAAGATGAAGTAGTTCGACTATAGTCCTTGTCAGCTGAAATTGGCTACTTTTTGGATGTTCATAGCCAAGAATGATAATAGTCGAAAAAAGCCGTTGGCACGTCGCCGTCTCGGTCAGTTTCCACCGTATGTAAAAAGTCAAATTACACACAACAAACATTTACAAATTTTTTCAACAATATAAACGTGAATTTCATTGTTCGAGGCCAGCCAACCAAACAATAAAACAAATATGTATATGGGATTGAAAAATATATCGCTATAGGATGAAACTACGTATTTTTTTTTGTTCCGAGAAATCAAACAAAAAACAAAATTTATTCGGCAACGATTTCGGCTGTAGGCTGTAGGTAAATCGAAAATGTAACTGTTATATAAATTCGAGATATCCGACCTGTATCCGAATATCCGATATTGCTGCCTCTACGTGTCGGATTTAGTGCTGATGTGGTCGGTACATCTGCATATATCGAATAGTTTGGGATTACCGTGTATTTCTATTGGTCTGATTTATTTATTGATACTTACATTTGTATTTATGTATAATGTCAAATACTCGTATCATACTTGGCGTTTGGTTTAAACTGTTTATCACTGTACTCATTACTTAGGAACCGCCTTCGGGATGTCTAAGTTTCATCAAAGATTAGTCTTATCTAAAATATCAAACCGATCCGTCGTGTAGCCACCGAGTGTCACGAACGTTCGTTGCTCTGAATAATTGCCTAAATATTAATAAATTAAAGCTTGTCCATTTTTACTTGCAGTTATTTGGAGCCCCCACCAGGCCACCACATTACACACAAACACCAAATACTGATAAAAGGGTTTTTTTTTAATTCTATAAGCTTATAAAATATTCTCCTGAAACATGATCAATATTGTTTCAAGGTATTAATATGACATCACTTAAGAGCCCGTCGAAACTTGGTAAAAATATTCAAACTAAATATTTAAGCTCAATATAAAAGTTTTAAGCGCCTACTTAAAGTTATTTACATTATTCATAACAAGTTAGCAGGATGACGTAGGTCCAGCGACAGTTTTATCTCAAGAGAAAATAAAACATCACAGAGGTTTAACAGAATTATTTCGTAAAATATCATGTAACAAGTTTAGTAGATAATAATATATAGAGCCCTTTATATAATAAATAAATAATAAATATTGGGTAACTCTTTACTGGTAACTCTGGGTAACTCGTTACCTACTGGTAATTAATTACCTTCTTTCATAGTTATTTAATTAATTGTTGATTTTTCATTTACATAGAACGATTGCACTGATTTCCAAGATGCAGGTTTTTACCTATTTTGAAATTCAGGAGTTCATACAATTTTAGCCGTCACTTACATTATTTGTATCTTAGGTTATATTTTATTGAGGCAAAATTCGCGCCCTCACGCCCCTAGCCACCGCAGTAGACGCCCTGGGCGTCGGGAATCCCAGGTGGATTCCCGGCCACCGTAGGCGCGGGCTTGCTGGCGGCGAGCAATGGGTAGCTCGCTGTCCGATAAGGACCAGGCCCGGGTCGATGGCGCGTCGTGTTCCACGCGCGCCTCAAAGAGATGTCAATTGACTGGGCCCGCTAGGGCCGATGCCAGCTGGGGTCGGGAAAGTCCGAAAGGGATACCCGGGCCTCTGGCAACTTACGGGCAACTGAAGTAACATGGGTGGGTTTTAGTGAGTAAGAGTCTGATACGCCCTCCCGCTCCGCCTAGAGCGGAAGAAGTCATTTCATGATTTCCCAACATCCAAAAAAAAACAAGGCTACATTTTATTGAGTTCAAATAAACGTTATGTTAATGTGTGAATTCAATGCATTGCATATTTAGAAAATTGAGTTTTGTAATTTTCTTTGTTTAATATTATTTAAATTTATTAATTGGCGCAACATGCAATTGTATTCTTGTTCTGCCTTTAAAAAAAAACAATACAGTGTTTATTACATCAGTTGTGGTCCAATTGTTATCAGAAATGAGTATTGATAACCTTATCTATTTAACCTTACATTAGGAATATTCATTATTGTCATTGTGGCTTCTGGTGTCCATACACCTCTGACTCCTTGGTATGTATTTTTTTTAGTACTTATCTCCATGAAATTTTTTCTGTATCAAAAGTACTAACCAAGCTGTATGTTTATAGTGCTAATCATTTTCCAATAAGATATAAAAACACAGACTTTTTCATTGATTTTTATTTTATTTGTACTATCTATCCAACTCATTTTGGAAATCTTACAATCTGTACCTGTTAACATTCTATTCAATCTGCAATAAATCAACATGTCCATCATCACTGAAATGTCATGTTTATGACACAATTGCAGTTTTAGTTATCAAATAGTTACACAGTCATGTTGATTCAAATATTATTATTGTCTGAAAGTGTATAAAAATAGGCCAAGATTACTTTAACTACAATCAACCTATACCTAAACACTTGTCACAGATAAATTTATGAAGCTATCAGTACTACACATTTATTTATTTATTGTTGCTCAAAATTTACTACAGCTGCAAACGTCACAAATCAGTAATTACTCACTGATATCGAATTCTAATTTAGTTTTCTAGGAATAAGCATTTGCTGTGTGCGCTGTGTGCTACCGTATTGTTTAGTTACTAACTCAAATAAAAAAATAATTAAGCCTGTTTTTACATTTACAAATCACCTTTAGTTTATCACTCGAGCGCAAAACGAAAAATTATCGGTTACATTTACATAAACCTCAAATCGTACATGAAGAAATTCCTCTCCTAATCAGATGAATGTTTGATAACGGCGGTTTCGCCCCATCGACCGGCACAACCTATTTTTAGTCATCGACCGGTCTATACCTACGTGAAAATTTCAGAAGGCTGCCATTGGCTAGGCCAATGTGACGTCACTTTTCACCCCCGTCCAATAGAAGCGCCGCGTTTCGCGCATGGCCCGAAAGCCTTTTCAGATCACTGTCGAGGCTCGCCAGTTCGGGCGAGGTGTTCCCAGGTGTGCAAGTACCCGCCAACACAAACAAAGGTCAATATTTTTTTATATTTTTAGGCCGCCATATTGATTTCCGTCCGGTTTATGAAAATGGCAATTGATTCGCGCGCATTTTGTTTTTTTAAGAGATTTTTTGTAGTGTGTGTTATAAATAATTCGAATTTATTTCCACATATAGATTTTTTGTAAAATCAAAAATCGTTGATCCAGTGTTGTATGATATTGTGTGCTAGTGTGGTTTTTTGGTGCGTTTTGGCGGTAAAATAGAGGGTTTGTCAATGTGTGGGTTACATAATTCTTACGTAATGGTATACATGTGTGATGTGTGAAGAATGTAAGGGTGTGCGTGTGGCATTGTTTGTTCATAAATAATGAGAAAACGAACCGCGATATTAAATGTTTTAACCAAGCATTCTGTGTGAAGTCTAAAATAAATTAAGCCCTAAAATAAGATCCTTTTGTACTATCTAGATATTTGAAGCGTATTGGTATACTTGGAGATATATACTCTCTTGAGAAGAGTTCCACGTAATTCTTAAAACATTGTTCGAGCCACGTTCTTTAAAAAATGTAATGTTTTAAAAATATCCATCAACCAGATTAGGAGTTTTCAATAATGTATGCAATGTTTATGGTAAAACTAAGAATGTACTCACTAATCATATTTGTCATAATTTTACGTAAAAATCCGTTCTCAATTATTCGTAGGCGCGTAGCACCACCCGCTACGAAAGCGTAGCCCGTCGTAGCCGACGGCTACGAGAAATAGGCGTTTTTCAATACAAGGGAAAATTAAGTTATATTTAATTGAATATAACCTAGAACAGTATTAACACCCTTGTGGAATGATTTTATATTCATGTATGCACCTATGAATACATTAATAGTTTCATGGCATGTGCAATAAGCCGTTGGTCCCGGCTGTCATTTGTGAATCTTTGACAGTCGTTACGGGTCGTCAGAAGCCCGAAAGCCTGACAACCAGTCTTGCCAAAGGGTATCATATTACCCAGTTACTGGGTTGTGGAGGTCAGATAGGCAATCGCTCCGTGTAAAATACATTCAGCTGCATCCGGTTAGACTGGAAGCCGACCCCAACATAGTTGGGAAAAGGTTAGGCAGATGATGAACGGAACGCGTAAAATCGTGTCCAAATGAGATTATAACTATTTATTTATCAGAGCAGTTATTATAAAGTCGGTAGGCTTTATTAAACCAACCAGATCTTCAACCATACTCCGTCAAAGCCTTCTTAAAAACTTTTAAAACAAAAAAACTAAAATTAATTTAATTCTCCAACAAAAGCAAAATATATAAGTAATTCACAAAAGTTACATTTTGGTCTCACAAAGAGAGCGGAAGTCGTAAACCGCGTCTGTTTCCGGTCGCAAGATGGCGGCCGGAAGTGGCTCGAGTGGTGGCCTCCGGTGGTACACATCCGGTGCGGAGGCTTTCGCCTTTAGACTAGGGAAATGTGATTTTTCTTGCCGAGGAACTTTATGCTTTACAAAAAACCCGTACATAAACTAATAAACGAAAAGCCTTAACTCTCTTAGAATGTTTCTTCTGCGTTGTAAATTTCCGCAACATGAATTGGTAAAAAAAAACCTACGCTTTGCTTTATCAGACCTTTACCTATGATCGTTACTCCTGCCCCGTGACAATACTCCTAGTACGCTCTTCAAATTCGTATGGGGAAACTCATTGACAAAACATTGTTGAAAATAGGTCTTCTTAGTAAGCCTTCAATTGATAGTATCAGCTGCCCATCTTGGCAATCTGAGGATACACTGTAACATCTTTAAGATACGTCCACTTTCCGAGCTTTCATCATCATCATTTCAGCCGAAAGACGTCCACTGATGGACATAGGCCTCCCCCAAGCACCGCCACTTTGATCGGACCTTCACCAGGTTATCGGTCATTCATCATCTTCATCAGGTTCATCTTTCGGTACGCAGTCACCTCTCCAGAACCTTTCGGCCCCATCGGCCATCCGTTGTGGGCTTTTATAGTGAACGAGTAACTTAGTATATACCATTATGTAAAAAAGCAATGCCACATACTACATAGTGTATCGGAGCCAATGCTGTATTCCACATTTAGTACGGGTTAGGTATTGTTGAAGATTTGCGATACGTTGGCACTCTGCCAAGTGTATACACTATGGTTTGACACGACTGGTCAATATGGTCGCCACCGGTTATTACAGTTACGAATATAGAATCATACCATGGTCAAGTTTATCTTAAAAATGACTGGGAATAGGGTTAACTATTATGGCTAGTTAACATTACAGTTATTTACTTATAGTCCAGTAGTGCCATTCTGTTAAATCTATATACGCGGTGAAGTGTGCTGTCATCCCATCAGGATGATACAGATGCTAAGGCAGTGAGAGTTCACTTCAAGCTCACTTCACTTATATTTTCACGGCAATTTTTTTCACAGAATATCACTATAACAATCATTAACTAGATGACCGAATAAACTTTGGTAAAAATGTAACGGAATAAACAAGTTTTCCCAAGCAGTCGTGCAATAGGTTTTCAAATCGTCGATCTGTTAAAGTAGACGTCTAGTTACACACATTACTTTAAGATGGAGCTAGGATTATGATGATGGTTTTCAGCAGTTAATTAATTTATTGTAATTTCTATTGTTACAGAAGCACACGCGGACGCACCATGGTGAACAAGCCCACAACAAATACATATCAAATACTGCACTGATTACTTATAAACCTAACGTTTACACTCTAATTATAAACATACACTCACGCGACAAAGCAAGCTATTTTACAAAATTAAGTGTCTTTTGAAGACTTCGACTTTTCGGAATTTTGGGGGTGGGATAGTTCGGTGGGGGGTGTTTGAAGTGTCGACCGTGGAGGCGGAAAGCAGTGCGTTGTTAGGGCGGCTGGGGGGCGCGCTGCGTGGGGGCGCTGCCGCCGCGTCGCCCGCGCGGGTCGCCAGCTCCATCAGGGGCTACCTTTCCAATAAGGTCGGCTCGCTGCAGCTCAGGGATACAGGTACGATATGTTCAGCTTTATGAGCGGAAGGATGTGTGGGCGCCAGGTGCCGGTCGCCAACATTAACTTGGAGCGTGCGTGAAACTTTTGTTGGTCTTTATATACGGAGGAAACGTATCCTGATACAATTCCTTGAATTGTGTTGTAACTATTTTAATAAACTGTATCTTTATAAATCAATGCACTTTATAACATTTAATCTCGTGATTGAAAGGACCGTAATAATAACAGCTTACAATCATAAAACCACTTTCAACACCAAACGCGTACTAAATCGTCCCGTTTTCCCGTTCATCAATCTGATACGGAACCCCAATAATAATTCCTTACAAGCACTCAGCAAACAAAAGGACAAGCCCCCAAAAGACAAAGGTATTATTATTTACGATGATATTAAGACACAACACAGAATCGCGAGAACCCTCCGTGAACAAACATTGTGCCAACCGCCACCAACAATCTCATACACACACAACGACCAAATATAAACCTTATTACCACGGTGTAGAGATTATGTGGACGGCAAATGTTTGGTGAAGCTAACGATAAGCAAATATTTGTGGAACAACGTTATAAAGTAAATTGGGGGGGGGACGTGACGTAATATAAATAAAGGAGCAACCGGCTCTATTGGAAATGAGAGATTCTCTACTCAATAAAAAAAACACGATCATGATTGTTAATTGGAGTAATCAGTTATTTGTCGATTTTTTGTTAATAGAAAATTCACCCTCCTCAACACATACTATGTTTGATACCCGGTTAGGCACGACACCTTTGGTCCAAATGCTCCTATGAAAAGACTACCCGCAAATCTTTAAGTTTGCAATGTTTTTTGAATGCCCAACAGGGTCCGTAATTGTACCTTAGCTCTGCCATTGTAACACCTTTATATAGAAACCTAATAAAGATATGAATAAGTTATAAAAACTACTCATCTATTAGGGCAATGACAAGAGATGGTTATAAAGAATTTGGTATGAAATTGACGACGAAGAGATTATGATATGCGACGAAGAGCTTCATATACATTAACATTATGGGGTACCTATATTCATAAACTATTATTAAAGTTAAGAGACGTTTAAACGTCAAAAATGTATGGTTAAACAGTCGCTAATCATTACTTAACTTTAAGCAACGTTTATGAATAGAGGGTTATGTGTCATATCTCTTACCCTTGGATCTAAACCTCCGCACCCTGACCGGCTGCCAAGAAACCAAAGATTCTTACAGATATAAGTACGTGGACATTAATTAAAGTTCAATCAAATATAATCATAAGGCGAATTCAATTAGTCCGTCCAATCACGTCCGATTGATTGCGGACGAGTCTAAATAATTAACGCAACGACTTAGTCTTTGAACTGAACAGAATTAAATGTTTGGGGCTAATTACTTTTGGTCGGTAAGGATCACAGGGCTTCGGGGCTTGTGAAGTATTTGATTTGATAGGTAGATAAATGTTTTAATGACAATTATTTGGAAAACACGAATAATTGGGCTTGTTTGTTGAGTGTTAAATCATTCTGATCTATTAGAAGTTCACAAAATCTAATGTACCTGAGTGACGTCATACAAAATTAAAATCGACTACAATCGATATTGTATTCTATCGACATTCAGAAGGACTATAGGTAAGTACTTCAAATCTTTAGAAGTTTAAGTACCCACTGCTAACAATGATCACATACTAAAGAATCAGCTCCTCTTAAATACAGCAAAATAAAAGATACAAAAAAAAATATATAATCAGAACCTACAAAATCCAATTAAAATCTTCCGCCAGAATCCCTTTACAACAATATACAGCTAACGGAACAATATCTATAGCTGGCAACTATTTGTGTGCAACATCAAGCCTGCCTAATATTTGTACCTTTCGCCACAAAACCGACCCTCGTTGTCCAATTCTGCCGACTTTCCCCTCGGGCTCTAATTGCGTCAATTACTGTACCGTGGTGACGCAGGTTCGAGTCCCGGGCTCCAGGCTGGGAAATTATCAAAGGTACGACTTTAGGTGACGTTGGGTTTCGATGCAATTTTTCATGTAAACTCATTGTGAATAGAACTGCTTTCGTTTGTATAGAATTGAAAGATCTATCGCGGTAACGTGAATCGAAGTGTAGTGGCTTCGCAGAGACGATCTTTCGCAGTAACGTGCATCGCAATTTTGTAGCATCGTATTAGAATTGATCGATATTTTGTGCATTGAAATTCCGGGGTATCGTATTACCCAGTTACTGGGTTGTGGAGGTCAGATAGGCAGTCGCTTCATGTAAAATACTGGTATTCAGTTGCATACGGTTAGACTGGAAGCCGACCCCAACATAGTTGGGAATAGGCTAGGCAGATTGGATTGGATGTGTAGTGCATTGAAATTCCGTATTCTACTCGAAACGAACACTGAATAAATTAGTAATTAGACTAACTAATATATCTGAGTTAAGTATAGTTCACGTTACTGAATTTTGAATATATTCTATTATGAACTTTTCGAATTCAATACGAACGTATACTTCTATTTCTTAAACTTCAAACCACGGTGATTACATGCTCTGAAGCAGATTTACATGTAGTGTAGGAAAACTTAACACATTTCTGCGTCGACGTCATTTTACGACTGGGGTGGGAAAGTAACCATTTTCTTTACACTTTGTCCAGATACACTACTCTTCTTATTCATTAATTGAAAGTCATTTGACAGTGTAATTCCCAATTCCACTCAACAGTTTGAACACAGAACAGTAGGTAAGCCATTTTTCCCAACTTTAATTTAATTCCCCAAATCAGTCAGTCCCCTTACCTCCCTCTCTGCCGGTCCCCTTCTTATTAGGCGTGCAACCTAACACGGACCTATAATTTTTCTACAAATTCCTATAATGACGCTATTGGGGTGCCTAGTTAATAGGCTATGGGTAATAACCGTTTTTCTAATAGACTTGCTCATAAATATCGCTTAAATTTTATACGAAAATTATGGGGAATGGGAAGCTATAGGGACGGGTTTAAAATGTGGTCCATGAATTACCATGGCTAAGATTTAATTATTGCATTGTTGTTTTTTTTTATTTTAAGGAAAAATATTAACATTATTCAGCAATGGCTGAATAAATATTTTTCTTTTTTCTACAGATATTTTCTGTTTGTTCTTTTTTTAGGAATGTCTCAGAAAAACAGTCCCTGTACAAAAAGAGAACATTAGCATTTTCGTTCAAAATTGAGATGATACATTTCTCTCCCGTAACTACTAACCACAATTGCTAATCTGATTGATGACTTCAGCATCAATCTGCAGACATAACGCGATACATTTTTACCTCCTAAAATAATCACCCCAGTGAATTGGGATTGTCAACCAAAAAAATACACAATTCGTTTTACAAAACATATTTCTGTATTAAAAGCCGATTCCGCAAATGGAAATGCGAAAACGAGATCGACTCCTACCGAGACACTTTTACTTTACAGAAACCAACGAAAGATGTAGGTCATGTCTCGTTCCATTGCGGCTTACGTTCGTCGTTCGCTTGCGTGCCCTCAAAGTGAGCTGGCAATCTAAGTTGACATTTAATTTTTACAGTAACTTTACCGTACGGAACGGAATTGGATTTTCTTTTTGAATGTTTTAACTGTCACTGTCGAAGAGCTCTTTGTATGGAGATGTGTATAGCGAGGTTTTTTAAGGCGAGGGGGTGAATAGACATGTAGATAGGTATTGTTTCCAGTCTTATTATACATTGGGGTAGCGTGAGATATAGACAGGTGGATGCAAATTACATTAGGCTGTTAACATAATACCCTCGCTTTAGCGGGCGTGGTGATTATTGGTCGGCGTAGCTACACCTCAATTATTATACTCTGCTTATCCTCAATCTCGAGTTAGGTAAAGCATTGCCTCACTGGTCTTTTGGTAAACGTAAGTTCACTATATCAACGAATTTTATTTCCTTGCAAAACTGTCTGGGTTAATGAATAAATTGTCTACAAGCCACATATTTCAATATTGTGTGTATCTATATTTAAAAGAGTGTCCTTGGAGTTTCTTGCCCGTTCTTCTCCATAGAGATCTACGTTTTGGAATGGGCAACTAGCTTCAACTTTCTGACTAACTGACCGACTCTTTGACAATTCAAAATTGAAATAAATACTTTGAATTTGAGTATGAGTTTGAGATCAAAGCATTAAAAAATCTTAAAATTAAAAATTTACTACAACAGTAGCATTCATACCTACTCATTAAATATTTAAAATAAACCCTTAGGTACTTTCAACCGTAGCATACCCGACATACTTTCATTAAATAAAAAGTTAACAATACCTACCTCTACCGAGGGGAGAGCGGGGAGAGCGGGCCCACTCCCTGTTTATGAATATTTGATATCACCCGCCGCCGCCGGCAGAAGTCAAAACTCGTGTACTATGCTAATATCGCCGACAGACATGACATGATTGTATTTCGGGAAGATGCTACCTTCCAGCATTGATGGGTAGGGTGAAAAATGGAAAAAAAGTGCAAGTTTTGCCTTTCTATGAGGGTAGGAAAAAATTGGAAAAAAGCGCAAAAAAAAAACGATCAGAAATAGAGGATTGGTTTATTCAATGGCAATTCTCTGATAAAAATAAGCAGAGTAAATGAAAAACGACATAAATTCTTATTAAGGATGCAGAACTGGGAGCTATCTCAAAAGTTCTAAAACAAAACTATAATTATTCATTTAAAAAACCAGCCACGAAGGGTTCCGTACCACTGTACAATATATAATACTACATATTTTTTTAATACTTTATTTGTCTGCGTCAGGATTACTGGACCAAGCGAGATTTTTGAAGTTTTAAACACGTACCTTTAATTTTTAACTAGCTTCCGCCCGCGGCTTCGCCCTAGTGGTACGAGTATGTCGATAAAAAGTAGCCTATGTCCTTTCTCAGGCTCTAGACTATCTGTGTACCAAATTTCATTTAAATCGGTTCAGTAGTTTTGGAGTGAAAGCGCGACAGACAGACAGAGTTACTTTCGCATTTATAATATAAGTAAGGGTTATAGCGACAATATAAATACAAAATATGTGAAAATTTCAACTGTCTACCTATTACGGTTCATGAGATAATATTGCCCGCTGATGGACAGAAGGATGGACGGACAGACAGCGGAGGCTTAGTAAAAGGGTTCCCTTCGGGTACGGAACTCTAAAAAATAAGCTTATGACGCCTATCCGAGAATAATAAGTACCTATTATTTGCCATTATCTCGGAACTTTAGTCTAGAAATAAAACTCCCGAGAAACGAATAGAAAGCTTTACAAAGAAAACAATTTTCTCGATAGAATCGAATCGATTCGTGGTAGCACTATTTATTATTTATTCGTCTAGCACACGCCAGCTCACCAGCCGCAGGGTAATAGGAAATATCGATTTCACGGCTTTTCTTGCAGAATATTTTATTTGTAGCGTTGTCAAGGGAATTTGTTGTAGTGCAAAGAATTATATTAGGTTATTTTTTGGTTTGTATTTCTATGAATATTGGTTAGGCATAATCCGATGGAAGAAATGGAAATCCGAAACATAATAGGCTCCATATCTTGACATACAATATGAGAGTGAAGAAAGTGGAAACTGACAGCCTGACGCTGTCAGTTTCCACTTACTTCACTCTCCTATTGTCATCTTAAAATATCTTTTGCCATCTATAAAGAACGCAGTTTTCGCAAGGATGTTAAGGATTGGTTGAAGTTACTTATGAGTACTATGTAAATTGCTAACCCCCTTAACTAATCGTTCTGAATAATTTTCTACAATATTAAGGTGGAGGTCAAAGCTGTTGTCACCTCCCCTCGAAACAAATTATTTTAATGATTATCGTAAGTTTGTTATGGATTGGTTGTGTATTGGCAACCAATCCATAACAAACAAAACATCGTACTTCCACTGACACTTCATATTTTCCTCCATTTCCATATCACATTTCACATCTCAAACACAATAAAATATTATCATCATGTCCTTCCATCCATTACACCAGTACGCCACGCGCCGCCACTCGTGCTTTGACAGTCTGTGACAAATGGATCCGACCGGTAGCCGACTTGTGACGTAAGTGGGCCATGCTATGATACAATGTGATGGGGTATGGAATATGAAGTGGTGTTGATGTGGAAGTATATTGTAGAATAATAACGTTATAAATCTAGCTGTTGCCTTCGGTTTGCCTTACTTTCTGTATCTGAGTTAATTGGCGTGATATTTTTAATTAAGATGCAGAATTGTAGAGGTGCCATTTCTGTTTATCGTAGCTTTTCGTACTAATTATAAGGTCTTGTTAATTAATTAATGGTCGTCTGACTTACTTACAAAAAGAATTTATTATTTTATTTCAACAACAAAATTAAACTAAGCGATAAACGAAAATGATTAGGACTGAATAATTATTGCGCAGTAAGTAATTATAAAATCATGAACAATTTGTTTGTTTTGCGTTTGGTTCGTTAGTCTTTTTTTTCGAAACGACACAGTAAAACTAGTTAATTGATACGGTAAACTAATTGCTTTTTCTCCACGTTTTCTAGTTTATTAATAATTACCAATTTCGGGATGTTTCAACAAATTCATAATTTCACGTAGACATAAAATATATACGTATTTGTTCTACAATACCATGAACTAATTGCCTCAACCAATTATTTATGATGCTTACCTATACCTAAATACCTACAAATAATAAACTTCTTCAACTCGATCAGCATTCGGTTCCCGTTTGAGGCAATCACGTATTGTATTTATCTCCCTCGTAAGTATTCGTCTCCGACGTGGTCCGCTGTGCCCCAACCTCCCCTCGCCAGTGAACGTGTCTCAATCAACGACATGGGATGCATTTATCGAGATTTTCTGCTTCAGTAGATTCGGGTGATGTTTTTCTATAACAAAGGTCTTTTAATCAAACAGTAGGTATAAAACTTAATATTGTAAAACCATTTTTTTAAGAGTAACTTTGGATTTTCTTATTAATTCTTCTCCTTATGAAACTTCCTTCAGGAAGAGGCAACTAAAACGAATACTCCTACGATTTACTTTGACTTTGCCGGTTTTTTTTTTCTTTCTTATGGTCATTGTAAGCATTTTGTTAAGTACATGAAAAATCAACAAAGCTAGCAGGTTTATAATAAAAACTTAACGTGTATTTTACTGATGCAAATCCTAACGATAACACAATTTACGTAATAGGTATGTGCATAATTTTTTAAGGATATTTTTATGTAAGTAATCTAGTTTTTCCTGTGCCACCCAGGATTTCATACAGAAAAACGTTAAACTTAAGGTGGAGCCTTGTTCTTAATTTAGTTGAATATCAAATCATGTATGTAATAAAATGTTTTGTGAATAGGTACTTTCACAATTTGCAACTCATTTCACTCCGCGACATAAGTTAAGCACAAAGCAAATTATCCAAACAATTAATTAACCGCACAAAATTATCTCATCGGAAACCAAAAAAATCACACTTGCAATTTAACACGACCCTTATCGCCCCTTCTTCCCCTAACAATATCCGAATATCCGCCGTATCTGCAGTATCCGCGCATCCGCACAATGGTTGCGGGTACAACGGCAATAAATGTAAGCTAGGGAGAGGCGGACAATATTTATACGTAGAGGGGAACCACAATCATTAAACCCGGGATTAAGTTTGTTTGTGATGGCATTGTTCACTGCTTCACACCGGGACCCGGGATGTAGAGGTGTTCCTATGAAAGACGTTTTGTTTTAGTCGAAATAATGAAACGGGGAATAATGGGAGGAAAAGGGTTGTTGTTTTTGTGAAAACCGGCGTTTTTAATGTCTTTAAAAAGCATTAATAATACAATCGGTTCATTGAGACATGTTCGATTTGGTATAATAGTAAATTACATTCACAACATGAAAAATTATTTAAGTATTAGCAAATTGTGTGAATTATTTATACCTATTTGAACCAAAGTTTTCAAGAAGGTATGATTTGAAATAATGTAAATGATCTTGTGCCTACTTAATCTTGTACCACAAACTAACAGAGAAACTAGGTATATAATAGCTCTCTTTCTATCTTCCGAACAGAAGTTTTTTTTTTAAATCTTACTTACTTTAAAAATGCCAAAGTAACTGTCTCTTTCTACGCCTTAACGGCTGAACGGATTTCGATGAAATTTGGCACACAGGTGACTTAGACTGCCTGAATGCCTGGGTTAGGACTTTTTATCCCTTGGAATAATTTCTGAACTCCAGTCGCGGGCAAAAAAGCTAGTCATTAATACAATTTAACGGTCTTATTCGTCACACCAGCATATTGCCGTAGCAATAACCACAATATATCAAAAGGAATACACCGTGAGACATAACCGATCTGCTGAACGTTGAGCCATTATGATGCAATAATATTTGCAAGATGGCTGCCTCCCCTTAGAACGGTTTGTCATAACGAAGGGGGCTTAAATAATGTGCGATTTTGTCGTGCCACTATATTGTCGTAGACTAAACATAAATTGTAGCTGCTCGTCGTAGTAGTACCTATGTTACAAACAATACAATAGCGCTTGCCATAGGCCACCAGCCATTCTGACGCACATTAAATTATAAAAGTCTTATTTTATCATTTTATTTTAGAACGAATATGCATAAAATAAATTTTCACAATACTACAGCAGAATAGATCACAATGCAATTAAAATTTTAAGAATCAGTGAAGAGAAAAATTTCGTAGAAAACCACTATTTCCACTATTTTCACTAAAAGATTATTTCCACTATTAAAACAAGTAATTAAGTATAAATATATGTCATGTTCAAGGTCAACCAGAATAAGTAGTCTGGCTATAATGTCTGTTACAACATTTTTGTATGTAGGGGCTAAATCGCTCACTATGAAAGGATTTTCATAGTACCTTATTCACGGCATCTTCTTATCCTTACAATTTGCCAAACCCATAAAAATCCTATGCAAAAAGTCGGACGTGTCCAGCGAGCCTAACGGCTCCCCTACCCTCCCTTGTTAAATTAGCCGTCAGTAATGTGTCCGTGGCGGGATGATTTGTGGCGATCGCTGCCGATAACCACGCTGCTAATACCGCCTTGTAAGGAGGGGACATTATATGGATGCCACTACTTTTAAATGGTTAGAAAAAGCGGAAGACAATTGGCGAGAATGGCACATCCTAACGTCTCGCGTGTCTGTAGTGGTGATGTATGTATTTGGATTTTATCCCGCTTCCAATTTTCCTTCCTGTTCCCATTAGAGAATTAACTGCTTTATTTGTTTCAAGTTTATAACTTAGTGAAAAAACATGATTGCTGTAAGTAGAATGTGAAGAGGAAAACATTTTCATGTTGCAAATGGCTACGCTTATGCTTCAGATCTATATCTATGAAATAATTAAACCTAAGTGCTAGCAATACTCGTAAATAACCTTAAATACTACAATTAATTTTGAATAGTGACAATTATTTTGTAGACGACATAAAAAAGGGTAAAATAATAATGAAACAAGCACGAGAACACAACAAAAGTGCTAGAAAGCTAATAGGTATACTCCTAACAATAAAAATATGAGAGCTCCTACGACAAAATCATAATAAAACTACCTAACTGATCCAATCACGCCTACACTTGACATTTCAATTCAAAATGCGAACTAAAATGGCGGCCGTTTTATGAAAATAGCGACCGGGTGCTTTCGGTACGGTTGGGTAACGGCTTTATTGCCCGCGGGTCCCTCGTTATGCCCGGGAGTGCCCGGGCAGGGTCCGTGATAGGCAACACTACAGATTTACGGGTACGAGTCCAATTCACGTTTTCCGGGACATAAAACATATATAATATATCTGGTTTTAGTTTTTGCGGTAGGCGTTTAAATAACCTTATTATTTTATTTTTTTTCTTAAAAAGTATTTTGTTAGCTTGCTCTGATCCATTTTGCTCGTCAAGCTCATGGCTAAGTAATAACAGCCGCACGGGTCGGTCCATCAGGTTAAGCTACGCTTGCCGGGCTTGGTCCCTGGATGGGTGACTTTTACATACCGAGACTCCTCTGTGTCTCGGAAAGCACGTTAAGCCGTTGGTCCCGGCTGTCATTCGTGGATCTTTGACAATCGTTACGGGTCGTCAGAAGCCAGAAAGTGGGACAAACAGTCTTACCAAGGGGTATCGTATTATCCAGTTACTGGTTTGTGGAGGTCAGATACGCAGTCGCTTCATACAAAATACTGGTATTCCGCGCATCTGGTTAGACTGGACGCCGACCCCTAAATAGTTGGGAAAAGGCTAGGCAGATTGATTTTGCTTTGATCCATTTTGTTTTGTTCGACTCTTTGGATATGAAACCTATTTATGTTCCACCCTGTAAGAAATGTTATTTCACAACAGAAATGTTAAAGGTCATCATAGGGTACGTGTAATTAAAGGCTTAACAATCGCCTGCCAACCGACCCTAACCCAATAACCTACTTCCTGCTGAATTATAGTACAACCAAGGAAACGTTGAAAGCTAGTCACGATATAGTGCAATTTATCAACATTTAACATAGCATAAACAGCGTTTAGTAGGTAGCCAATAATAATAAATTAATACCCGTTAAAAGTCTAATTTATCGCAGGATATAACGATTAACGAAAGCAAAAGATAATAAAAAAAGATAAAACACACAAAAAAACGAGTTGAGAACCTCCTCGATTTTGAAGTAGATTAAAAATGGTTTTCAAAATGAACAGCTTCTAAGTTTACGTTAGCTACGTCACCTGATGTTTTCCACGTAACTAAACCCAATATCCATACATCTTGTCCCGCACAGGGAAATAATTTCCTTCGGCATCAGCTTATACCACAACAATCATTATTTACACCAAACTACACATCACTCGAAACTCTACGCCGGCCTCACAGCATCCCATTTATCTATTCACACGAACACCCGACTTTAAAACAACTGAACAGAGACTAATTTCCTTTGATTTAACAGTAGTAATAAGTTTGCCTGGTGTTCCTCTTTTCACTAACACCAGCTAACACCTTTATATCAACGTCACAGAGTCTTGTTTCCTCTGATTTAACAGTAGTGATATCTTTGCCCAGTTTTTCTCTAAGAGCAATGGCTTCATTTGCCCGGCTCTCCCTCAGTGTTTTACACGAGTACAGTGTCGAGCAATTACTGCGGTGTCTTATTACACGTCCGTGCGAATTTAATGACTACACTAAGATATGTGTCTGGGAATGGTGGGTATGTTTGTAGCCAGATTTTTAATGATGGTCTAGGTTTACGGTTTCACGGACTTGGTTTATGGTTAAATAAAACCCAGTTTTTCAGATTAATCTATTAAAAGGTACTGCCCTCATTTCTACTTATGTACTACAATTAAGACTGTTTTTTTAACCGACTACGGCGGAGGGTTATGAGCACTGTGGTCAACCAATCGTTTGATTTAAATTGATTGCATCTTAATCAAGCTCAATCAAAGCAAAATACTAACATAGTCTAACTGAAGGATTCAGTCAAAGAAAGCTAGACTTTTACACTGTTTTACAGAAACTAGAGTCTAGTTTCTGTAAAAGAGTGTAGCTAGACCATTTAACTTCTTCCCCAGAAGTCTTCTTAAACGTAAACACTAAAATGTATCACTGGATCGTAACTATAAACATACGCTTGTAAGCTACTCCACAGAAAAGCCGAATAGATATTAAACGAAGTCTTTCGAACAGAACTGTAAATATTCCCGAAGCACCGCCGAGCTGTCGTCATAAACTAACAGAAACCCGTTTCTACCCTCACGTGCTCACAACTATTGAAAACGAAAACCATTTGGCTACATTTTCCAACACTAGCTCACATGAAAAGGAAGGAAAGAAATATTACTTGTACCTTGAGGGGTTTATTTATAAACGTTGCATAAAGTCAAGTAATGATTAACGTCCACTTGATAGTTTTTGAAGATTAAACGTCTCTAACATTAAGCAACGCTCATAAAAAATCTACAGCATCGTTAGAAGCTTCACTTGAAATATCGTGTGGACTTGAAAAGCTTTAACTGTCATTTTGTTGGGAACCATAGTGAAGTACAAAATCATGCCACAAACTCTCTGAATTACAACTTTTGGACAGTAAGAACTTCTTTACCGTAACATTTTTTCTTTTTAACCGACTTCTTCAAAAAGGAGGAGGTTCTCAATTCGTCTGTTGGTTTTTTGTATGTTTGTTACCCGATTACTCCGCCAATTATGAATCGATTTTGATGATTCTTTTTTTGTTTGGTAGGTCATGCTTCCGAGGCAAAGTTAATAAAATTTATATGGGACCACCCATATAAATTTTATTAACTTTGCTTGCGTAATATTTGAGTTAGCTTCAATATTACGTATTTTTCCCGCTTAGTTTATCTAGACGATATCCTGTTTGACTCCTTCACTGTTATTTACATAGCAGGTAGTGGTATTCGGATTTGTGTGGGGTAGGTACCACAACAAAAAAGTGAAAAATAAAAACTTTTTACAAACAAAAAACAACCGACTTCCAAAAAAAAACACTAAAAAAGTGAAAAATAACTTTAATTTCGGAAGTCAGTGGCAAAAACGGAAATTGAAAAGCAAAGACATCGACTTCCGAAATTAAAGTTATTTTTCACTTTTTTTGTTTTTTTTTGGAAGTCGGTTGTTTTTTTTTTGTATAAAGTTTTTTTACACTAGTTTTATCCTGGCAAGTAAGTCTACTATAAAACACAGCTGCAGGTAGTTGTTTACATATTTGAGTATGCGATCGCAAAATAACTTATTTTATCTAAAGCTACGGGTAGAAGAGCGGTGGCCGCCACATAACGGCCGCGGTGACGGCTTTTATGAAAATAATGGCATCGGGGTTAGGTTAGCTTAGATTGTCAAAAAACTCTCTCTAGGATAACATACCAACTTACTTTCTTAAATAACGTTTCTACCTGTGCACTTGATGGCCTTATGACTGCGTCAGTGAGTGGGCCTCAACCGGCCACATTAGCAATTCTTCTAAAAGCAGCTCATTTCCTGAATCCCATTCCTCTAATTTGATATTTATAAGCAATTCATAATTTGTGGACCATTTTACGAATCTCCATAGAAAACTGTCAAACAGATGAATTATTTCGTAAATGAATTACACGCAGATCATTTATGAATTGTCAGTTTGTGACATTTTACGATGATTCATAATATTTTCATATTGTGATTCTGCTAAAGTTACCGTTGTAAGCCTGGGTCGCCTAGCAGAATTTTAGGCCAAACATGTTATATGAATTTTGTGCGATCGATACGCTAAGAGAAGCACAAGTGACGTCATTCGCCAGTAAATTGCGGACGTTATGAGGCGGTCACCGTAGTCTTAGGAAACCCTAGTTTAAGCAAATCGAACGATGTTATCTTCAGATTGATTAAATCAGTGACATATTGAAAACTTTACAATAACCTAACGGTTTCTCAAAAGTCTTATAAAACGACTTCTGTTCCCAATCGTACATGTGCAGTAGGAAACTACTTACTTATTCTGTATAAGAGGTCGGAGAGTGCCCAGCCTCCTCTGCGACGCGAGAGGGGTGAAGTGGCCGCCCAGGGTGAAGAGGGTTTAGCGATCAAGTGCTTCGAGTTAGAATTGGGTTCGAGAGTGACAATTTCCTTTGTTGATTCACGAATTATATGAGAAGTGTCGTGTAGCTTTGTTATACGAGATTCCTATTTTCCTAGGCGGAAGTATTGATCTTCAAAAGGTACAACTTGGTGGTTGTTTTATTTGAGATATCAACGGAAATTACTGAAAATTTGTAACTTTAATACTTTTTAACATTGTTGCCATCGCGGGTAGAGCCTTGGTGAGGCTGGCACAAAATAAAATAAAATTAAGTAATAAAAACTAAAACCCAACTACGACTAAAAAGATATAAACAACAGACAGACAAATTAAACATCCGGAGTCACACGTAATCTGTTCGATTGATGCCCTAACACGTGTGTAGGTATGACTACGAAATGGTCATTTTCGTAGTCATACCTACATACGTAGTTAATAGATATTCTCTGTGAGGAGGTCGGGGCTCTTTGAGCACAAAGTGGGGAGAGCCGGGCGCAGTGGAAGCCCTCGGGGCTCAAGTGATCAAGTGCTTTGAGTTAGGTAATCGTGTTTCACGACTTTAAGTGTGACAAAAATAAAACGTAGGTAAGTCGCGAGTTTCAGATTAATTGGTAACTTTTATACAAACAAGTCTAGCTAGTGGTCCTGAACATGTTAAAAGTTATGTAAAATTGTAAACCATTTCGTGACGTTTCTCCTGAATTTCGAATGAAAATTTAACTTATTTATAACGTATATAAGCCAGGTAACAACGATTTAAAAATGGAATAGTTAGGCATACTAATTCAACATTATTTTGGCTAAATATTTAATAACTTCTAGATTTTAGAAGTAACCATGCAGTACCAAGCCATCCGGCTCAATACCCAACGAACATCACAAAAAATAAATCACTTCGTTGAACAGTTACCACCAGCGAGCGTAGAGCCATATACTATTGCCAGGGGCCACAACTTTCTGATAACATCACGAATGCATGGCCTCCAGCTTAAATAAATAAGGCCTAGTACCCTTCAATCCAAACAAGATTACAGCTGACTTACGTAAACTTTTCCCACTGTGCCCCACTTCCCCGCCTCCCCTGGGACCCGCGATATAATCCTGTTTGCCCCGTTCTCCTCGCAAAATGAAACGCTAAGAAAAATACCAAGTTGTTTAATGCTGTAGCTACAATTTTATTAAAGTCTTGCTGCTGTAGGAACAAGGTCTAGATTGGATTATCTGAACAGCAAATACAGGATAGTTTCTTTTTTTAACATTTCAAATGCCTTTGAAAGTTGTTGGTATTATTATTTCGCACAAAATAATGGATTCTTTTGTATTGGATCGAGTTAAGAAGTTTCGCCTCGCCTCGTGTCGCGTTTCAAGTTAATTTACTTCATGTACGTGGATATGACGTAGATCGATATACCAGCGTATTATTGTCCCACTGAGCAAAGACCTATTTTAAAAAGAACGCATGAGCATTGGTTACCAGTCCTGCTCCATGCGGGTTGTCAATTTGAGACTTATATTAATTAATCCAGGTTTCCAATGCCTACAATATTTTGTTGTTCAATCCTTTTGAACAAGGAATATCGGTCGTAAAAGTCAGAACCGGTTACAACTGCGGATTGGCGAGTTTGAGTTTGTAAAAGAGTTTGATAAACGGGAATTGAACGTTTTGTAACTAGAGTAAAAACTCTGGTTAAGCTCAAACCACTACAATCTCTATTGAAAAGAAAGACAGTAATTTAATCTTGACAAATATCTATTACAAGCGTATGACAAAAACTTACAACATATAGAACAATAGCTGACGGACTCGTACCCTGACTGAAGTGCAGGGGCCGGCTGCGATACGGCACGACTCGAGCACCCTCGACCTCTTGCTGCAGGGGAGACGTGTTGTTACGGATTTTTTAATTGATTTCATGGTGGCATGGGGTGGAGTGTGTTATGGTAAGTTGTAAGTTTGATTGGGTTGTCATAGGGAGGAATGGCGAATGAGTGGTTGATTAAAAAAAATAACAATTATTCATACTTCTTTAAAAAATATAGGTTTTCCGTGAAAGAGGTAAACAATATCTCCTACTCAGGGGAACCATTTTTACAAGATTGGTGTGAACACACAAAATGCAAAAACTTTCGGGTTACGAAACACGGTTTACCTACAGAAAGTTGAGATTGGGAACAACTCGAGATCCAAGACCGAAATTTCAGGAAAAAAATCGCACCTTAAATTTCTAATAGCAAAATATACCCGAATTATAATTTGACAGGCAAAACTAGATGAGAAATTATTGTTTTATTCATGCTACTGTATTATTAATTCAGAAGGATTTACCTTTTAACTCCGAACTTTGCAACTAAACATAATGAAGCTAACATTTCCAGTACATACAATTTACTTTAAATATATTTGCCTAGTCCTATACAAATACAAAGGTAATTTCGTCTGCTACCGATCAAAGGCCCAGCGGGACCGGCTCGGCTTTTGTTACCTCACAGCTGCGAGCCGCGCTGCTCATGACAGCCACCGAATTGTGTCTGTAGGATACTGTGACAAAGGAATAAAGGAAAAAGGAATAAACAATTATGGATATGTTTGATTACGAAAGAACAAAAAATATTATATCTATGCGCATTCTTAAAATAATTTTTCTTCTTTCGTTTGACTTCAAAGTCGACTGACTTTCGTCGTAATTAAACTGTTGGTTTCGTGCTACCATTGCAACTGCACTGCCACTCTTAATAACAAAAAAAACTGAAGGGAGATCAAAAGTCAAAAGTCAAATCATTTATTTCAAGTAGGCACATAAAAGGCACTTTTGAACGTCAAAAACAGAAAAATATAACTGATTCTAGTTGCCTCTTCCAGAAGGTAGTTTTCATATGGAGAAGAATGGGCAAGAAACTCCACCGTTACTCTTTAAAAATGGATTTAATTGGGACCTAATCATGATTTATCTACATGGTCCTCACAGACATGATCTGACCAAGATTATGTCTGGACTTAAGAGACTGTGATATCTGAATTTGTTTCGGTGTTTCTTCTCAGAGTATTCGGGAAACACTGACAGAATTAAATCATTATCATACTAGAAACTAAAAAAAAATGTACGTAGTAGAGTTGCCTAGGGTCTTTACAATTATTAACCTATCGTGTCAAATTCATACAAGTACATACATCAGCATCTCAGCATCAGAGGAGCTCGTGGCTACGTAATAACAGCCGCATGGGTCAATCCATCAGGTTAAGCTACGCTTGCCGGGTTTCGTCCGTGGATGGGTGACCATCTTTACATACCGAGACTCCTCCGTGCCTGGGAAAGCACGTTAAGCCGTGGCTCCCGGCTGTCATTTGTGGATCTTTGACAGTCGTTACGGGTCGTCAGCAGCCCGAAAGTCTGACAACCATTCTTAACCAAGGGGTATCGTATTACCCATTTACTGAGGTCCGCTCCCAGTCTAACCGTACGCAGCTGCATACAGTTAGAATACCAGAATGTTACATAGAGCAACTGCCTATCTGACCTCCGCAACCCAGTTATCGGTAACACGATACCCCGTGGTAAGGCTGGTTGTTAGACTTTCGGGTTTCTGACGACCCGTAACGACTGTCAAAGATGACAGGTTGTACAAGTACTCCTAATACAGTTAAAAAACACATCCAATACAAGCGTAATAGGCGTAAACTGTCTTTCTATCCACACATTATGGTTTGTGTAGGTATTAAAAATTCAATACGTTTTGCTATTGTCACCCCCATTTCGTCTGACATTGTCTGTTTCGTCCATAGTTTATTCTATGACCCCTTTGTAGGACCTACCTACGTGTCGAACATGCCCTCGTGCACCGATCAAAGCGCGCAGCAGGGTAGGTCTCGCCCTTTGTGACGTCACAGCGGTGCATCGCACTGCCCCCGACAGACACCACCTTTATGATAGCACGTCAGTTTGTACCCGGGACAGACATATACAGAAACGGTAATGTATGTCATGTTTTCATGAAAAAATTATGATTATTCTGTACTCGTCAAATACGAAAATACGAATCGATTACAGAATGTTAAGTTTAATAGATGGTTGAGTAAAATTGTTCAGTATTGCTATTCTGTAAAAATCCCACCGTGAAAACTAAGGTGAAGTGTGCTTGAAGTGATGACAGCTCACTCCACGCTCACTTCACCCTAAGTGTTCACGGTGGTGGGATCAAGCTGATAAGTTTGAACTTGCTCTTGTATAATTACTTCACTTCGTAATAGTTTAGTACAACGGAAGCTTTCAAATACGTACATCCCAAATTCACGACCGAAACCCTATATTAATTTCATACAATATAACACGACTGGAAAATATTCGCGAAGTGCTCACCAAAAAAGCGTATAAAAAATTCAAAGGCTCTCCCCTCGACTAGACCGGGACAGGTCACTCTTCCCCTGCTCCCCCCTCCCCTGGGAGAGGGCGCCTCCCCTGCGAAATTAACTCGCCCTAACTCACCTGCCCTTTGAAGAGCCGCCTGCACACCTACACGACATAGTGGCGTTTGATAGTTTTATGATTATTTTAAAAGGTTGTGTTATTAAGTATCGATATGTTTAGGTAACAATTTTATTTATTTAATTTATTTATACACATTCTATTAATTGTATAATATACCCAAATAAATAGAGATAACGTTAACAGAAACTCTAGTCAGCAACTTTATGTAAAGAGTTACACCCATGTTAACTCGGTAATCTGAACTAAACCTAATATTATTTTATGGTTCTGTGAAACAAAAGCGATTCGGGAACAAAGTATGTATTACCTGGGGCAATTCGACCAAGAAAATTCAGAAAGGAAAATTTGCTATATTGTTTTTCACAAGTATTCAGGACAAAAAGAGGAGAAAGGTTTTTAGTCCGACCTATAAAGTAGTAATACTATTAACTAATCCACAATGATATTGTCCATGTGGGATAAGTTTTGTGTTTACATTGAATTTGTTTTGAATATTACATTAAATGTTTGAACGTCAGATAAATCAAGTTCATTTGAAAAGATTATCTACTGGAAACTGATCAATAAGTCGTTCAAGATCAGCACACAGTACCTACCTATTACTGAGTTTTTTATTCTAAACCCAAAATATTGCAAAACATATGGATTAATGGTTCATAAAACACTATGAATACCTACTACCATTTTCAAGATTTGCGTCCAATTCCCACTAAATAACGCTGTGTTAGAATGCTTTTATTCTTATAAAATATTCATTGAGTCTTAGCCCGAGCTTTTGTATGATATAAAAGGACGGAAAGAATCCCCGAAGGCTTTTATGTCAGGAAAAAACCTGCTGTTTCACAGAATTTTTAAGATGAAGTTTTCTAGCGAAGTTGTCGACTTTTCAAAGACCATTTTTTGTTACAGCTGTACCACCCTTATTTTTAAAAGGCGAAAGGCTTGGGGATTTGCTGACAACACGAAAACTAGAGGGAACGACACAATTGCTATCCTAAGCATATTTTTGAAGCGTCGCACTATAACTGCAATAAAGTGATCGTTTTTATGACATGTTACTGGCGTAGTTTCTGGGAACGTGTTATGTTTTAACCTGTAATAGGATATACTTTCTACGCTTTTGATATTTTACTCATATAAGTACCTTCCTTTCTTTGTGCTCGCCGCCGAAGTTTCAATGTGTTTACCCACACGAATCTTAAAAAAACATATGAGACCGCTTATAGTTTATAGATTACGAAATAATAAAATACTTATCTTCGTAACAAAAGACCACGTCACATAGCGTGTTAATACAACCAAATTACATTGCTTATTAAATTGCGACGGGTGTGAAATAAATGATTCATTAACATACAACATGGTGTCTACAACACACAAAAAAACAATTATTCCACATGCAACAATGTCGTGCGCCTGTACACTCCACGGGGAGTCCGTCTCCCATAGAAATTGCAATTTCATTTCATTTTAATGCGACTGTTTACCTTCAATATAATCCAGTTAGGGGGTGAGTAGAGCCCCAGCCATTACGTATTTCTGTCACGGCACTGTTTTTTGTCAGACTAAACAGAGATAATATTTAAAACACGCTGTGCGAAATAAATTGTGTTATTCTTTGGATTCGAGGAGAGAGAGTGCTTTTTTCGTGTGACTATACGATGGAATGGTTTGTTTATGTTGGGGGTTCGATGTGCTGGTTTATTTCTCGTATAGACTAGTATGTAAAGTAAAGTTACTCGTGCCTATTCGTGGAATCCCGTGTAAGCTGAATAAACCTACTCATCCTCAAACGTAACATAAACCTTACAGCATTACCATCATATACTAACAACATCTCGAACACTAGTTCGCCTATTTTCTTCTTCTCTATATGTATATTATTATCGATATTCGTGATCATTATACTATTCTGAAACATTAAAACAGCTCATACTGTGGGGTAGAGATTAGCTATATTAATTGATAGATCTTGATTGGTTCGATGCCTATGGCGACTAAACTAGTTCCTAGCACTGCACACATGCTAGAGTACTGTAGAATCCAAAAATAGAACCACTATTTTACATAAATCAATAACCTACGTCTGCGGCTGTAAACGCGCGATATTATGATTAATGGCCCTCAGCTCGTAACTCGCGTGAGGGCCATTTTACCAGAGGTAGATGCTATATCGTAAATAGAAGTACGTTATATATACAGGTAGTTCTGCAATGCGCTGAACTTTATGCCGAATAGAAATGATTTATACAGCCTTGAACCTAGGAGGTTATTATTATTCTAGCTTGAACATGTTATTGTGATAGTGTTCAAATATGACGTTGAGCGTAAAATAAACCAATGAATACGACATAGCTTTTGGGGAGCATTTTAGGACTGTTGATCATTATGACATTACCTGAGGGCCAATTCTAGGTTCAATACTTAAAAAACGTTCACATTCAAGTCGCCATCCGTCAAACTTGTCAACAATGTTGGTAAATTGATGTTTTATTTTGATAGATTGCGAATGAGATGTGAATGTGAACGTGAACGTTCTTATATATAAGGGAATTTCCCAGCTGCGTTGGTAGTAGTTACCTATGTCTAATCATTTATTTGTTACGTAAACTCAAACTCAATCGTATCGAAATCAATTACGCAGATTATAAGAACAACGCGGTCTCACAGACAGACACAAAAAACGACTTTATAATATGTATAGATATAGAAAAGATAAGAGATTAAGATAGGCGATTATGCGACCCAATATGGAACAGTAAATTCTAAACTATGAACTAAAATGAACATTTCATAAACCCATGCAGAGAAAAACTACAAACGATGTTTCAACTTCAAATTAACTAGAATAAGGATTTTAATGATTTCTTTTGACAAAAACCCGGAAGACTTTTTCCTCACTCTATTTTCCACTGTTATAGTAAGTGGGTGACGCAGCGAGCTGTCTATTCAATGTCCCATTTTCCACCATAAGAACTTCCAGCCCCATGTCCGCGACGTAGCGGTTAATGAAATCATGGTTATGGGGGCTATAACCATAGCTAATGGGTTGCTATGGGGTTCGTTTATTAGTTTCGTATTGTTATCGTGAATTATGTCAACTTAGGGGGTTTAGTTTCGTGAGTAATCTTGATAGTGATTCAGCAGTTTGGTTTTTTAACTTAGCAATCGGCTCTCGGCGGAAACCCTCGAGGCGGACGTGTTAGCTTTTGCCCGCGGCTTCGCCCACGTGGATATCTAAAATTATGCTACAGAAAAGTACTACAGAATTTTATTTTAAAAGTGTGACGCCTAAGTGTCCTTTTGTTTTTGCATTTATTGGTATAGCTAGTTACTTTAATTTAGTTTTTTAGTTAATTTAGTATAAGAAGTTTATCCTATGTATATATGTTATAGTATTAAAAGTATCTTCATCTAACATGTTTTGAATGAAATAAGCAATAACGCGTTCAGATTAATTTTAAAGATAAAAAGTCTATATCCTACCCAAGATCACAGTCTACCTGTGTGCCTTTCATCAAAATCCGTCAAAAAGATTGTTAATATTTCGCCGGATTTATAATTAACAACGACTACTTTATATTTAATTACTTTCTCTTTTTAGTATTAATCATTCCATACTAATTATTACTAGCTTCCTCCAGTGGGTTCACCCACATGATATCTTTATAAATGATAGCCTATGTTACTCCGTGCTAATATAGCATTCTACTGGTGAAAGAATGTTTAAAATTTTTGTTTGTAATGAATACACTAAAAACTACTGGACTGAGTAGTTTTTAGTGTATTCATTACAAACAAAAATACAAATATTTTCTCTTTTTATATTACCTATTATAAGTGGTAAGTTAGTAAGTTAGTTTGCACTGTTTAGAGTTTATAGTCAGAGTGTATTTTATGAGAGCAAAATTAACAGCAACTTAATGTTATGTCAGACGAGAAAGAATGCAGTTTATTTCCTTGATATTGATCATACGGTCCGTTACCTAAGGCGTCAGACGATACCTATATTATGTGCAATATAATACTACCATATTGCTGAAATCATGGCAACAGTTTCCAGTGTCCTTTAAACCGTGTAGATAAACTTTTCATACCGTCAATTTTATTCAAATCCAAAGCCATCAATACAAATTCTCAGTAACGACCTTAACAACCAATAGTTAACAAAATAACCAGAACAATAACAAAATAGTTCACATTGAAGCACAAGCGTCAAGTTCGGGCTCGCGTGTGCCCGGTGTGAGTGCGGCCAGCCACGGCACCGATCAATAACCTAACCTGGGCTTAAGGTACTTGCAGGTTGTGGAGATTTACAGGTTACTGTTATGTAGCTTAATCAAGCTATGTTAGTATTCAGCAAAAATGTATGCAAACGCAAAAGTTCAAATTCAAATAAGACCATTTATCGTTTACGTTAATTAGGATTGCATTATTAATTAAGTTCACATAATGAGTCTGCGGTGAAGATAATAATGAAGGACGCTACTGCCATTTTGTATTTTTATTTTTCGTAGCACTGTGCTACGCTGTATCGCAATTTGCTACGCCGCGCCGTAGCGCAATGTACTACGGGCTACGGAAAAAAATTACTGTTTATTATTTAGCCTCGAGAATACAGTTCTATTCCATTCCAATTAAATTAGACCAAGGTTCCAGAAGACGCCTACACGTATCTCTGTATCACGTATCTAAAGCAAATATTTTCCTTTTACCTCCGCCTCCCCGTTCGTATGTGAGCCTGGTACTATTTATATCAGGCTGTTTGTTCATTTGTCCATTCTGAAGAGTGCTTGGGACGAGTGGGGGCTCACAGGAGCCTGTTGTGAACTAATTGATTACGTAAACATGGATGTTTATTTATAGATTGCATTGGAAATAGGAACAAAGAGGATTGAATATTGCGGTTTATCTCCTTTATTTTTATTGAGCTGTATTTTAATTTGATTTATTTTTCAACTCCAGACTCTCTGAAATTTATTAGCCCCTGGACACCGGTTAACGCCTGGATTCTTTTTTTTCGATTTAACGACGTAGCCTAGGACTACCTAGGCTTCGTCGTTAGTGGCTTAGTGGTTTTCTTGAAACAAGTACCACATGCGATTGGTACTTATTTAAAATAAGTTACCAATCGCGCTTACACACATATAACTATTTAGTTAGCCCAACAGCTGTTGTACGTATTATATAACGCCTCATGACCTGGCTTCTATCTTATCTTAATTATACAACTTTTATTCAACTAAATAGGCACTTAGTAATACCAAAATCGTAACTTAATGACGCTGTGCTAAACAAGTTAAATAAAACAAAACGCCAAAACTGTTCGCCATAATCGCTAACCAGCGGTCGGTAGGTCCAGTCAGCTTCAAGAATATAAATATACACCGACAAGAATTCATTTAATTGTCTACAAGCTCAGTTCTATAATTTTGTATCAATTTGTAACCATAAAAAATATTACAGATTGGGTACTTAATTTTAGCGACACATTGAAACAGTATTATTGAACACAAATTGTAGATAATCAAATTAATTATTGTCGATGTATACATCATTCTGAGGAAATAAGCGAAACGAAACAATAAAATGTAATGAGCTACAGTTGTAGTACGCGAATACAAAACTAAGGCATAAACACTCGATACGTTGGTTCTAGTAATGTTTAAGTATACCTGCCGCACACTGCACAGTTCGAGCTATCGGCGACACGCGACACTTCCTGCCTCGAATAGTTTGCTTGATTACTTACACTGAAACGCTTATTAGTTGTGGTGCAAGTTGTGGACTGTCGCGAGAAAATAATGTTATCATCAAGTTACCATCATAAGTATGTGCCTAAAAAGATAAACAGAATTTCATAAAACGGTTCCTCACAAGTGTGAATAATATGTGGTCGTGGAATAAGTAAAATTGCCGTCCAATAAAAAAAGCATATCTCCAGCCATGAACTACCTTGTAAACAGATGATGATCTTTGTCATTTTACATTCAGTGCACCTTTCGGTACATTCATCCAGTTTCTGAATTGCTAATTTGAAGCCTGTAAATGGTTTAATTGAAATACATGCTTTGAGTTTGAGTTTGAAGTTGTGACCTTGGCGAAATCTACTTTGATGACAAAGGTGGTTGTGATTCTATCAAGGAAGCCAGCGAAATTCAAAATTTCGCAGGATTTGTACTTATATTTCTGAAGTTCTCAACATCAAATTCTAAAATCAAAAACCGGGTTAATAGTCCCGTCAGTTCTGAATTCTATACAAGCCCAAATTCACAGATTACATAACGTAACCTTCGCCGCCCTGCCTTCATAACTTATACCCCAAGAAACATTTACAAAACTCCGTGCTTTTTACCATATCGTCGCCATGACCCGCGTCCACAGCCTTGGCCTGAAGTTTCATTATAATATTGTACATATTCGGAACTTTGCTTTATTTATTATTTTTTAATACTTAGTGGGATGGTGTACTTTCATTTGGTCTTGATTCACGGAGGTTTATATATTTTCCATGGATAAAGCGCTTTGTTCACTGAATTAGGTAGTATTGTTGACCTTAGTGTAATTGGCTGTCTGTCAATTCATTATCATATTTATCATCTACATCTATAGATAAATAAATAAAACTATCGATATCTATCCAAATATTATAAACTATCCACTGCCCGCAACTTTGTGCGCTTAGAATTTAGTGTTTCCGGCGGCTTGGTCATTTCTTGGACTGAGTATGGCGCGTTGACATAACCAAGAATGTTCCTGCTAAGTTATATTTGACAGATCTCCGAATACCGAACTTATGAGTTCGTCTTCCGAGGATACGGGTCTGCCAAATATTGGAAGCGTCTCCTGACCGTGTTGCTCAGAAACCTGCCTTCTCCAACTTTTAACAGAACACCCGAAAATTCTTGTATTATAAATTAAAGTCGCTTTTCGTGTTAGTTTGTGTGGCCACATTAATATTAAACTTACTTAAAAGTAAAGAAACAATTTTTGTCAACTTGTAAAAACCGTGCGCTTGCAACTTGTAAAAATGACACTATCACACTCTCTTCGGCCCTCTATTTTTTTCGACACAGCTGTTTGAAATCGATTTCCGAAACGGAGCTGTCTGCATATTCACATCGAGACAAGTATCAAGGCTTGCTCTTTTTCTACGTGAACAGACTTAGCAGCGACAAAGACTGCGGCATCTAATCACTCTTTTCTTTTCCTTCCGTATTTTTACCTCTTCTCATTGAAATTCTCTTCTCGTGCGCAGTCTTAGGCGAGGGTTTTTCCGCCCTTTGCGTTCCTAACGAGGCTGTATACAAAGGAAGGTAAGCAGAGTATTGAACGGCTTCAGTAGATTACATCCTAAATATCGGTGGATTAGATTGTGTTTTGTTCGTGACTAGTAATCTTGGCGGTGGCTTTTTTGTCGCCTAAAAGGACTTAAGTCCTTAAGGAAACGCAGCATTCTATGTGTCGTTTTTCGTATTCTTATTTCCTACAATATTCTGAAAAATATAGTAACGATCTAAGAAGCACTTTAAGGGTGGTCCATTTAATAGGAAATGTATACGGTGATTGGTATGCGGAGACTAGATTGGCAACTTTCCATTACTGAATCCACCGTCCGCCCAATTTTAACCGAAGTATTCCACACAAAACTAGGAAAAGAACTACATGAATAAACATTGCCCACTTATCGACAAAATTTCATAAATAAAGATCACATATTACGGAAAATTCTTACAAAATACATCCAATAGGCTGTCAAAGCTAAACAGGAAAATAGGAAAACAGTTTTGATTGAGCACGCCATTTTATGAGAAAAAACCGAAAACGCGACGTAAGCTCCCTTCGCTATAATGACATTGGCGACGGGGGACCTACTCAATTGGATTTTGGTTAAACAAGTTGTTACAATTACTGTCTTTGCACGGAGGGAAGGAAACGCCAATCATTCGGACCTTGGACTGACGAGCTGTTTTGAATTTTAGATGAATAGCCTTAATAATTAAAACTGGTAGAACTACGTCTCTAGGTTTATAATTCACTCTCTCTATTGAGTGAAACTTTTCGGTCGGGTTTCATTCATTTATCAATCAATTAATTATTTGGACAGTACCGAAATGAAGTGCAATTTATTTAATTTGTAAATACGTTCACGAACAAAAACATGTGCTAAGTCAAGAGTGAATAATTAAAATATTTTGATCGAACGGTTTTATAAACATTAATAATGAACCTTTGCTCTTTGTTTTATTTGTGCGAATGTTAATAATGTGTGCGGTATTACTAATACATCAGTAATTTGTGTTTGTGTTCAAAAGGACTCTGAATCGTCTTTGGAAATCGAAGCTCTCGTTAATAAGACCACTCGGGACAGAGGAACGACAACTAACAGAAACAAAGATCGACTCACAATCCTTTTGAAACATTGCAGCATCCCCCTTTCTCATGAAATGATAATACAATGATCATTTCTGTTTGTTGTCAGGTTCCGAACTCCCAATCGAGGTCCCGCCGAAGGACGACGCGTAAATGTGTGAGCGACCCGCAAATAACACCACGAGGGCAGTCCTAGCCCTCCCCTGAAGATGAACACAGGACCCCACAACAGATAGATTCTTAAAATAAAAGTTATACAAATAATCCAAGATGGCGGAGGGACCACAGACGATATGGCAGAAGATCGACAACGCGGCGATCCCGATGGTGAACCTCGAGGTGCGGGAAGTGCGGGAGATACTGTGGGAGAAGATCAAGGAGCCGACGTCACAGAGAAAGATCATCCTCGTCATCGTGTCCATAGCGTTGTTGCTCGACAACATGTTGTACATGGTGATCGTGCCCATCATCCCGGACTACCTGCGGTACATCGGCGCCTGGGGCGAGGCGGGGTACGACCACGTGGTCACCATGACACCCTACATGATAGGTAACAAGACCATCACACCGACCAAAATCATCCCAGCATCGCACGAGGGCCAGGAGTCGGCGACAGGCGTGCTGTTCGCCTCGAAGGCTATCGTGCAACTCATGATCAACCCATTCTCTGGTGCCTTAATCGACCGCATCGGGTACGACGTGCCCATGATGATCGGACTCATCATTATGTTCCTCTCTACATCGATCTTCGCCTGCGGTCGGAGTTACAGCATGCTATTCTTCGCGAGAAGTCTGCAGGGCGTGGGCTCCGCCTTTGCTGATACATCAGGACTGGCGATGATAGCTGATAGGTTTACTGAAGAAAATGAGAGATCCAAAGCTCTTGGTATCGCTTTGGCCTTCATCAGCTTTGGTTGCTTGGTGGCTCCACCTTTTGGCGGCGCTTTATACCAGTTTGCAGGAAAGGAAGTCCCGTTCTTGATCCTCGCCTTAATATCGTTGTTGGACGGATTCATGCTGCTGCTTGTGATGAAACCTTTGAAGACGCAGCTGAAGGAAGCTAGGGAGCCTAAACCACCCAGTACCCCCATCTGGAAGCTTCTGATGGATCCCTACATCGCTGTCTGCGCGGGTGCTTTAATGATGTCCAACGTAGCGTTAGCTTTCCTAGAACCAACCATATCACTATGGATGGAGGACAATCTAACCAAAGATAACTGGAAGATCGGAATGATTTGGTTGCCAGCCTTCTTCCCCCACGTTCTCGGAGTGATAATAACTGTGAAGATGGCGAGGAAGTTTCCACAGCATCAGTGGCTGATGGCGGCAGGCGGTCTTGCCCTCGAAGGTCTGTGCTGTTTCATCATACCTTTCGCGAATTCGTACAAGATGCTTATGATCCCTATCTGCGGCATCTGCTTCGGAATCGCGCTCATCGACACAGCCTTGCTACCAACTCTGGGGTACTTAGTGGACGTGCGATACTCATCTGTGTACGGGAGCATCTACGCGATTGCCGACATATCATACTCTTTTGCGTACGCTGTCGGCCCGATCATCGCTGGAGAAGTGGTCGAAGCTATTGGGTTCACTGCCTTGAACCTGTTCATTGCCTTCAGCAATCTATTGTACGCCCCTGTGCTCATGTACCTCCGGCACATCTACGACTTCAAGCCGTTTGAGAACGAAGCTAACATCCTGATGGCTGACCCACCAGATAAGGAGTACCAAACCTACAGCTTGCAAGAACAAAGGCCCGTGAATGGGGAGTATAAGAACCATCTTGAATACTCCAACGTATCTGGTCAGGTAGCTGGGACTGAAGAGTCGAATGTAGATACAAATCCTGGTACGTACAGCTATGATCAGTCGTACCAGGGAGGGTATCAGAACTACAGCCAAGGGTACGATCAGCAGCAACAGCAACCGCAGCAGGGTTACCAGCAGGAGTACCAGGACCAGTATAGTCAGCCGCGACAGTTGCCTGCGCAGCCGCAGCCGACGGCCAGCAACCCCTTCAGGGCGGGTGCGGCCCCCGCGCCGGCCCCTGCCCCCGCACCGCAGGCCCCCGCGCCTCAGCCCACTATCAAGAACCCCTTCAGGCAAGGCTTCTAATTCACTCCAAAATCAGTGTTGTTGTCGATATTTTTGAATTTACTTGTTGTGTAATTATAAATGTCCTATTTGGGTAGACGTCGACTGTTTAATAGATTTGCTTGCGTTGTAACTTTCAAAGCAATGTAAAAAAAAACGATTACTATTTATAACAGCGTAGTATAAAAAAATGGACTAACAAACGTTATCATAAATGTAAAAAATGACTAGAAGAGAAACTTGGTAAGCAAATGTATCATAACAGTGGGCACTAGAACTTCGATCACTGAGCCGTAATGTATCGGCGAGTTATTTAATGTCTGATAGATGTCTATTAACTAGCTGTGCTTGTCATTTAGACTATTTATCGGGTGAACTGGCAATGGCGCTTTTACTTATAAATGAGAGAAAAACGTGTAAAGTACGATTTAAAAACAATATGATACAATTTACACAATTTTTTATGGACGAGTTGAATATGAAAAAGTAAAGCAATCATTTTATTGAGCTTGAATTATCCAAGCTACTATTGACAACATATAATATACAAAAGCTACTTTTGATGTAGTGTAAATAAAAAACGAATATTAATTGGAACTTGGCGATTAAAATTAAATTTATCAAATATCTAAAATAAAGTGTATTATTAAAGGTACACGCGCGAGGATTTACGATGCGGACAGCTAAAATATATTTTTTTTTATCAAGAGCATAAAAATGAGAGTAAGGGACCGCATGATCTACTCTGTAGAGCGGAGTCTCGTTCTCGCAATGAAAGCTCTATAAGACGTAAAAGTAAAATGGTTGTCAGCTAAAAGCGCTATTGCTGTCACCCGTTGTTTTCTTGTTGATATTGTTCTGATATAAATACAACTGTTATGCCTTCTAATAGTATATAGAATTATATTTGATGTGAGAATTATATGAACTATATAATTATATCCGTGTAAGAATCAAAGTATGGAGACATAGCAAAGACGGAGGGTGACAAAATGTACTCTGCGTACTAAAATCATGTTGGAGAATATGTAACCTTATTTCAAAGATCTAAGGTTCAAAATTAGCTACGAAATTCGTACTTAATCAAGTTCTCTCGGCTTTTGGCGTGTTTCCGTACCATAAGTTTAATCGTAAGCTCGGGAAAAATTTACCATATTTAATGGCAAACTTACAAATTCTAACTATTAAAGTTTATCCCGCATTTGTATCGCTAAGTAGCTTCTAGAGTAGGGTTTAAGGTAGATATTTTAAAAGTTCCGCACGAGTCGATAACACGCACTTATAATGTAAGGGCCTAAAATATTCATTTGTAACTTTCGGCACTTACTGCGACATTCAGTACATTGTTAAGATGTATGGCTAGACTATCATTGTTATGGCAATCTTTTAACAAATTACTGACATGGATACAATCGTAACTTTTACATAAAAATGTTACGATGACTGTACATAATCATAAACATATCGTAGATTATTAAAGAATAGCTCTACTCATTCAATTTAATCACACAATGCGATGTTACTTAAAATATATATTTTTAGAAAGTATAAAACGTAATTCTCGTATGCTAAATCAGCAATACTAGCGTAAGTATCATCGTATCTCGCTTCTATATCAATTAATTCGATTTATATCAATTATTATATCAATTAGTTGTAACTAGGAAGTTAGTCAACGTGATAAGTTGCAACCAAGGTAACGAAACATATCAGAATCTTTTGATTCAATTAGATTAAGTAAGCTTAACTATACATTAATATTATATAATATAATTATAATTTATGAGGTATATTTTCTCTAAGTGTACAGGAGTAGGTAGTATGTGTTTCTGTCGTTGACTTTACTGAGGTAGGTATGTACCATCAGCACACAGCAAGGCGCTGTCGATAGATCGGGGGGAGGGAACGGGGAGAAGGTAATTATGAAGAAGGAAAGGAAAAAGGAAGCCGGCGTAATAATGTCAAATAAATAAACTCAGAAAGAATTTTGTATGGAGAATCTTAATCAAACGTAAATTCTAAGACGTAAATCGTAAATCTTTATACATTTTGTAATCTAAATCGGCAATAAATGTATGAAGGCCAGGTTTCAGAACTCTTGATAGGCGGATGTTAGATCGATCTTGATAAAACCACGTCAATAATTACTTTGACAAAGAATATTATACTGGGTCGTCATTTCATCAAAAACTTTGATAGTGTCTCAAAGGCACCTTTTATAATATATATCGTGAAACATTTATCTTATAAAAAAGATATTACTTAATTAAAGGGAACAGAATTTTTAAAAGTGGCTAAAAACGTTGGAATTTAAAAGAAAGTGCCATTAATGTCAGAATAAATGAAAAATAATAATAATCTAAAGCTCTCTTTGGCTCCTCCCGACCGTGCGACACGAGTAACATTTCGCAGACGAAGCAACAAGAGTCAAAATTAAAAGATAACTAAAGTAATTGTACAAGAAAACGTGACGCGCCCGATATGTCAATTGAGAGTGTATAAAGTAAAAAAGTGATTATTGTGAATAATATTCGTTAAAATTATTACAGTCGTAAAAAATGCTAAGGTTAATAATCAGTTGCCACTCCCAAGAAAAAAGGCCAGAATAATTTTCAAATTTCGAATTATTCAAACATGGTACTTTCATTGAATAATTATTTGTGAATTAGTACCTAGCCTGCAAAGTACAATAGTGTTCGTAGTTGTTCTCAGGAGCACCAAACTTAATTATTTCGCACAAAACATGTTTATATTTTCGACTATTAGATATAGAGAGAGGAACTATTTTTTTAGAACGAAATGTGGCTGGAATCGTACACGTTAAAATAATTTATTCATAAATAATTTTCATGTGTACTAGGTCTGTTTAATTAATTCTGAATGTATGTATTTATGCTAATATCAAGTTTGTAACGGAGTGGAGATCAAAGGACCTCTCTCGAGCATGTATTCGTAAGTTTAGAGTCAATTTTCGTGTCAAATTCTCCCGAAATTCAATTAATTAGTAGATTGTGAGCACAAAGAAGTAATATTTATTGTATATTTAAGTACGTAACTTGCTCAGTGAGTTCTGATCAATTTTAACTTTTTTTATTAAATTGCAAAAGTACCTCGACACGAACTGTGTTAAAAAATGTGAAGATACCAAAAATAAGTGAAAAAATACGATTCTCGAATAAAATCAATTAAGTTGACCTACTAAAATTCAACTTTGAATTTCAGATGCCCGATGAACATTATTTTCAGTAGGTACATGTAATATCACAAATTATTCAAACTCGGTACCTACGATCAGAACCCACGAGCGAATTATTAATAGCAATGTGTTAAGTTATGCATTGTGGAACGTATCATGTGTGCAATTATTAATAATTGTGTACTATTACTATTATACTATATCAGCAATAACCGCCAGTATCGCAGACATATCATTAGGTTTAGGATATACAATCTTAACATTTTACTAATACGTATATTTTTTGATAATAAGATTGATCATTATTAATATTGTGTACAAGTATTATATCTTTAGCCATTTTACACGTGCACTTATTTTAGAGTATCGTATTATTATTTATAAAATATATATTTATTAAGTATATGTATTATACCAATATAAATATGTATTGACATTAAAATATGTATACAACTTATTTTATTTAATAATCAGTCTAGCTTCTGTTTCATATTCATATATATAGGAGTATACATTTTTAGTAGTAGTATTCCGGAATATTTTTCTCTATTACTATATATATTCTTTCTAACTTGTTTTTAATGAATTATAAAATTGCACCAGAACTACGCAATTTTAAAATCCACCGCAAACTTTTTATTTTATTATTGAGGTTCCTATTATGGAAGTCAAGCTGGTGCTGCATATAACTATGTCCTTATATTTTCTCATTTAATATTTTAAAGTTGCAACTTCTCTATGACGTTATAAAAATGGAGATAATATTTTTTTGCTAATACCTTCTTTCCAATCTAGTCTCTATTTCTATTAGAATATCTCTAGGTATATTCCTTCTATTCAACTAGTTTAGTAACCTAAGGCATAACTTTTGCTATATCCTAACTTGTGTTATAACCTAAGTTATAACTTGTGCTATATCTCTTTGACCTTCACCCACTGAGGAATATCATAAAAATAACCAATTGTAAATATAAACCTATGCCCAAAGTAGAAAATACTTTACTTGTGAATATGTAGGTCGCATAATTGCAGCAAAAAGACAGATTCTAAATAAATAAAACAAAATATGTAAGTAAAAGAATTTGAGATCTCTCGAGAAAAATAACATCTTTGTGATATTCCTCAGGGAAGATTTTCCATCTTTGCTAAGAAAACGCACAATTGTTAGCATAACATTTTCTTGGCTTCGGCTTGAGAATATTATTATAGTAGAATAGATGTCGTGTATCAAATTCTATTCTTATCTCGATGTTTCATGTGAAATGTGGCTGCAAACATTACGAATTCATAGTAAGCCAAGCCAACTGGTTAGACGGGAATGAATTATTGAATTAATCTAACCCTAGTCCTATCTTACTTACATGTCAAGAAAATCCCACGAAAGCAGTATCTTTTCTTGAGTCTTTTAATTAAATCTGGATTAGAAAAGTAGAAAAAAAACATGTTCCTAAATAAGCTGGAATGAACAAATAAAATAGTCGTGAGACAAAAAAATATCGCTGAACACAGCTTAATTATTTACGTGTAGTAAGCCAAACATGCTCACAAAAAATAAAGAAGCCAATGGCACCTATCAAAATTATTCATCATATTTCAAATAATGTTTGCAGCTACACTTTCAATTTAGGTCAGTACCCGTCCGTTAGATCTACAACTATCTATAAAGTACTATTAGGAGCTCATTTCGCTAAACCATCTAGTTCTAAACTCATTTCCAGAAATCCTATTTCAACATTTAGTAAACATTCTTAATTAGTTAAACTGAAATATGAACTAAACTTTTATTTTCTTCCTACATTTTTTATATAATTATCTAAGTTAAGATATTATACATAAATTGTAAGATTGTTAGTGTCTGTCTTATTTTAATGTATTTTTAGTAACAAATAAACGTTTTTATTTTTATATATGTATCCATAAAGTTCTTTTAAAATGTAGGTTGGTATTGTTTTACTTTCTTTGGTTATTAGATTTCGCATTCGAAACCTAATATGAAAGTATATTATAAAGCATTTTATTTTATAAAATTTAAGCAGCATAGAGTAGTTAGTGTTACTAGGTATAAAAATGCTAATTAAATATAAAACTGTACATATAGCAGTTTGACACCCACACAAGTACGAGTGATAAGTACAGTAACATATAGAATCAGTAACATATAGAGTAGTACTATCAAATATAATTATAAATATTTCAGTCAGTATCAGTATCATTATACTTATATCAAAGATCAAAGGTACGCCACAATTTATATTGTTATGTGCCATATCGAATAATAACTTAATATAATGAATACATTTGAGCAATATTTTAAGTAAACGAAAAATCATTATTATTACGCGTCTGTCTTATACGTATTCAAATAACTACGTTTACTATTGTGTGTGTAATTAATCTTCATGATTTAATTAAAACACGTCATGCTAAATACTTTAATTTGCATTCACAAGTTATACCTACTTATTTTCAACAGGCGAGACTTACCGTTTTGGCATAATCAAGTAGATAATTAAGTAATCCATTATACGTAGCTATATACTATTATTTAATCAGCTGATCAAACAGCTACCTAGATTATAATTGATTTAAGGTAAACTTAATTATAAATAACGTAAGAACTATAGACGCTTTTTAGGTTAAGTTGATCATGATAATGATAATTATACTTGAATACCTCAGATTTTTTTCTTTCAATGTAGTTTTGATAGTTTTACCTATTACTTAGACATGATTAATCTGTATCGATTGACTTCAAAACTGGTAAAATTATTTTTAAATAATAATGCTTTGTGAAATTAGGAAAAAGTTTAAAAATTTAAGACTCAAAATTGTATTACGTTAAAAAAAAACGAAAATGTTTTGTATTTTTTTGTATAAAATGCGTTCTTTTGTTTGCTATGAAGCTGTGAATCTCATCGTATAGCATGTTACCGTTGACAATTTTAGCAAAATGTCTTATATTTTATGTCAGATAACATTAATATAAACGTCGCTCTTAATATCGATTATTAAAATATCATCTAATCTAGGATATACAATAACATAATATATTATAATTTTATATGTATTGTATTGTTATATATCGTACTTATTGTTGACAAAAACTTGTTTCTTTTTTGTAAATTAATATATATTATTCTGTATATCCTTATATTTCTAAGTTTATTAAAGCTTAGCGTAATAACTTCTAAGAATTAAAAAGCTAGAATAAAATAAATCATATTAAATTAATTAAATTAATCTGTAGTCGCATTTCTCACTATACATATTCATGCATACATTCTCAGAACATAGAATTAGATATTAGAAACATAGTTGGACACTTTAAAATGTAAAATACGTAGTTTAAAAATTAATTGTTATTTTAAAATTCGTGATTAATTTTTTGTTGTTTAAAATTGTATATGTTATGACTTTTTGAATAGCTATGTAATATATCTGGTTGCTCGTTTAGAAAATGTATACATACTGAAAAATATGACATGCTTTTAAAAAAGTTTAAAGACAAAGTCTTTGGAACTAGTCGGCAGTTCAACTTAAAAGCATGTAATTGTTAAAATCTCCAGCATATTATAATTTTGAGCTGCGTATTTTTCAGTGTATATTTCATGATATCATGTATTTAACTAGTGAGTGGTAACGAAATTATTAAATGATTAGATAATTATGACAAAATAACTTATAACCGTACATATTCTATTCTAGTTGTATGTAAAGTGGTCAAAATCAAAATCAGTGATCGAATAAAGTTGTTACGACAAAAAATAATAATTGTTTTTATTTTAAACAACCATTAATTATTTATTTATTAACCCCAAAATTTATCCCCGGGCCATAATAATTACGGCCAGTGATCCTAAAAACACTATAAACCAAATGGAGTCCTTACGGAAGCCAAACAAATCTTGTTCGCGAAGCTCGTCGGCGTAGACTTCGTAGCACTAATTCTCACTGTACCTTTTTTCGTCAAGTTTCCAATAAGAATTTATCATTACAAGCCATCACTTACAAAATATATTCTCATAATTATCAGAACAAAACTTTAGCTTGGAGCAAGTGCGAGCAAACCACGGATTCCTTTTAACTTACGTACATTACAAACTTGAAAAGATTTATCTATGTAATTGCTTACTTCACTAAACTTCTAACTTTAAGTAATCACTTCGAAAACATCCTTCAAACACTGTGCCCATAGTTACTGCAAATGTTATTCCAAATTCAAATCAAGCAATTAGTCTAACCCATCGATTTTGGATTAACTCCAGACAAAATTAAACCTTAATCCTTACTCATACATTCTAATTTTCAGCAGCAGAAATCATTTCCTTTAAACGAAAGTTTGCCAAATTTATTCCGTTCGATTTCCAATTTTATTCCGATGAAATTAAAGTTCATTTTGGAGTCAAAGGGAGAGATAAAATTGTCTTTTATACCATTTTGAAACTTTGCGTGCCAGATTATAGGGTTGAAATCGGATTGTATGTTCAAACAGGGGTGATACAGGGTGCGGTGAAGTTGTTATCGGGAATAATTAGTCAAATTAGTCGGGGTACGTGTTCCGTATAATTGTGGACGGGATGAGTGCGGAGAATACAAATATGCTTTAATGTTATCTGGATACACATTACTCAAAGAGATGGTCGCTTCTTTTGAATTTATGTGTTAGGGATTAATCGTGTAGTGCATTCAATAATGAAAATATGAATGAACGGACGCTTTAAGCTGTAGTTAAAAACCCAGGCTGACTCATAGGGACATATATATCCCGAAAGATTGATTATCAGATCAGATGGCCAATTCCCTAATTAAAAATGTTCAAAATCTAGTTGTAATCTCATCTCAGTGACAGTGAATGTCAAAAAATTTGGTGAAGAAAACATATTACCTACACTTCTTTTTGGGCAGTCGTGTAATTAGAGGTTTTTTGAATGCGAGAGGCTAGATGCGATATTTCTTAAAAATACAGGACTTTGCCTCTCTGATATTTTTTTTCTGATTGTGGCCGACACTGGGATACAATAAACGGAATTTCTATAAAGTGATATTTATAATTAAATGCTGTTAATTACGACCACACAATCGATCGATTTATTTTCACCTATTATAGAAATAGCCGCGGGTCCACCAATCCACTATACCTACGTACTCATATGACAAAATAAAAACAAATATCCTGTACCAGCCAATCGCATAAATGCAACCGTGTTTTGTTTTTCTACTCCCCTTGAAACAGAAAAATACAGGCAGCAATAAAAAACAAGAGTAATTAGTAAAAAAGTCGAGCAAACAACATGAGAGGAGGATCGATGACTCTCAAGTGATCTGCTTGTTAGCTCGAGAGCAAGTGAAGCTGGAGGGAGGACCGTTCAAACAGAATGGCCTAGTAGTGAGAGGATTAAAAAGGTTCATTTTTATTTGTAGTGCATTGTTCTGTCTTTTGAAAAGGCTTTCTGAAAATAAAATGGTCAGTATAGTCCTTTCAATCATTTGACCTTTGATTTTGCATTACTGTCAAAATCATAGTGGTCTTTATTCTCGTTGCAATAAGGTTGCTATTGCGTTGCTATTTTCTGAGGTAAAATCATTTTGAAAGGACTGTAGATTTCGCAGTGGGAAGTGAGGAAGTTGACTAGATGAATCATCTCTGCTTATTTAAAACTGCAGCAATACTTTTTTTTAATGAATTTGGACATTAATGAACGCAAACTGAGCCAGTACTAGCACCGTTGCCCATACCTTTTGTACTTAAGCACATAAATGCTGCTTAGCAGAGTCGTCGTATAAAGAATTATACGACGACTCTGCTAAGCAGCATTTAAACGTAAAGCAGCAGGTAAACGTATTTAGTGATTATTGGTGCAAGTGAGCCTTTCACCAATAATCACTAAATACGTTTGCCCTTATGCATTTAGCCCCAAATATTATATTTTTGTCAATTGTTTGAAGCTGACAGTTATCGGCATGGATAGATGATGTTTTAAATGTTTTTAGTAATTTTTGGTGCAAGTGAGCACACATACATAAAGCACTACTTTTTATAAAGATTCGCTTCTTGTCTAGGATGACTTGTAGGTTTTGAAAACTAACGATGAAAATGTCGAAAAAGGTGACTTATTTATTTAATTAAGCAGATTACTTTGACAGACAGACCAGACATCAAACCAAACATCATCATCATATCCGGCAAAAGACGTTTCCTGCTTCTATCCAGCAAGGAGTAGCAACTAGTTTTTATTATTTTCATTATGTACCCCTTAAAACTCGAATACACGTTTCGAATTCAGAATTCAATCAATAAATCATTCCCTCGTTATTTTATTTGGACAAAAAACGTTGGTAATTGGGGCTAGGGGTGGCAGGGGGTGAAAACACCCGTGAAAATTTAACAAGGAGCAGCCCTAGCACCCTTTAGCCAGTGGGCTATTAACATCTCAAGTTCATACACATTGTGTATCGTGTAAGCTTCGTCGTGTAAACGTTTGCGGTTCAGTTCACAGAATGGGTGTTTCGTGTTATTTGGGACTGTTTAAATGATACCTTTTGTTTATTGGAAGGAAGTAAAATTGGAATGAATTCTCTGTTTAGTAATCATACGGGCATTAATAAATACATCCTTTCTAGTGAGAGTTTTACAGTACTTAGGTATTTTTTTATGAGTGAGTTAAAGTAAAACTGCGTAAGCTGAATATGTATGTAAGTGGTTCGAGTGTGATAAGTGGGTAGACAAACGAATGTACACATTTGCAACTAGACCTTAGATTGCCAACAGAACCAGTGGTCTGGTCACAGTAACATCGAACATAGAACTTCATTTTCATTGGTATTTAAAGTATTTATATTTGCCATAGATTACCGGATGAACTACCAACACCGGATGTTGGTAGTTCATCCATAAGAGTAAGGATGCTTTTCAAAACTTAACTTGCGAGTTAAAGACTTGGATTGTTGATAAGTCGGTCACGTTTCTCATTAGGTATGTTTTATGATAAATAAATATGAATACTGAATTCTGTGCAAAGTTTCTGAAGAATTCACTGGTATAAAAGAAAATTCACAGTAACGTAAATCCTTACAGACAGAGAGCCATTTGACTCTGAATTTGACGCATCAGGTTATTCATGTAAGAAATAAATCCGCTTAGCTTTTTCTAAAAACACGAACAAAAAAACAGCCATTAGCGTGTTTCCTTAAGTCATTAGAGCGGTATTCTTTCGTAGCACTTCGTAGCACCGTAGCGCTACGTCAGTAATCTTCGTAGCGTCGTAGCCGATCGCGTGACGTACCCACTTTGACAAACACGAATAAATAAAATACTGAAGGGCATTTTTTGTACCATAAGTAGTTGTTAAAGCTACATACAATAAATGTACCGAGAAAAGGATTTTTCACTCGCGTCTGCACGAGCTGTATGGGTAGAACTCATACCGTTTTGAAAAGATGGAGCAGTAGTTGTAGAATTAAAACTAAATAATAGATTTTATCAGCAAAATTGGAGAAACACGATCACTTTTCTACATGTGCGACTTTAGTTAGGCTGACAGAGTTGAGAACTGATTGACAGAGTTGAGAACTGATTGACAGAGTTGAGAAAGCTTTTCCCAACTATGTGGAGGTCGGCTTCTAGTATAACCGGATGCAGCTGAATGCGTTTGCAATGGATTTTACATGGAGCGACTGCCTATCTGACCTCCAGCACTCAGTTACTGGATAACACGGTAAATGATAAATGATAAATGATTTATTTCTGTAAGTAGGTTTGTACAAACACTTTTACACGTCAAACACATTTTTAAAACTAGATGAGGTCGGCGTTTCCTATCTGACTACTCTGAGAAGAAAGGCCGAAACAAACTCAGAGGTCACAGTCTCTTTTAAAGTCCAGACATAATCTTGGTCAGATCATGTGAAGACCATGTAGATTGGTGTCTGAAATGGTCTTTTGAGGAAAGAACCATACAGATTGAGTGGACCTGTCCAGTCAGTGCACGCATTTGTCAGTGATCATGCAGCTCAACTCAGAATTTAAGGAGCTCAACGATTTGACGAACAATACCAAAAACAGGACATTTGGGTAGGCCGCATAAATTACTCAAACTGCCAGACCATGATTAATTAAAACTAAGGAAAAATAAATAATAAAAAGAAAAGAATGATCCACATAGTCTTCACATTCACAATAATTAAAATAATATAATACTTTACAAAGTAAATAATTCATGTCATTGTAGGTATACATAAAATGTCAATGTGAATATAAAATCCAGAAATAATCTTGGTCAGATCATTTGAGGACCATGTAGATTTGTCTGAGATGGTCTTTTTAGGAAAGAACCATACAGATTTGAGTGGACCTGTCCAGTCAGTGCACGCATTTGTCAGTCATCGTGTAGCTCAACTCAGAACTTAAGGTAAGACTTGTTGTCAGACTTTTAGGCTTCTGACTATACCTGTAGCGGATGTCAGACATCGTGAGATGCGAACATATGCGCTACTACCAGTTGTATTGTCCGATATTAGGACTAGTAGTAGGCTTTCTTAAGGTATAAGAAAGTCTACTATCTAACTGTACAATATCACTAAAGTAAACCCACATTCAAACAAACATGCACAACAAAGATGAACTACTTATAACGCCTACAATTAGGTGAAACCGGCTTGAACCAACCATTCTGAAGTCAGAATAGCTGGCCACTTTGCTCGTAATAGTTTTCCCTCTTTAGCGAGGTACCAATTATTTAATGTCTGGTACCAAATAGTACCAAATAGGTACTAAAACTTGGTATTGCCCAAATTTCCAAAATCTCCCTTGGTCCAGGCATTCTGACGCAGACTTTTATTTCATTTCTGTAAACTGACCGCCCAGCGCGACCTTCAGTATTTTATAAAAAACATACTTTACTTAGAACACGGGGATGTTCTAAGTAAAGTATGTTTTTTATAAAATGTTCCAACAACGTTAATAAACCTTCTAAAAGGCTGCACAGTGTTACTAGGTTGGGGAATAATTAACTTTATAACATTTAAGGAGGTTTAAGTGAAGCTGAGAGCAGTGGTAGCCCAGTGGTAACCGCCGCGACTTACGAGTTGCAGGTCGTAGGTTCGAACCCTGGCAGGCGCTTTACTTTGTGTAAATAATTTCATCACCACTGCTCTCAAAACGGTGAAGGAAAACATCGTGAGGAAACCGGCATGTCCTAGAACCAAAAATTCGAAGATATGTGACATCTACCAACCCGCACAGGGCCCGCGTGGTGGATTACGGCCCGCTCCCTCTCACCGAGAGGAGGCCTGTGTCCCAGCAGTGGGAACATTATAGGCTGATTATGCTTATGCTAAGTGAAGCTGAAAGTAAGTTTGATTCATTGGTCTTGTATACTTGCAAGTGCGGTGTTGAGCCTGGGTGACACTTCTAAGTACTTTCCTGGATTCTAGATTTGTGCCCGGTAATAGCAATAGGCTCTTATTACATAGGACTAAAATAAAACTGGCGAAATGTGGCTAAACGACTCTTCTGCCTTACCTACTCTCCGGGGACTACAGGCGTGATGATATGTAAGTATGTCAAACCTTTTAAAAGGTTCCCAAGCTTTACTAGGTCGCTAGGTTGAGGAATGATGTACTTTGTAACATTTTAGTAAGTAACTAAACGTAGTAAAATGTTACAAAGTAAGTTTAATTGAAAAGTTCCGTGTAGTGTACCTGAGTGGGTTCCTAGCGAGAAATTACTTAGTCTTAACTTGTTAGCGAGCGTAAAACTAGCTCATTAGTTAGAGCTAAGTTAAACGCGATACGTTTGTTATAATAGCTTAGATATAGTATATTTTGATAAGCTCTGAGCACGTAAAGTCAGGGAAATTAATTGTTGGGCAAATTGACTACCCAGTTAAATTGTCCATATACTCAATTTCTCTTCGTCGAAAAATGAAATGACAGGAGCAGATGAACGTTAATTCTTTTACAATTTTGTAGGTGACATACCTATGCACGTGGAATGAAACAAAAATGAGCATGTGTGGAGTGAATGGTTCACTCGAGTAGCATCTGATATCAAGTAGAAATAATTAATAAGAGAAACACATTGCATCTTTACTCCAACAATCTAAGCTTGTAATGTCATTAAAATGTAAACTTCCTTTTATGTTCATGTTACTAATGAAACGTAAATAAAACCCCTTCAGTCTCCGAGTTAGTAGGTAGTTCTGTGTTCAACAAAGACTCATTATAACAATTAAGGAATAACTCGGTTGGGTTTTAGGCGGATTCTGTGTCTGTAGTCGGAGAGTACATGGAGGTAATTACTTTAGAATATGTAGCCAAAATTGTGGGTTTATATCCAGGACGAAATTAATGTAATCATTCTACGTTTTGTTTTGTAAATAGAAATAAAAATAAAGTTGTTTAAAATAAAATTTGTTTATTTCGTTAGCCAAAAATACAGCAAGTTGATGATTGGAGCCTCCTTTTAAGCAAAAAAATCCTGTATACTCGGCTCTTCCATAACAAGATCGTTTTAGTTTTACATTTTTTACACTTTTACATTTACTTTTAAATTTTAATTTACAATTTACTTTAATTTTTACATAATTTTAATTGAGTGTAGGGATGTTTGTGTGTGTGTGTATGAAGGAATGTTTGTGTGTGTTCGTGTGTGTGTATGTAGGTGAATGTGTGTGCGTGAGTGTATGTAAGTGAGTGTGTGTGTAGAGGGAAAAAGAGTGAGTTAAACTATGTGTTGCAGTTGCAAGAGCGCCTCCGTATCTTCATAAGAAGGGTTTTATCCAATTTGTTAGCATTTTTTTACATTTACATACATTACATTCATGTGGTTGTTTAGTGTATATGTATAACTCCCTGTTTACCCTATTATAAAGCTGAGCAGAACGTTTGTTGTATTGTATAGTCGCGAATTTTGTTTTAGTTTGAGGGATTTGAGCAATTATGTCCTTACGTATTTTTGTTATTGTGTTTGCATTATAAGGAAGTGTTTTTTTAGGACTGTATAAATGATATACAGTTTTCTAACAGAAAGCAGCCCACTTAACTGGTACAGAACGTCAGTAGGTAAGATCCTACTGACGTTCTGTACCAGTTAAGTGGGCTTAGTAACGAGTAACTTTTTAAAGTACATAATTTTTATAATTGCTCGTTGTGCTCGTTCTACATCTAAGAATCTAGTTTTTGCCGCACCGCCCCAAACGGGAATACAGTAAACTATAACAGATCGCACAAGTGCCACATAAACTTCATTAAGGAGGTTCCTACGAGGGCCATCTTTTTTATTTATATTTGTATAATAGAACTGTCTGATTAATTATTTTTACAACAATCAGTGGCTATTCACATGCATTTTTAACACGAGAAAATAAGTGGCACAACAAATCGAAAACATTTTGCAGATCGAAAACATTTTGCAGTACACACGGATATCACTACATTTCTCGTTTAAGTTAAACTCGCATTGTATGAGATTTCCACACAATGCGAGGTCAGCTTGTGTATGTAAATGTATATGTGTAGCCGTGTGTACACCAACAGGATAGACATTATAATAAATTATACCTAATCATGTAAATACCGTTACATTGCAAATAAACAATTTTCAGCAAAGTATAATTTTTGTTTCAGTAGCATGCATGTTATATAGGTAAGGTGTATTTTTCATACACGAAATATCTTAAGTGGTACTCAATTTCAGGACCAAACCTGAATTCGCGAAAAAAAATCAGCCCTTCCCAACATTTGACGAGCTATGCGAACAATGTAGGGCTGATTTTTTTCGATTTCAGGGTTGGTCCCATAGTGAAAGTTGTTCATAATGATGAGTACAATGACCCCTTAAGAGATATCATGTGTGAAAAAATACACCTTATATACTGCAGAGGTACACGTCTAAAACAAACAACTTACGTTTCTGCACAAACACTACAGAAATTATTAAAACTCTACACGTACTACATAGAGCCGCAAAATAACACACTTCCTAAAACCGCACAAAAGCTGCACGATAACGAATATTAACGCAAACTCTCCGAGAGCTCTACATAGAGCTCGTTAACGAACATCGTTAGTGCTAGTTCCTGCGGTTGTTGTACAGTCAACAAAAGAGTTAGGTTTACAGGCATTCATATTTTATTTTCACTAAACACCAGTCATGAATCACTGCAAGGAAATGCAATGAATTTTCCCCATACAGAGAGAGCATAAGCATTGCTCACTATGGTTGGTCAAGGCACATTGGCGATTTCAGACTTATATTTATTTTAAATCCAGGTTTCCTCACAATCAGTCCCAATGTTTTCTTCACCGTATGTAAGTGAATAGGGAATCTCTTGGTATAAAATTTTAAGGCATAATATTGTTTTTCGCAGAACGCGTTCACTTAACTTTTATTAGCGTAATAATACTGTGGCATAATGCTCAGGTTAGCATAACTGTCATAAGTGAATAAACTAAGAAAGACTTTAACACTTATAAGATTTTGTTTCAAATTCTAGTCTTTCCATTATCCAAACAATATTATTTTTATCAACCTTTTGCCCGCAGCTTCACTCTCGTGGAGGTCGGAAATTGTCCCTCGGGAACGCACTACCGGGATAAAAGTATTCTATGTACCCAGGTCATAGTCTACCAGTGTACCAAACATCCGAATCTGTTCAGTCCTTAAGGCGTGAAAAGGTGGCAGACAGACAGACAGAGTTACATTCGCATTTATAATCTAAGTGGATTGGACTATAGTTATTTATGCAACTGTTATATGATAATAGTATCACATGAGTGTTTAAATACCTAATTATTTACAGTTGCATACAAGACTTTATCTACACCCATGATATGAATCCTCTATAAAAGGATCTTTGCAATACTAACATCGAACAGAAAATGGAGGGATACGACGCACGTGAATTCGAATTTTTCGAATTCGAGTAATAGATGCTTTTTGTTTTAAATTACGGTGCTTTGTTAGTGAAACGCGCCTCCATGACAATGTTCTTTTTTTGAAATGAGTTGCATTATGAAATTTAGTACAACATAATAACACCCGTTTGGATGATATTATGGTTACTATGACAACATTAAAACAACCAGTGTTTTAATGTTGGCAATAAGCTAACTGTTTCAGAAACTTTTACAGAGGATTTATAGCATGGGTGTAGATAAAATGTAAAAGACTTGACTACTTAGTATAATAAACAACATTGTTAACAAATAACCGTCCTTTTTGCTTTGCCATAGTCGAGTAAAAAGTAGTTGCAAGTTAGCTGCCTGTATACTTAGGTATATCTGTTTGACTGTACTATGTGGAGCTCCGGATAGAGTCAAGGCTCTATTTGTATTCTTTAGTTTTTTTCGGCTCTTGTTTTGTTATGGAAATTCATAATTACTAGAACGAAGTAGAGCGGAGAATTTTGTGGTTTTTTGAATCATATGAGAAAATGTTTGCTTTCCCTGGTTTGGGAAAAATGTTTATTCTTTTTATGTAGAGTAATTTGAAAGTAAATATGTCTTTAAACAATATTTTTTAAATAAAATTATAATCATCAAATATACTTAGCCGTTTCAAAATACCTGAAGCCAAATGGATGTCAAATCAACATCATCAACGCTAGTTTTCCTCCTGCCGAACACTGTGCATTAGCGTGCATGTGTCAAGAAAAAGTAGTTTCTTCACTTCCCATGGGCTATGGGAGACGTCTACACAATTATATCAAATGGATGGCCAGCAGTAAGGCAGCATAACTTTCGTGTTAATTCCCAGAGGTCTGCAGGGGTCAGACAGCACTCTATCCTTCCTCCATGGCCTTCTGACTTTGACAGCCGGTCGGTTCCGAGCCTGCACCTAACTTCAAATGTGAACCTTAAAAACATTACACCGGGATTCCCTGCAGGAGTAGCCAGAGATGAATTGTTATGAATAAATAATAAAATAAAATATCTTTATTTCAAGTTTATAATTTACATTTACCACTTGGTATACTTACCATATTAAATTTTGTCACCAAAAACCATTTGTATAGTGTGTGTTGTATGTGTGCGTGTGTGTGTGTGTTCGTGTGTGTGTGTGTATAGTGTGTGAGTGAGTGTGTGTTGTGTTGCAAGGTGAGGCAACCCTCCGACACATCCTTGAATACACAAGGATGTGTCGGAGGGTTACTGTTTGGGAGACTCGAACTTAAATATAATAAAGTAACTTAAATATAATAAAGAAACCGCAATGTACAATACATTGTGGTTTCTTTATTAGGTATATTTAAGTTTTGTAAGAATAAAATACACATAAATCTTCCGGAATTAATTCTCTTAGTTATGGTAAAACTGCATATAAATGTATTGTGTAGTTTAGAAGAACTAAGCGGCTACACAGGCAGACACGAAAAGTGACTTTGTTTTATAATTATGTATAGATAAAGAAGATACCTATAGATATGTATGTGGGTACCTACGCCTTTGACATACTCCACGCAGCTCAAACACATCACATTCAGATAATCAGCACGCAAATCCTTTGAGCACAACCTCAGCACCGCGGCTGCGGTAAAATCACACAAAGGTGCGTCGTGCAGTCGCACCTGCGATCGATCGCACCTGCGTTACCATGGTAACGCCCCTGCTGGTGCGCGTCGGGCCACAGTGCGAGCGGGAAGCGGGAGCGTACATACCAAAGACATTTAAGATACTATACAGAGGCTGTCAGGAGAAATGCCATAGAAAATTTTTGATTCCTTGTCTCAGTGACGCCATCTAGGGTAATATAGCAAAATTTCATGATAACAAAGCGTTCCACTATACCTTACTGACCGATAGTTTTGACACCTAAAGCGGTCCCTAGACGGTCATGTGGCATGTCATGCGTTACGTGCTGTCATGCATGCATGACAAAAATCCACTAGGTACTCGAAATAATGTATAAGCATCGATATTCAAATGTTTTCAACGTTTTTACCAACTGAATAAAAAGAAATAATCTTTTCTTTTTCTTTACACACGGCTACACATCAAGCATTTCCAGTATTCGGAACTTAACTGTACTGAAATTGAAATTTTAATTTGTATTAATTTTGTCTGTGATAAGATTGATAACCATAACTATTTTGTACTCACAGTTCTAATAATTTAAACCTATTGTATATTATTTTGTTATGTCATAATAAATAAATACTTAATCAATCTTCATTAGTGAAGTCGTAATTCACTCAAATGAAATACAATATAAACTTTTATTTTTTAAATATATTTCTAATTACAAGATGGTTATTTGTGACAATAACAATCTACCCAAAAAAATACTATAAGATTAGAACCCATATGGGTCTATGTCTGTCTGTTACAACGTCACACACTCGTCTCGAGGTAGTCATATTTCGCCGGTAACGAAACCATAGCGCGATTCAGGAATCGGCACTCAACTAACAACGCCATCTAGCGAGGCAGATACGAAACTTTTTATTGTTCATAATTACAGCAACTGCAATGACCGAGTTTGTTTCTGTTCTATCCGGATTTGATACAACTTAGGGCTAACACGCACTGCCATTAAAAATCGCGCGAATAATTTTCGCAGTGCCTGGTGCATAATCAGCCTATAATGTTCCCACTGCTGGGACACAGGCCTCCTCTCTGTGAGAGGGAGCGGGCCGTAATCCACCACGCGGGCCCAGTGCGGGTTGGTAGATGTCATTTGTCTTCGATTTTTGGTTCTAGGACATGCCGGTTTCTTCACGATGATTTCCTTCACCGTTTTGAAAGCAGTGGCGATGAAATAATTTACACAAAGTAAAGCACCTATCAGGGTTCGAACCTACGACCTACAACTCGTAAGTCGTGGCCGTTACCGTTGGGCCACCACTGCTCTCAACCGACTATATCATTGCTCTAAATGGATGAGGTAGGTCTGGTAGTACACCTCTACCTAGCTCTTTGGGAAATACATGCGTGATGTTAGATTATATTGACAATATAAAAAATAATGTCCTTAACCTCATAAAGTGCTTACCTTTAGGGGCCGGCTTCTAATCTAACCAGATGCAGCGGAATACCAGTATTTTACATGGAGCGACTGTCCATCTGACCTTTACAACCCAGTTACTGGGTAATACGATACCCCTCAGACGTAGTATTATAATATCTGTGCCCTCGGTAAGACTGGTTGTCAGACTTTTGGGCTTCTGACTAAGCATAGCTTAACATTCGATCGACCTGTGCAGCTCTTTTTATTTAGCGATAAACCTCTCTCCACATACGCATGCATCGCATGAGATACTTAATTATGTTGCACCGTTCCCCCGCCCCCGGCCGCCGGACATTTTTTATTATATTAAAACACTTTACCTTGTGGGGTTGACAGGGTTGCAGTTTTAAAAGCTTTTTTGTTCTAGTGAGAAAGCTAGAGTAGATTTTTACGGCGAGTTTTATAGTAACATACATTTTAGTATGCAGTGAAAATCTAAGAGAAATATTATGAAATGCAAGCTATTATAACACAACTATGTAACTATTTACATAAAAAACTAAAAGAACGAACTAGCTATATCTAAAGTATGGCGTCGAAAAATTCCTCCGCATCGCTGTCGGCTGGTAATGTACCAAAGAGACTGGCGGCATTGCCACGTTGAATGGCAATGCTTAGCCTCTGACCAAGGTAAAAGCCAGCCCTTGGGTCACGGGAAGTGTCAAGCAGCCGTTTGGAGATTTCATTAAACAGACTATGAGCACTCGGACCCCACAGCCCTAGGGTTTAAACCCCAAACGGCTCGAAAATATAATTGCCTATATGGCTATTATACTTTCGCCGCTTGAGGTTTTCCGCAGCCGCAGCGGCAACGCCAGCACAGCACGCCGAGCCAGGAAGATGGGATGATGATCGAAACGTTGCGTCCCACACTAAAAGCCTACCCATCTTCCATGGAAATAAGGACATGCCGTCCGGTCTTTTGCCATCGTCGCGTGCCAAGCCATTGGGTTCTAATACAGTTGGAACGCCGACGGTGACAAGAGCTCGTCGGATGATGTCATTAATATTAGCGTGCCGCGCTAAGCGACCCGCACTTCGGCTGCAAGACAGGCCGTGGTGTCCGAGGCTGTTGACAACTTCGCCGCAGTGACAGCGATAGCAGCACAGCACGACATTTAGTTGTGTTATGTATATATTTTCTCAATTAAATTCTCATAAAGTAGCTATTATACAAATAGCAGCATTTATTTAACAACTTTTACTGGTTCGATGCTTAAGTTAGCAAGCGTTGGCATATATACTTCGGAAAAAAAAAGCTGTAAAGAATTCCCCCTTACAGTTGGTTTAAAACGTCGACCAGTTAAAATTTCCAACAGCTTTTAAGATTCAAACAAAATGAAGTATAGTGAAAAAGAGCTCCCACACAAGTCCCACACTGAGCTTTTAACCTAAGTTCAGACTTCAGATAATAACACGAAGAGGAATATCAATATTCTAATGGCACGACCACGCAGTGCAATCTATCGAATCTGAATCAATGCTCCCCCCACCTTTATATCTGCTGCTATCTGGGGGTCATGGTCACACCACCCACTTATGTCACCAAATAGACAAATTACAGCCAACATTATAAACACGGCGCGGTTTTCGATACCATCTAAATGATGGTGGTAGTTATAACGACGAGTACCTAAGTATGTCTGAAGGACAGTATTGACAAAATTGGAGTACCTACACTTCGGTGGCACGACATTCTTTAATCAAGAGGGTTCGATAAATCTGTGTTTAGGGACATTATTATATGATTAATATCCGTCAATTAGTAGCAAGGGTTTGGTAATGATTATTGGTTATTAAAATATGGTTTTGTTATTATAGTCAGTTGGGACCAGCGCGTCCAGAAGAACACAGACGACTCTAGGCTGTCGTGAAAGGTGATTAAAAGCGTCAAGGGAATAAATGCTTAGTGTATGCGATCCTCTTGTCTGCAATAACAGTAAAACGACCACCAAATTCGTCTACTAAGTGTGATGATTACGATACCCCTTCGAATGTTTGTTATGGCGGCCATGAGGCCCATGCTTAGCAGGAGGAGGCACGGCAAGCTCGATATTTTCTGAGCAAGCATAAAGCAAGATCTAAAAAACTGTTGATTGATTGCATCCTGCCATCCAAGTTGATCTACTTGGAGTAGTTGGAGTAAGTAATGCTTATCTAAATTATCCATTCCTACCTAAAAATAAACATAATCACCTTTCTACTACCAAAAGCAACATACACAAGCTTCAGTAGGTACCCACCGACTCACAACACGAACGAATTCGGCCCACTATTGATTTTTACCAACTTTCTCTTACACACGTTGAACTTACAAGACGAGCTCCGTGTGACGGTACACCTGGCTGCTAGATGGGGAGGGAGAGGGGTGAGGATATTAATTATACTTACAACACGGAGATCTGTTATAATTGTAGGGTCAAAAAACTTTGAAAAATGTGTGTAGTTACGTAGGGATCCATTCTGATACTGTTGTATTCATAATTATAAATTATGGTATTTCGGACGAAGGTTACATAACTAAATTATGACAATAATATGTCACGTGATGCAGAAAATTAGAAGCAACAGAATCGTAAAGTTGTAGTAGTAGTTACTTGCAAATCTAAGAAACAACATATCACATAGATTTATTATGTGGAATGGTGTAGATACTTCAGGTAAAGAATGGTTTTAATTTTTTATAATTTCAGCCTAAAGACCACTGGTGAGATCAGGGCAATAGGCATTTAACAAGTAGGTAGGTACACCTAAGTACTCGTTTTTTTTCGTTGAGAATAAATTGTGAAAATTACAAAACCGGAATTGCTGAATGTTTAACATCATTGGCTATCATCAAAATGCAATATACATACATCTATATCAGGTATACATTTTAGCCATAAATATGAATAAATGAATAATGCCGATAAGAGACATGCAATTGTAACACAAATATTAGGTACTCTAATCTATACAAGTTCACAAGATTATAATTAATATTAATAGTAGCCCCATGTGAAACGGCACCTGGGCCAAGGGAATGTTTATGAAACACCATGTTGGCACGGGGATGTCTGTTATTGTTAGCAGAGTTCATGATATTATTATCAACATCGTTATGACAAGCTCTAAGTGTTGATTTATAAAATAAAGGAATAAAGAGAAATACATATAAGTCTTTGACATTCGTAAAAGGATAATAAATAGATATTTAAGCTTTTTTTTTAGCTTTTTTCTTTACCCTTTTGGGCCAGAATGCCTTCAAAAGAAAAATCTGCCTACAATACCAATCTATTACAATGTCATCGTAGAAATAGAATTATTCTTAAATAAAATTAGCACTCTCAATACTGAAATGTTGAAGCCCATTAGGAACATAATTTATGTATATATTTGTATGTAAACGAACTATATCCGCTCTAAGATTTTTAACAACTGCACCGTTTATATCTACCTACTCAAACTATATGTTCGCGAATGTTGCCATTTTGTAAATACATAAATAGAACATGCGCTGACCTCTACTTTTTCGCGATCGATAGCCGCTGTCCGTGCGCTAAATATGTAGCAGATGTAACTCGTACTGAATAAAATTTAGGAGGGGTAACTGTTGCTCAATGTACTAATTTGGAGAGTTAATGAGTTTGTGATGCCTTTATTTAGTAAATGAGCCGCTTTTTAACTATATGGGCTTTTCTCACAGTTGGTTGCACTAAGTTAGCATATCCCGACCGAACAGGTAGTTTATGTTAGAACTGTGAACACCACGCGCGAGCCGATTCTGTAACAAGCTAGGGCATCCTGACCAAATAGGTCAGGTTAGAACTGTGACCAACCGCGGCAGCGGCCGCCGAGCCCTCCATCCGAGTTGGTCGCAGTTACTTGGCTATTTAGTATTTTAAGGACCCCAATATAGGAATCATAAGGGGTTCAAAAAGGAGGCGCCTTCATTAAATTAGTGTTCAATAATAATTTTAGGAAAACATAATGGTGGTTTGATTAAAAATGCATGCCATGTGTGTGTTTTGCCTTTATTTTTTAAGCCAGCTGTGTTTGATCAGTAGACAATACCAACGCCGTATAGAGCAACACTTCACACTGATGATTAAAGCGTGTTTCCAGCGAAACGATTTGTGAATGTGCTCTCCACTTTGGCAACCAGTCTTATCAAAGGGTATCGTGCTAGTTGGACAGTCGCTCCATGTAAAATACCGGTGTCCGGTTAGGCTGAAAGCCGACCCCAACATGGTTACACTAAAAAATGACTCGTTTCACCGCCTAGTCACTCATGGTACTTGTTTTCCTATCAGCTCTAAGACCCGCTATATTGGCATGTCTATCTAATTTACCACTCGGGTGCCCTGACGAAACGATCTGTCTCCTGTTACGTAACATCTACAGACAGGATAATTTATTGAAGCCACTAACTCACAGACTATCTCCTGAGGGATTTGTCACTGTGGCTCTTAGTCAACTTAATCAGCAAATAAAATGGAGATAAATTGTGAAAAGAGAACATTAATTTCAGTGATTAGTTCGTTTCTGATTTGCTGAAGAGAAAAATGGTGGCTTATTCTTTTTAATCGCTGATTTATTTAAGGCGGTATGCTGATATTTATGGCCTGTTTAATTAATTATAGCGATACCTCCTAAATGAATTTAAAAACTTTCAGGATATTGTCAAAGGAAAACAAATAAGTACAGAAGATGAATTATGTATTCATGGTTTCGTATTACCTACCATACTTTTTGGCCTCTCTTTCTGTGAAACATTTATAAAGGTACAAATTACGTCACCACGAGTGACCACCTAATTTAAAGGATCGCTGCCACACAAGTAGGGTGATTCGTCTCCCCCGGTGACGAAGCGATGGTCGAATTAATCACCGGTGATAAATTGATGGTTCTAATTAATCTGCGGTCAGTGATTAATCTTTGCTTTTGGTCTCTTTAAAAATGCGAGAAACATAAAATATAATGTGCTTGTTATAGAATAATAAATTATTGATCTTACCTATAAAGAATAAGTTAATAACACTAATTCCACATTCATTTACAACAAGAAACGACTATTCTACATATTTCTAAGACATTGTGTACGTTAAACAAAGTCGGATGCTTCGAAGGTACTTGTAAAGAATACCACATACAAAGATACGCATGAAAAATATAACCCTGTGTTTGCTGTCCCGCAGTCGGGTAATAACGCAGTCTGTTTCTTTCAAAAATGTAGGAAATGCCCAACATCAGTTATATTTAAATTCCATCTAACGGAGCCATGTCTATTGCCCTATCTATACAAAAAATGCCTCAAAACAGAAACAAACCAACGAAACTCCGCCATTATTCCACAGACCAACGAAACTCCGCCATTATTCCACAGACCACTTAACTCGTTACTCACAGACCTTGAGAGAGACATCTAAACTACCCTCCTGTCCGCTGTACCGCCGATCACGTAGCTACTTCGACCGTTAAGTCTTACAGCTGCGTCCCTCAGAGGATATTGCCACTAACTCTTAATATGGCCAAACTGCTCCCCGCGAGGGTGGCAGGAGGCGTTGCACGGAGAATGGACACTTACGAGCGAAGTAATACTGTGTTTATTTATGTGCCTATAAGATATAGATAGGTACACGATGTCTGCAGAATAATGTTGAAGAATTTTCAAATCAAAAGCCTTGGTTACAACTACGTTGCAACAACAAGCCTGTGCGATCCTAAATAACGGAACCATTGAAGGAAGCAGAAAAGTGGATAAAACAACATTAACCTGCATTCCCAAAGGGATAGGCAGTGATATACTGTTTACCGACAGTTATTTTGTAATTCCCATTTCACACCGTGTAAGTAGGTCACCTGGTAATGTCCGTTCACCTGCACCCTTGACGATCTGACCAACGGCTCTGGCCCACCTACTGGGCCCAACCGTAGCAGAGTTTACGAAAGAGGACAATTTTCTTCGTTTTTGAGATAACAATGTTGTATTTTTGACATGTTATTGTAATTGTAATCTATTGTATTTTTTTTATTTTTTTTTTAATTGGAATTGACATTTTTTAATGACAGTAATTCATTTTTTTTTTTTTTTTTTTATTCCTGACCAATTTATTTAATGACTACTGTGACATTGAATTGTATCTAAAAAAATATGCTTATTGAATTGTAATTATACCTAATCTTTAATGAATAATGATGAAATGTAATTTTGATGAATATTATCACGGTTTATGCACCATCTCTTCCTACCAATTTGTACGACACGATATGCGGCTGAACATGTTAGAACTTCTGTATCCCATTATTATCCTGCATGCAATGTATCATGTACACCATGTTTAAACAAATAAAATTTACTTATTGCTTACTTACCGTTTAAGAAACCTAAAGGTATCCTTGAAACGAAAAAAAAGAAATAGGTACCTACATTTCTAACAACTCTTCTTCGCAATAAGAAAAGCCGAATCCTTCTATTCAGCTCTCTGGTCACGTCTATCGTTATAGATCAGTCAGGTCACGATTCAACAAACTTCAGCCTCAAGCTACAGAACAATCTAAATACACATAACTTGTGCTCTCACACTGCCTTTCCAAAAACTTGCATTTAATATTTATCGGGTTCTATAAAAGTTAATATTGTATAAACCACTTAACTTTAGTTCTAAGTTCGCACATCAAAATGCATGCGAAGAACGTTATTTTTAATAAACTCTGCGAGTAATTTTGAATATTACTTGCACATAACTTCTGAGGGTTGCCTGTGCACCCTTTTAATTCAATTACCTCCCCCTAGTCTTGTGTGTACAGATGTTGAGGAGTCAACAATAGCATTAGTAATGGTTAAGGGGATAACACAACATTGTAAGATGCTGTTAAACCATTATGTTTGGACGTTACGATGTTATTAAATTTATGGTCTATGTTCCCGTGTCTTATTGACAACTGTAGCAGAGAACTGCATGCCTTGATTAATAAGCAAGTCTTGCCAAAATTCGATATGAGTGGATTACGGCCTACTCCCTCTTACAGAGGAGGAGGCCTATGTTCTAGCAGAGGGAATATAAGTCGATTATGCTATACGTACCTATATATTATTATACGGATATGCTTAAGTTGTGCCTTCGTCAAATTATATGGATGACCTTTCCTTTCATATTTCATGGACCTTTTATGCTTCAGAGAGAACATAAATCCGTCGACCCGGGTTGTAACACGATTATCGCCTCTAAAAGCAATCGTCATAAACGAAGGCATTTGGAAATCAATGTTCGCCATTCATTGTGGCGACGCGTAAAAAATAAACATCTGAACTACTTTCCACGAAGATTCTTTTAATCTTGATAAGTGTTTAGCGCAGTCACACATCCGGCTGATAACGGTTACACTTTTTGTCTTGAACGACTTAGTTATCGCTTACTCCGAAACTCGTGGAAACCGATAAACGTGGCCTTGTAATAATTAGAATAATTATGGGAGTAGCATGGCACAACGTTGAAACTTGGGACCTATTTCAGAGGTCTGTGGGAACTCTTGGGGAATTGCAACAGCCGTTTCTGCTGTCTTATTTATCCATATTTTAAAATTAGGGCCTCACTAAGGATTATTTTGAATCAAATGGTGCGTCAAATATTGACACAAACTAGGAAAAAATACACAGACAAAAACTTAGTATTTGTAGACAATACGTACCTATATTTTTCATGTGTGTATTTTTCGCAGACATTGGACCCAGAACACAACATAGAAATAGACATTACAATAAAAAAAAAATCTGCCAATTTTATTCTCTTTCGTTTTATAAGTTCTATCCCATTGCCCATCCCAACTGGTGTAGCAGTAGCTGCTATTCTAAAAGTATGTATTTGTTACAGCATGGGGCGAGTCCCTGCTGTCGCTGCCGAAGCGCTGGCTCAGCACCCAGGTGTATGGGTCAGACGACGAGGACTTTCAGGTATGATGACTAGTCTGCATACCGTCGCAAATGAGTTAGGAGCCTCATTCAAAAGTTTAAGTCTCGAGTTATCACTCCTAGGCCTTAAACACTAAATAACCTAAATAACTTGATAAAGAATGCCGAAGGCTGGTGGAAAACGCCTTATATCATAAAGTCCACCTATGTACAATACCACTACTGTACAATTGTACATGAAATTGAAATTATAAATAAATAACGTACAAAAGCAATAAATACTTATATATAATTTAAGGTTTTTGAATCCAAATGACTTATCAACATTCACCAGACCGACGTCCACTGCTGGACATTTCTTGCTTGTAGTTAAACGTAGGACTCCCCAATAACAGCTAGTAAATAAATAATAATATTACCAGCCTATATGTTCACCATGCCCACTACAAGGCGTAAGCTTCTTCTCATACAGAAAAGGCATGTGCATTGATGACCACGCTTACTGAAGCCAGATTGGCAATTTCAAACGTATATAAACCTTCCTTCCAAAACCCACCCATATCCAAAATAAACTTAGAAAGTACCTATGAATTGACAAAGTCACATTTGGTACTTGCCTGGATTTGAACCCACAATTATAAGCATGAGAGGCGAGGCATTGCATTAACCACTGATCCATCACGACAATCGGCTAGTAACTTATATAAATAAGCCTAAATCTCATTCCAGAATGTCCAATTGGCGAAACTGCCAGTCCCGGAGCTGGAGACGACGATGGAGTCGTACCTCGAGTTCGCCTCCGTGGTGGTGAGCCAGCAGGCGCTGGAGCACTCACGGGGGCTGGTGCGGGGGTTCATGGAGGAGCTGGGCCCGCGCCTGCAGGAGACACTCACGGATAGGCAGAAGGAGATGGACAACTGGGTAAGACAGCCGAATATGGAGTAAATGAGCTATAGTATGTTGTTTATGTTTATTGATACAGGTTATTTTGGAGCTCGAATGACGTTGACGGGGAGGCGTTGTTGGTGAACATTTGAACTTGTTTTGTGAAGTATCACTTGAAATATATATTGAAAAAAAAAAAAACAAGATTGCTTCGTTCATTCCGATTTTGGTCACGCGCCAAAAGAACCTTTTTGTGGAACTTAACTCATCGTCATCTGCCGAGCCTTTTCCCAACTATGTTGGGGTCGGCTTCGAGTCTAAACGGATGCAGCTGAATACCAGTCTTTTACATGGAGCGACTGCCTATCTGACCTCCACAACCCAGTTACCTAGTAATTAGTTAGTTGTGTGGACCTAAGTTAACAGTACTATAACTAAATCTTTTTTTTTTATCATCGCTTTGTCTTCAGACAGATAGTTTAAAGTAATAATATTTTTTTTTACTTTAAACTATCTATTTGATACTTTTACTAAACTAGCTGTATCCCGACCCCCCTCCTCCCGTCCTATCTAAATCTCTGTGTGTATGTGTGTGGGTCTATTTGTCTTTGTATGTACCTATCACCTGATGTACCCATATTCTGGCAAATAAATTATTTGATTAGATTTTTTTTCATTGATATAATTAACTTACTTTGTTAATTCATATTATTTTTAAAACGGACCCCCAATAACAAATACCTAATTGTTGAGCGAACTGTGTCCAAATAAATGTTATTCTTTCTTTCTTTCTTTGTATATTGAATATCAATATCTGGGACTCGAATCACGCACTGCTGAGTGTTGGTTTCGTTCGTTTTTGCGAGTGTACCAGTGTTTGGAATAAGTGTTTCCTAGCACTTTTGATAATATTTTATGTGATGCATGCATAAATTGGGTTGCGTATATCGGCATCCGCGTAAACTTCTTAACAGATAAATTTTTAATCTGCAGTGCGCTCTTCTACAATACATCAGAACATGCCACAAAAAGGGGCGTTAGATTCAAAATTAATCAAAAGTCTAATGAAAGCTGAAAACGTCTTTCGTTTCTTACCTAGCCTGCTACCTATTATCAGCAACATTCCATTGTGTTCTAAACAACAAAGGACCAGCATGACCAAGCTACCTTGTGATGTGTTAAAAAAGTGCAATACAATTTGCCTGCAGGTGGTAAGATTCATGTTCCCTCTCACTCCCTTCATTAAAACCTTAAAGATCTTCACTATTTCAAAGACATATATAGACGTTCCGCAAATAAAACTCAAAACGCGCTAAAGCGCTTATCAGAGCCGTTAACGTTTTCTTTTACAACCCAAAACATAGTTACGTCAACACTATTGTTCTAACTACTAGGCCGCGCTCAGCCCTTCCAACATGACGCTTTTACAACTACCAACTTAAAATGAAAACTAAACCTATAATAATTCTTCTGTGCCTCATAACACAAGTGCTTCAAACTAATGGATTGATACAACTCAAGAAATCATTAGCGTCCAGTGATAGCCCGCTGTTGATGAAAATTCTACAACTGGTGGATGCCGCGATCAGTGACGAACATTTACTCCAAATAACGCTCAAACTGTTGCGAAGTCTTTGTGTTTGCATGCGAGAATCTTTGAAAGCGAAGGAGGATAACATTAATATTGGCAACCATTCTTTAGAGCCCGACGAGTCTGGCGGCAACGAGGGTAAAGTATACGACCTCTATAAAAATATATACAATAATACATGCTTTAATTTAAGACAAGAATTGACAAATCGTACTCATAAATTCATCTTCGACGAAGAATCTGCGTTTTTGAATCACACTAACTGTGGAAAAGATGAGAAAAATGAAACGTATAATAAAAGCGACGATAGTGACAAGTCTTCTGCTGTAAAACACTCAATACCGTCAAGACTGGAACAAGTATTATTTAAAGCACTCATACAAACAAAGGATCTCCATGAGTATAGATTGAGAAGGTATGACCCATTTGGAAAAGGAACGCCACAAACAAAAAGTATTTTACAACACTGCCTTATAGTCATACTGACTTTACATCCTAATGAGCAAGAAATATCTTTAAGAAAACACGACATCGATGAAAAGGATTTAAATAACACACTTTATACAAAATCGCCGATAGATGTAGATATAATAGACACTAAGCATGATCAAAAACGTAAAGAAAATGAATCTATCAAAGCAGAAAAAATTTCTGAGTGTAATTTACAATCCCTTTACAATTTTTTAACTGAAAGTGATCGGAAGAATCTCATAAAGGTGTATAAATTTATTCGAAAACGTGATACTATAAAGATATATATTGAAGTAAATATAGGGCAAAATCATACTGATTTAATTAATAATTGTTGTGAAAATGGTACTACTATTTCACAGTGTAAAAAAGATTTAATAAATGATTTCATAACGCAATCAAACTTTCCTGACGATAGTTACATAAATACTATCACAAATATTAAAAGCCTTGTAAAGCAATACGAAATTAAATTAAATGGTACCACACATCATAACATATCTGCCACAACAGTTCAAGATGAAAAGAAAGAAGAAAACACAGTCATAGAATCTACAACAAAGCCAATTACTAACGCTTATCGAATAAAGCACACAGAAGATGACATGCCCGTGTCAGTTACAAAACCTAACGAATCTAACAAACTTGGTGAAGTTACTCAGGCTATTGTAGTACTTAATGATTTTGTGTCAAAGCAAACTACAAAAAGCTATTTGGAAACCCAGAAAACTGATAAAACTGAGTCCGATAAACCGTGGACGGATTTTGTGTTCAAAGAAGAGCAGCCACAGCAAGAGATCACTACTCCGTACAATCCAATCGGTACCACACATCATAACATATCTGCCACAACAGTTCAAGATGAAAAGAAAGAAGAAAACATAGTCATAGAATCTACAACAAAGCCAATTACTAACGCTTATCGAATAAAGCACACAGAAAATGACATGCCTGTGTCAGTTACAAAACCTAACGAATCTAACAAACTTGGCGAAGTTACTCAGGCTATTGTAGTACTTAATGATTTTGTGTCAAATCAAACTACAAAAAGCTATTTGCAAACCCAGAAAACTGATAAAACTGAGTCCGATAAACCGTGGACGGATTTTGTGTTCAAAGAAAAGCAGCCACAGCAAGAGATCACTACTCCGTACAATCCAATCAGTATTCGTACCGCATCGGGTGTAAAAGACCAAGAAGAAAAATCTCAACATGAATCTACAAGTTCACTGTCGCTTTATAAAAATAGCAAAGTTTCAAACACTGAAAAATATGTACTTGAAGCTACGACGACCTTCAAGCAAAACAAAACCAGCAACAACAAAGAAAATAATGAATCAATAGATGTCACCTTGCCAATTTCTCCAGAAAAACATGAAGCTAAAGATGAACTGCTGCAACCATCAACTTCAAGAATTGATATGGAAAATGTTGTCAAAAATACATTTACGATTGATTCTTCTTCAACTAATTATGACGTGAATATGGAATTGTATACCATTGATGTTATGCAAAACACAACTATAGCTAATCGAGTTAATAGTACTGTCACACCCACACCTAATGATAATAACAAATTGACAGAAGTTACATCACCACCATTACATACTAACAAAACCTTAAAACCTGATTCAAGAATAACTCAAAATGCTGAAAATTATTCCGAAACATATTTAGTCGGACATAATACAAAAGTAAGCGACAGTAGAAGTACAATGACTGCATCTACTGTGAAAAGTACAGAAACAATACATTATTCTTTACTTCCTGATATGGTAAGTTTTACAAATAATATGACTTTATCGACAGATTTAGGAACAAGAGCCAAAGAAATACCTCAAGAATACTTTATTACTGACCATAGTACAACACAAAACACTATACCTGTAAAAACAGCGAAGAAAGAATTAAACTCAACTACAGACCATGTCACAACTTTTTCTACCCTGATTTCAATGTTTGATGGAGAGCTGACATTAAGCAATGTACAAAGTATTCCTGAAATATCAATTCCAATAAAGTCAACTGATGTCACAAGAATTATTCCTGCATCAGAGGAAGGTGTGAAAGAAAGTGAACAATACCTTTTTTTTTATGTGACAACATTAGATAACGTATTAAAACAAACAGAAACTTCAGAAACCTTCACTTCAGAAACTTTAAAAACCTTCACTTCAGAAACTTCAGAAACCTTCACTTCAGAATCACCTGAAACAGAAAATATTTCAGAACCAACAAACCCTATTTTTCAAGAAACAACAATGAAAGCAGAATATCAGAATACAGCAACAAATATGATACTCAAACCGTTAACAACACTTTCTTCGCCCGATTCTACGAAATTGCACATCCAATCAATTCATGATGACATGGAAGGCTTAAATAATATTGATAGAGTAACCAACGTAAAATCAATTAGTACGGCTGCTTCCCATGTTACGGTTGAGGAGCCTTACGAGTACACCGTGCAAAAAATAAGAACGAACGTTCCAAAAAATGGCATTACGGAAATGTCACCCATAGAAACAACAATAATTCAATCCACCCAAGATATGAGCAAAGCTGGTATATCCAATGATTTTATTGGTGAGCCAAAACCTCATTGTAATAATACAAATGCTGTTATCAAACACTACAAAAAAAGTTATATGACAACCGGTATATCTGTAAATACCGAAGAGAATAAGGTTACTACTGCACAAGGCACAATTCCAAATTTTATACGAAATGTGTCCGACAATGAAATAACTATGAGAAGCATAGGTGCCGTTACATCTAAAGTAGAACCAGAAATGACTATAGCCTTTAATAAAAAAGTGCCTAAAAATATAATGACTACATTTCAAAATATTATGCCTACTAAGAATGTCGCTAGTACTGAATCCATACCAAAATCAACATATTTTCTAAACCCTCTAACGTATAGGGACATATTTGATAAACAAAATAATCAATCGACTCAATTGTTTCACACAGCAATTAACACCGAACCATATACTGAAACTGAACGTGACGCTTATACAACAACAACTTCAACTTCACATAAACATTCACCCACTATTAGTTTTTCAGAATGTAACACGACAAGCGAAGACATTCAAAGTACTGTATATAAACAAAGTATTAGTAATACTGCTGAAATACATATAGTTGATAATGAATATGGGATGGAAAATTATATTGAAATGCCAGAAATTCAACAACCTGAGAAAACAAATACACTTAGTGAAAGTCTCGTCATTAAAACGAATGAAAGTAATTGTATAACTGAACCTTCAAATATTAAAGAAAATGGTGATTTAGAAATCACATCCATTTTAAAAGAAGTAAAAAAGAGTAAAACCACTGAGATACTAGAGATGCTGAACCGAACAAGTGGAATACCATTAGTACACCATGAATCAGAAACTGAAGTGGCTCTAGCATTCAATAGCAATTTTGAATTAACAACTATTTTAGGAATGGAAAAGATAAGTAATGAACCCTCGAAGGTTAAATTAAAAGTACCGAAGAATGATTTAAAAGCATTTCCACGAGAAGAGTCAGTCGTGAAAAAACCGTTAGACACAGACGTTTCTCTGCATATTTATACATCGCCAGAAGAGACTATCACATTGAAAAAGAATATAAGTTTAAATATTAATATAAATACAGACTCTTTAAAAAAAGTTGATAACAACGTATCAAAGACACTTTCAAACCAAAATACGAGTTCATCAGTTGAGTCTCCACCATCACATAGTCTAACTTCCACAGAAATAACACCAAGTGAACTCCTAGAGTTTACTGGTGAACATATCACAATAAACGCAACTATTTCCGCTGATGATTTATTGGTAAAACACAACGGTGCATTCGTACATAAAGAAATAAGTACGAACCCAGAAAGTCGAACTAATAACAGCACCAATAACACTTTTATTAATTCTTTTTATTCATCAAACTATTTTACAGCAGAATTAAGTAAAACAGTGGATATGGAAGTAAGTACTATGGGAATGATAGCAGAAAATAAAGATCAGACTAACGAATTCCTTACAATGCCAACATCCACAATGGCTATGGGGTCTTCACTAGAATCTATAAATGATGCCTCTTTAAAAAGTAAAAACATGACTGTGCCAAAAGTTAAGAAACATCATGTCAAACATCATCACACAAACTTAATAGCAGATGATAATATGACAGATAAATTAATGTCATCCTCAACACATACAGAAACTACAACGAGGAATGTATCTAATCATGATGAAATTGATTATTTTGGAAAAATAAGAAAAAAATCTAGTACAGACAAGAATGAAATAAATGACGTAAAGGAAGCATCAGAGAGTTTATACACAGACAAAGAAAAACAAATGCCAAATATTAAGGCATCGATAATCACCACAACTCACAACACATTTAATGCAAAAAACTGGTCAACTCCACAAATATTTACATATAGCGAGAACAATACAGATATTATCGCTACAGTATCAGGACCTGAAATCATAGACTTAACGAATAACTCGGATGTTGAAGAATCAACTTCATTCACCCCAGAAACAGTATTCTTAGCTGTAAGCGTATCGACGCCTGACCTTTTAAATTCAACGGATGTAATGCAAAATACTACAATAAATAAGCAATTATCAGACAAGAACTCGACGCAAATACGAGAAAACTCTTACTCCATAGAAATATTTCAAACAACTCTCGTAGATGCACGAAATAACGCATCAATTACAGACCCAATACTTGGTTCAAATAAAGTGACGATAAAAGAAGATTTTGGTGAGTCCAGTGTTACTCTGGCATCGCAAGTGACAGAGTTTGTAAGCAAAACATTTAATAAAAGTGATCAGTTATTCGAAAAAGAAACAAAATCTTCAATATATACAACGACAAGCGAGTTAGTGAAAATGCAATTTTACTTCGATGAAAGCACGATTACGCCAGCTTATGATATAACGAAATCAATAATTAACGGAACAAACGTAAATGGTAGCTCATCTTTTAATAAACCTCACAAAATGGAAACTACTTTTGTAAATAAACCCTTCACTTCTTATGTGACAGAAAGCACAACACTATCAAAAAATTTACCAAAACGTATTTCAACGTTCACAAAAGCGAATAAAAACTTTACTGAAAATTCAAACGCCACACATTCAAAAAGTATAAAACATAAAATAAAATCAAAAAGTCCTATTGCATTTGAACTAAACATTCGTGTAGGAGTAGAATCGACTAAAGACGGAATAAAATTTTCAGTACTTGATGAAAAGGAAACAGTGTATAGCAAAAGTGAATTACGAGTGCCAATAACAACTTATTTCAATTCAAATCGGTCTGGTGATAATGAAACTATAGAAACGTTATTGAAATCTGAAATAAAACTTGTTAATGACACTAAAATTGATAATACAGCATCATCAAATTATAAAATAAGAGACACTGTTTTGAAAAACATAAACCCAAATCGGAGGTCTAATTATGTTAACAATGAGGATCTGAGTCGAATTGGTGGAATCATGGATAAACTGTCATGGAATCCGCCGGTGGTAAATACGAAATTCCCGCAACGTCCGAAAACACGAAAAACATTTGTAGCGAACACAAATATGAGTGAAAAAATACAACCGCACCAAATTAATACAACTAGTTCTAATGCGTCTACAACATCAATTCATAATAATTTTACAAATATAAAACATACAAGCAAAATGCCTGGTTCTCTAACTGAAGAACTCGCAATTAATCATATTAAATCAATTTATAAAGAACATATTGAACAAATAAAAGAAAGTATGAATTACACGAAAAATGGAAACATAAGTGCGTCAGACGTTCTAAAAAAGTTTTACCAAGCGATAATAAATTTTCCAGTAGCAGAAAACATTAACAATTCAAGGTTAAACATCTCTGGGGTTAATAGTACCTCACACAAGCATGAAAATCAAGAAGACTTAGAAGCTGACTCTTCAACATTATTTCGTGCTAAAACTAATTTAGTCAAATCCGAACCAAGATGGAATAAAAACAAAACAAACAAAACTTCAATTTTAATAAAGAAAAAATTTGACAAGTTGCTTAAAAACATACTGAAAGGAAAAAATTTAAGCACAAGCCAAAGGCAGAAATTAAAAAGGAAATTATTAAAGAGTCTTATAAGTAAGAAGAATAATACCAGTGTGCATAAGTTTCATAAAACTGTCAAAAAGAAAAACTTGTTTAATATGACTACTGATAGTGATAAATTTACCACAAGTTATAATTATTTTACTTCGATAGAAGCTGGCAATGTTACACATACAACACAAAGTAAAGAGAAAATCGCAAAAGGAATCGACAAAGAAATGGAAGTGGAAGTAACGTATAACACCACAGGCAAAGATATTTTGCAAGGCGCAAGACGGCTTTTTAGCACACTTAATAATAACAACTTATTGATCCACCAAATAGAACTAGAGTCGTTTAAACTCAAGCCTGAAACTATATATCAAAATTCGTCCACAGAGACAAACATCGGTTTGAATAAATATGTGACAGCCATTACACCTTATGAAGTAGCACCTTTAATAACTGAAAAACGGGTTTCAGGAATTATTCTAAGTGAAATAGATGGAGATTTGTCAAAAAATGAATCGAATGACGACATAAGTGAGACATCAAACGCTGTTATTCTTAATTCAAGTTATATTTCAACTAAAAAAGAAGTTGCAAGAGGATTGCAAAGTGTATTCGATGAAGTAAACGATTTCATAGAAGAATTAAATGGTGTTTCGACACAAGAAAACAATAATTTGACTTCCTCATACGTTAATGTTAATTCAACAGCAAAAATTACAAATAAAGGAAAAAACTATTACAATGTGACTACTGTGACTGATGCTGACAACACGACGGCTGTAACAAACACCAAAAGTAAAACAGCTGCAACCAAATATGGGATAATGACAGCACCATTTAAAACTACTGTTGCTTTTTATGCTACTGATACACCTTTGTTCATAACAACAGAATTAGAAAATACTGCACAGAATAAATTCACCAATGACAACGAAGGGTCAAAACATACTATCCCAATGACCACTATAAAGTCAAATACTTTCAATAATTCAGAATTTCAATCAGATGATAATGCGGCAGTAGTAACCTTTCCATTAACGTCTAGTACATTAACAATAACAAAGGTGCCGCCTCAGTTAAATGAACTGAATGACAAAATTACACAAACCATACATAAAATTACAACAAAAACACATGTTATGAATAAAATAATCAAAAGTACTACCAACGTACCTACCGTTGCCAGTGCTGCCATAAACAATAGTGTAGAAATAATATCATCAAGTCCACCAGACTTTGATGTTGTAAATAGGAACCTGAAGGATAATACTAATCTTATAAAATTTAAGGTTGATAATGATGACAGAAATGAAACATATATGAACTTCCATAATGACATTAGAAACAACAGTTATTCATCGCTACAGAAAAGAGGGAACAATGTAATACATGAAAATAAAACTCAAAACGTTAAAAGTTTAGATATTGATCGACTTAAATCTACAAGTGTTAATACAGTCACAATAACATTAACTACTCCAAAATTCCAAGATAATGAAAAAGCTAACAAAAAGCATCCGTCAAATGAGATATTCGTTGAAAAGTTTATGCACTCATCAAACTTAGATGATGAGACGACGTTGCCAGTAACTAGAGGAATATATAAAAATGTTGTCGGTACTACAAATATTTTGAAAGACAGCACCGATCTGCCACTTGTAACAAAATTTGATACTACTTCAGCAATTATTCCAAAGATTTACCTTTTAGATCCCTATACAAGGCAAATAGTCGCAAACCAAAGTATTGAAAATAAAGACGTACCTAAAAACGAAAAATATCAAACGTTTGTGGATAAGGTTACCGAAAATAACAAAATCAGTAGGAAGAATAGACCAATCGCCACACAGTACATTACTGCAGTGACTGATGTACAGCAGGTCACTAAGATGTCACCAGATACATCTACACATGGAGATAATACAAGTGTTAGAGAGATTATAAAATATTACGAAATGCTAGGAACACATTTAAAAAATGCAAATAAAACGCAATTGCTTTACATTGGAGACAAATCACTGAATGTGACTAGTACCAAAAAAAGAAATAATATAAATGCTAGCAAAAATAATTCATATGATCAACGTGATCCTATAGTATCAATTATACAAAAAAGATCAAAAAAGTTACAAGATGAAACGTCCAGGAATAATACTAAACATAATTACTTTTTAAACCTTCATGACGGTGAAAAAAATATTTCAGTCATTCATACACCAACATTGGGTCACGTAAAAGTTACTACAATGAATCCTGTAAAGAAAACTACTAATTTGAAACCAGAAGTACAAAATCTTTTACTAGTATCAAGAACGGACCGTACTTATCAAAATAGAACTTTAGGAAAAGGTTTTCGCAGCAATTTCAATAGTATTTTACCAATCGAGAGTAGGGACTTAAAACGTAAAAAAACTATAGAAATATTTAGCTCACGTCTGAACAGGCCGTATAATTCATTCACCACGGCAACTGCGGTAACAAAAAATATAAGGTACAACACATATCGGCCAATAAGTAAAGAAGAACTTGACCTGCTTAAGTACTACAGCGAATCCGTTTCAAATACGACTCTCCAAAAACAAGTTGGCGAAAACCCGCACCCTCAATTTCCAGGATTTAACTATTCTAGTGCTGTTCTAAAAAGCGGCGTCAATAGTTTGCAGTCAGACTCCAAGCCAATTCTACGCGCAGCTAATTATTCAGAGGCGGATCAAATGATGATACATACAGAAAATGAAGGACATTGTGACAAAGGTTTACACCTAGCATTAGAAAGGAAAAGCGATTTAAAACAACCCATTGAAATGATTAAAATTCCACATTCTGCAGAAATTGATAGAATTTCTCATCCAATACTGGAGATTAATATAAATTCACCACAGATAAGGACTAACGGAGATTCACCTCCAATGATTGAAATAAATGGAAATCCACTTCCGATTGAAATTAACAGAAATTCAGTGCCAATGGAACTTAATCAAAATCCAGTGCCGATGGGAAGTAACAGAAATCTAGTTCCAATGGAAATTAACAGAAATTCAGTGCCGATGGGAATTAACAGAAATTCAGTGCCGATGGATATTAATAGAAATTCAGTCCCAATGGATATTAATAGAAATTCAGTAATTCAGTCAATGCCGATGGAACTTAATAGAAATCTAGTGCCAATGGATATTAACAGATATTCAGAACCGATAAATCTGGTGCCGATGGGTAATAATCGAAATCCTATGCCTGTAGAAATTAACAGAAATTCAGCCCTAATGGATATTAGTAGAAATTCAATACCGATGGAAATTAACAGAAATCTAGTGCCGATGGATAATAATCGAAATCCGGTGCCAATGGAAATCAACAGAAATTCAGTACCGATGGAAATTAACAGAAATCTAGTGCCGATGGATAATAATCGAAATCCGGTGCCAATGGAAATCAACAGAAATTCAGTACCGATGGAAATTAACAGAAATCTAGTGCCGATGGATAATAATCGAAATCCAGTGCCAATGGAAATCAACAGAAATTCAGTGACGATGGATATTAATAGAAATGCAGTGCCGATGAATATTAATGTAAATCCGGTACCAATGGAAATCAACAGAAATTCAGTACCGATGGAAATTAATAGAAATCCAGTATATTTAATAAACAAAGATTCAGTACCGATGGATATTAACGGAAATTCATTGCCTTTAGAAATTAACAGAAACCCAGTGCCTTTAGAAATTAACAGAAATTCAGTGCCGATAAATTATAATCAAAATCCGGTGCCAATGTATGTTGACAGCAATTCAGTGCCAATGGGTAATAATCGAAATCCAGTGCCTTTAGAAATTAACAGAAATTCAGAGCCGATGAAAATTGATAGAAATCTAATGTCGATAGGAATAAAAAAAAATTCAGAGACGATGGATATTAAGAAAATTTCTGTGCCGATAAAAATTAACAGAAATTCAGTGCCAATGGACATTAATAGAAATCCAGTGCCGATGAATATTAATAGAGATGCAGTGCCGATAGAAATTGCCAATAATTCAATTTCTCAAAAGATTAAAAGAGACTTTATTCCTGAGGAAACAAACAGAAATTCAATTGCAAGGGAAATCAATAGGGACTCGCCTCGGATAGTAGAAATTAATAGGTATATAGCTCCAACGCTGAACTTAAATAGGAATTCCCCTTCTTCCTCTTCCCTGTTAAACTTGCCCTCAATGAATGACAATTACAGGAATTCACCCTCAATGATGGATAAAAATAGAAATTCACCCAAAATGGCTGACAATCATAGATATTCATTGGATGATAATAAGAATTCTTCCTCAATGATAACCAAACCATGGATCTCAGCATCAATGTTCAACAGTAATGGGAACTCATCCCCAATGATTGACAATAATTTGAATTTAACCCAAGTAATTACCAAAAATCAAAATTCACCATCAACACTTAACAGTAATAGGAATCGGTCCTCAATTGTTGACATTAATAGATACTCATGGGTTGTTAACAAGAATTCCCCTTCAATTATTCATAATAAATGGAATTTACTATCAATGATTGGTAATAAGAATTTGCCATCAGTACCTGAAAAAAATATAAATACATTCTCAGTGATTGATAATAATGAGAAATCATCAATAGGGGTTGAAGATAAGAGAAAAGGACCTGCAATGACCGACAATAACAAGAATTCGCGTTCAATGGATGCTAATACCGTTAATCTGCATTCAACACAGACGATGAAAACTAATAAGAAATCAGCTCCGGTGAATGACTACAAGCAGATAACTAATTCGACGAATAAAACTAAAACAATTTCAGCACGTAATATGACTGGAATCAACAAATCAGAAGCTATTGTGGCAGCTAAGAAAAAAATACTACCCATGAAAGAAATAAAAAAAAAACCGTTATTGACTTTTGGAAATAATAAGAAACCACTTTCGATTATAGGAAAGAATATAAATACGCGTGGAGCTTTAGAAATAAACAGAAACAAACATTCCAAAATTGTTACGAAGAACTTTAAGCAAATTGGTTCACAGAAAGAAATACTTTTAGATTCTTTTGAGAAAAGCAATCCATATGCTGTGAAAATAAAGGAACCGAAGTCACAAAAATCAGGGATGAAGCAAATGAAAATAGGCAATAGAAGGAAGGCGATGATGACCATGAATACACAAGACTTTCTCTCACAACATCGCTACGCGACACCACGAAGCGTTTTACAAAAAAATACGAAACTATACCTAAAGCCCCAAAAATCGGTTCGAAAAACTATATTAAGCCCGATATTTGATAATACTATTGGCAAAACAGCAAAAAAATTGGAGCATAAATTAAACCCCAAAACAGTATTCATAAACAATGATTTCTTCCAAACTAAATCGGTAATACATCGTCGCTCAAATAAAATACGACAGAAAGTGCATCCAGGACAGAATATCCAACAAATGGGAATTACGACAAAGAAAGCCAAAATATATAGAAAAGACATCGGCGATCCGATGAGTTTCATGTTTACTGCTGACTATAAGAAGATGACGAGACGACCACCGTTCAATAAAAGGTTACGTGTTCGGAAAGGCTCGAATTTCTTCGAAAATAACTACAGTCCTTCTCCATCTTACAGAAGGAGCGATGTCGAGCAGTCAAGAACAGAAGCTGGCAGGACGCCCCGACACGGGAGGACTATATTTTTTTTGAGCCCCACTGTACCGTATGACGAATATATTTAAGTTTTCTATATCAATATAGTGAGTAGAAATGTGTTGCGTTATAATTTGTTTGTGATAGCGATAAGTAGTCAATAAATATATTTTACTTTAAAATACAAGTTTTATTTTGGAATTTTAGAGCCTAGCTTTCCTTATCTATCGTTATTTAATATAACCGCAATTTAAGCAGAAAACTTAAAAAATTAAAAAACAAAATATCGAAAGCTTTTGATTCTTATCTTAAAGCCCCATTTACACGGTGCAAGTTTATTGCCTGTGGCATATCATAAAATTGAAGCATCAATTGACTGGCAACGTCTAAACAACGTACAACTGTTGCACGATACGGCATGTTTGTTGCCGTCAAAACTGGTACAGGCGTAAACGGTACGTCATTCAATTCGGACGTAAAAATTTTTCATTCTATATAATCGAATGAAATATTTGGCAGCGCAAATACGTGCAATACTATCAATTGTATAACTCCGTCCGTTAGACTAGGCAAAACTTGCATGCAATTATTGCCTTAGTGTTAACAAGCAATTATTAAAGGCCAAAACTTGCATTCAGTTATTGTATGCCGTTTTATGGAAATTGCACGCGTGTCAACACTTCATGCAATTCTTGGATAACAATAATTGAACGTGCTTTATGGAACGTTCCAGAAACTTGCTCCGTGTAAATGAGGCTTTATGCAGTAAAAAATTTACTCTGCAGAACTATTTGGAAATTATGCTGAGCAAATTGATTCAATTACATGTAAGTTGCTGTTCCCCACTATAGAAGTTGAACCAGGTCTCTTGTCTTAGGTGACGGACTGGTGGTTAGACGACATGTACCTGAAGGTTCGTCTGCCGCTGCCCATCAACTCCAACCCTGGCATGGTGTTCCCTCGCCGCCACTTCGCCAAGATGGAGGAAGTGGCGGACCTGGGCGCGTTGTTCATCGATGACCTCCTCGACTATAAGGAGATGCTGGACAGGTGGGTGGCTCCGAAGGATCCTAGGGCCAGTAGAACCATGACTAAGTAAATATAAATGATGGGTTTAGCACAGATGTTAGAAGAGGCAAAATTATTGCAGTAAACCATGTTTTGTAATACTGTATACTGACTGGTATCGGTGACCCAAAGATTAATGATAAGTAAATTGCTTACCGATGCTACGCAGGACGGGGTAGGTTCAAATTGCAGGTGTATCTAGAAGGGCTAGGGGAGTAGGCAGCTCGCGTTCCCTAAACGTTCGGCTTATTTGTGCAGAATAAACAATTTTTCTTTCTTTCCTCTTTCAAACGATAATTATTATTGCTGATGCTGACCCATCGCGTACGCGTGTGCCCAAATTAGAAGGCTTTTTTCCGTATTTAAAAACGTCGAACATGTACTAAAATTATAAGTATAGGTATTTTTGAAAGATTAGGAATGAAATTAGAATGCGACCGTTCTAAAAAAAAATGGGATTGCCCGTCAGATTTCGCGTGTAGGACGGTTTAAAACGAATCTACAGTCAGCGCAGACACAGTATAAATATGGAAAGTAGGGAAACTAGGCATATTTATTGAAATAATTACCTACCCTCCAATTTTAAAAAGATCGCAGCAGCCACTAGTCTCTGCACGGCACCCGCAACTGACAGCACCACGACAATCACTTTGGGGTCTCGACAGTGAGTGCGTCTGTGTGAGTGTGCCGTTTCAAACGTTTACTACTTAGCTTCTGTACTGTCCATATTTATACTGTGGCGCAGTTGCAATAATCGAATCAATCGCGAGGTTATCGATATCATCGTATAACGCGACCGATATTGTTTGGACCAAAAAGTCGAAATGATTACTCGAGTTTAAAATCTATACTGAACAGTACAAAGTGAGTTTTAGACGGAATCTGAATATTAGCTAATTTATAAACGTGGGTTCTTAACGAAAGATGTTCAAGGCCCATACAACCGTCATAATATTATGCAGGGCATTATTATTACAAAGCTTGTTAGTAAGTTATAAAAGTTTATATGAAAGCTGGCTTGTTTCAGGGGTGAGCTGCCTCTAGAGCGAGCCACCAGTCGGGAGAAAGGGCAACCGCTCTGCATGGAGCAGTTCTACCGCCTGCTGGGGGTATGCCGCATCCCTGAGGTGGGGAAGGACCGACTCGAGCTGCCCCAAGTCAAGCGAGGAGCTGAGGAGGCGGAAGAACTGGTCGTGGTCGCCTGCAGGAACTATGTAAGTATTTGAAGAAGGCTTTGAAAGCCCTCATCCATATTTAGATACAGTTACAGTCAGACATACATTCGTAATGACGATTTGTTTGTAAAATATTTTGGACATGAACATTGCGGACGTATCATTTCCTATGATAAGTACGTCCGTACGTGAGATTGTGACTAAGAAAAAACTCGTCCATGTATGAATGGGCTGATAGTCTTGTCCAAATTACTTAACTTATGCCAATATCAAAACTTTTTGTATTCGTTCCACCACAAGTACCTACTAAGCTGGTGGGCTTTGTAGGTACAGGGTCGACTGGTTCGAATGGAACTCATAAAATTATACAACAAAGAAACTCGTTATGCCATTGAGTTTACCAACAATTCTCCACATCTAAAACATTTCTATACAAAATTAAATTCAGCAAGACTTGCGTTGTAAATCTGGCGTAACAAGAATAACTCCATTATTAGGAGTCGGCCATGTAACTTCGTTAGCACTTAGAAACGTAGCGGTGCACTTTATCACTTAAGCACGAAACTAAGTTATGAAACTGTCCCCTAGTATGAATAACTTATATTATTTTGTGTTGGCTAAGTTTCGAGATGCAGCCTTGTTGTCTTAAGGGAAATACATTATTTATAGAGGGGGTTCTGTTGTAGTCCTAATTTACCAGATGATTTATTTTAAGTAGGTACATAATTATTTTAGAAACGGTTACTTTAGCAGAATCATAATATGAAAATATTATGAATCATCGTAAAATGTCACAAACTGAAATTCATATTATGATCTGCGTGTAATTCATATTACGAAAAAATTCATCTGTTTGACAGTTTTATATGGAGATTCGTAAAATGATCCGGAAAATATGAATTGCTTTTATGTCAAATTAGAGTAAGTGCTAATGACAGCTGGGATTCAGGAAATGAACTGCTTTTATAGGAATTGCTGTTGTTAATGACGAGTCCACTGTTCTTGCATTGTTTTTTAAAAGATTATCATAACTCTTAATCTTGTATTTTAGTGAACTGAAAAGCACCACTTACGCAATGATCGCCAGTAGGCATAGCATATTACTATTTTCAATTCAAATATTTCTTATCTCTTGTTATCATCATTAGCCGTCCACTGTGGCCTCAGGCGTCGATCGTTTTACTTTCTAGTCATAATATACACGTAAATACAACACACTTAGGGCGCTGATACAATTTTTCGGTGCCCTTACAAATGTAGGATTGTTCGTCTCTATTGTTTCTAACTTTATCGACGTAATTGTTCTACTAACCAATTACGTCGTTCAAGTAATTTAAGCCTTAAACGAGTTACATTTACTTGGTTAATAATGCATATTTTTCTTTTCCAAAATAACCAATAAAAGAAATGATGAAAACTGTCGTTGCTAGTTGTAACTTTAGCGATAGTCGATCCCATTATGTAAGTCAGATGTCCAGTTACAATTCCATATACCGTAGTTAAGTATACAATGTTTCTTCCCAGTTCTACCCCATCCCAGTGAAAGCAGCTGACCGTGGAAGACTAACTCCAGGAGAGATGCAAGCTCAGCTGCTGCATGCCCTGGTGGATGCAGCCGGGGCACCACCAGCGCCCAGGGTTGGGCTGCTCACGTCCATGAACCGAGACCAGTGGGCTAGGGCCAGGGAACATCTCATAAAGGGTAAGACTGTTTAAATGGAGTATATCTAGGTTAAGTTGACATAAAATAAGTCCATATATTTATAGTTCTAAAATTATCAAAAATTGGTATATTAGAATAACAAGGGGGTTTAACGCTTTTCAGTTACCTACTTCTGTATAGCATATCCTTGTGTATACCTATTTCATTTAATCGTTTACACATTGGCTGAGTGATCGACTTCTGCTTGTTGGATTACAATGCATAGCCTACAGAACTTTGAGTGATCGACTTCTGCGTATTGGATTACAATGTATAGCCTGCAGATGTTGAGCAACGCTGTTTATAAAGATTTAAATCAATCAAAAAAACCTGTGTAGTTTTCGTCACACAGCACACAACAAGACGTGGTCCTAAAACTACAGACGAGTACAAGAAAAAATAAAAAATAAACTAAATGTAAGTCACTTACCTCACAGATGAGATGAACCGCATGAACTTGGAGCTCATCTCCCGCGCACTGTGCATCCTGTGCCTGGACGAGGCGGGGGGAGACAGGGCTGACACCGACGCTGATACCAACGCCATGCTGCGAGCCATGCACGGCGCCGGCACGCGCTTCCACTCCGCCAACCGGTGGTTCGATAAGACTGTTCAGGTGAGTGAACCCTGGAAAGAAAGTGGCAAAACCAGTGGAATGAAAGCAGGTATAATAATAAAGGAACATTTTGAACCATGTTACGTATGAATAAGAGTGACATTCTTGATTTTATCATAAAACATCCTTCGGTAGTTGTAAGTTTCTGATTCAAAAAGTAAGAAAGAATGAATAACATTTATTTGGCAACGTGCGTATATGTGTGTAGTGTGTGTAATTAAAGTAATAAAAACTAAAACCCAACTACGACTAAAAAGGTATAAACCTGACACCCCAGACAGAATAAATAAAAATCCGGAGTCACACGTAATCTGTTCGATTTATGCCCTAACACGTGTGACTCCGGATTTTTAATTATTCTGTCTGGGGTGTCTTGTTTATACCTTTTTAGTCGTAGTTGGGTTTTAGTTTTTAATACTTTAATTTTTTTTTTTTTTTTTGGGGTTATAATATTATATATATTTGAAATGTGCTCATTAAGCCCTTTCATTTGATACCCAACATGGTACGATAAAACAATTTTTTTTTTTAGTTCCTTACTTTTTGTCCTCTAGAGGGTGCCATTTTTAATTCAACGTGACGTCACATAGCCTATAACCAGCGGACGATCAAGACGCGTCCAACGATACCTCATTTGTCAAACTGTGATGAGTGATTTAGAAGATAGGAGGGAACAGATGAACATACATACATACATACATACATACCGGTCAAAATCATAACACTCCTTTTTTCTTCGCCGTAGTCGGGTAAAAAAGTAAAACAAGTAAAAGTAAGGGTCGTAGCAGTTGGCGTTCTGTGGCTTTTCCCTCCCCACCCAGTAAAATGACATGATACCTACTTATTAATTAATAATTATGGTGTTTGAAAACAAATTCAAGTGAATATAGGTTTTCAGTTACCGACTGACGCCGAAAAGCTGCATTATATGATTGTGATGCGCTATGACATTTGGTGTGTATCAAACCTGTATTTACAATTATCAGATTTACACTATCTTCATGTGTCGCGTGTGTTGTGTCGTGAGACGTGTCATCCAATCTACAAACTCTGTGTTCTCTTCCAGCTAATCATCTCGTCAGACGGCACAGTAGGCATGTGTTACGAGCACAGTGCAGCCGAGGGGGTCGCAGTGGTCCGGCTGGCGGAGCGGGCGCTGGCCAGGGCGGAGGTGGCCGACAGGCCAGCACCACCACCCGCCCTCTTGCCAGCGCCGCAAGCCATGAAGTGGAACGTCACCACAGACGTACAGAGAACTATTGAGACTGCTGCTAGGGATCTTGATCGGTGAGGAATTTGTTTCCAGAACCAGAAATCTTTTCATTAAACACAAAATCGGCTCATTGTTTGGAAGCTGTGATACCATAGACAGACTCAAATACAACATAGGTTTAAAACTGAACAATCCTTTTTTGTGTCGGAAACTGAAAATGGAAGCATCGAACATACCTATTTTCGACAATACTTGACTGGTAAAGTTTTTTACTCACCAAGATTAATGTTCTTCTTCATAGTTGACTTGCGACTATCAAGTCTGTTATATCTTTCGCTGCTTTAAACTGTTTACCTCTCATTTCAACTACAGCGCCATCTCGGACCTGGACCACAAGGTGTACACGTACCGCGGGTACGGGCGCGAGTTCATGAAGTCGTGCCGCACGAGTCCAGACGTCTACATCCAGCTCTCGATGCAATATGCTTACTACAAGTAAGTTCTACTTGAACATTGGCCTGATGATTGAACGAACGTAAAAGCTGCATTATTTCAGTAAGAGGTAACAGGGATAATAAAATATCTACATAGGTATTAACGATTACAAACTTTGTACTTAACACCTACTTCTGTTGACTACATAATTAATATGGAAAATCCATAATAATCTTTATTTTAACATAAATCTAACAGATATACTTACATTCCGATCCTAAGGCATTAGACATTAGTATGATTGGGTGTTTTGGGCGCCTATATAAAACATTTGCGTAGGAATGCTTATTTAGGTACATTTATTATGTAATGAATAAAAAATCTTATTTGTTACGAATCAGCGGTACCACATTACTTACGGTAAATAAATATTGAACTGTACAGCACGATGATTAGACAGAAACGCACTAAGTTTAAAACACATACTCAGTAAAAAAAAATATTTAAACAAAAAATTAACGCAATAACACTGATAAAATGAATTTTTAGTTTGTCATAATTATAAATTTATAATATCTAAAATGCAAATGAACTTTGTGTACTGAGAGTGATTCGTTGCAAATCTACCGACATTCTGAGCGAACTTAAAAAAGTCCGGTCATCGAGTCGCATCTACAATATTAATGAATGTAAATAAATCATTATTACTTAGGACATAAGAACCCGTCTCGTTCACACTGGCACTGTTATAACTTTCACGACTACTTTTCTCCAACAACTGAAAGGTTAAATATTCCTATGCAAGCTGTAAGGCGCCATGTTTAGATTGATTATTATTAACAACCCTACACCTCGCCCTGTCCCCAAGGATGTACGGCTACCTCGTCACGACCTACGAGTCCGCCTCCCTGCGGCGGTTCCGCAACGGTCGCGTGGACAACATCAGGTCTGCCCACGCCGCAGCCCTGGCCTGGGCAGCCGCCATGTGTACCGCGGAGACACCGCCCCTCAATGACGGAGACGAGGGACAGAAGAAGGTGTCTTTCAATTTGTATGGGGTGAGCATAGATTTGGTTGGTTGTAAATCTTGCCTGGGAAAATGTTTAAAAATGCAGTTTTAAGATGTCAGATTAACGTCTTTTCGTTCAATTCATTATGATGTCCACTAGACAACCAGCATTATGTTTGTGTCATTATCAAACGACTGACAGAAACAGAACAATGTTTTTAAATCCGTGTGTTTGGTGACAGTGATGGCATTAGACCTGCATTAAAGATTCTGATTTTGATTATTAAGCAGCTCATTTGAAAAAGAATTTAGCAGAACTGATTAGTATAAATGTGCGTGATTAAGAAATGTTAGCAGATTATAGACAGAAAATTAACAACAGCCAGTGAAAGTCAGAGGCAAGGAAAGCAACATTTCTCAAACTTTTCTCACATCACCAGGAGCAAAAGAAACTCGAGCTGTTTGAGGAAGCAGCCCGCAAGCAGACATCTGTCATGGAAGCCAACATTCTGGGCAAGGGCATCGACAACCACCTGCTGGGGCTGCGCGAGGCGGCGCGGGAGAGCCTGGGCGAGCTGCCGCCCGTCTTCTGTGACACAACTTACAAGCAGATGAACGAGTTTAAGCTCAGTACTAGTCAGGTGGGTTGTCTTAAAAGCTGGATCTTTTCTGTATTGGGTTCAAATACAATTGAATGATTATTCTAGGTCACGTCGAGTTTCTCAGCGTTTTTCTGTTTGGTGAAAAGTGAGGTTCCGTGAGTTTTCAAGAAAGCAAAATTATGATACAAATAGACAGATGTATTTTTCGTGTTCTGATTTTATACCTAACCCATTGACAAATTATTTTGACTTTCGTGAATATATAATAGCCGTATTCCTCTGTGATATTTCGCAGGTCTTAATATTGTACGACCCGTCATCCAATTTCAATGCCGCAAAAATGTATCGTTTGCTTTCTTTATCCAGGTGACCACCACAACAGACGGCACATTCATGGGCTACGGCGCAGTCTGCCCCGACGGCTACGGCTGCAGCTACAACCCGAAGAAGGACAGCATCATCTTCTGCATATCCTCGTTCACCTCCTCCAGCGTCACCAACACAGAGGCCTTCAGGCAGTCCCTGGAGGAAGCCCTCGACTCCATGAAACTCATGTTCCAAGCTCGTAAGGTAGAGAACTGAGGATATGGTGAGAGGAACCTTAGGGTCTCCAAGTATTAATTTGGCACCAGCACAGGTTTGATATAATTTGGTGGAAGGCACTGTTTTCAAGCTTGATGTTTTAGGAAAGACATGGAGAGTTATAGAGTGGAATGATTTTACGTGTTAGGAACTTACGAGTAGATTTGGTGTTTAAAAATTAAGTATTATAAATAAACCCCTCCTATGCCACAAGGGCTGTTCTTAAACAATTTCATATTTTAAAATAAGATGGGTCGGGATTAAACTGATTAGTTTAAAGCAATAGATTGTAGTCAGTGCAAGATATATAAATATATATGGGGTTAAATACACGATTTTACATATAAAATTAAATAATTTATGTATTTTCGCAAAAGCTTTATCAGATACGATCTGTTTTTGTAAATATTTACACTTGTTTTCTAAAAATGATTTTTTGTTAGGATCTACTATAAACTACCTACATATAGGTATTTATAATATATATATTATATCATTATAAAGTGCACGCTAGGTAAGTAAACTTGAACATATCATGAAAGGACTTGTTAGAATGTTAAAATTAATTATATCGAAGATTTTTATAAAACTTATTATCAATATTATATCTTTCACGATGCAAAAAATATCAGTGTCCTTTAATAAATAAAGATTTAGCGTCACAATTTATTCGAGTAATGTATTATTAATTATATAATTGATTATTTTTGCTTACAAATCAATCTAGTCAGAATTAGAGTATTTCATAGCGAATGGAGAAATATAAAATATAGGTACATACCTACTCGTATTATATTGATAGTTTTAATAATTATAGTTTTATAAAACGTTGCCGTTCTGAAGTCTTATGCCTTTTTAGGTGTTTGTTCACTATTCTATAGTTTATTTATTGTTGTTACTAATAATTATCTGTAAGCATAATTTCCACCATCTTATCTAAAAATGGTGAAAATTATGCTTTACTAGTCAATATAATCATAACTCTATACTTTAATTTAATAATTAAGAACCTATGCTTTTGAGAGATATTTGAGATGTTAGAAAAATATTCAGATGAGTGTAAATTATAGAAATGACAGCATAAAAACAGTTGAAATACTAGTTGAAAAATTGCCCAGTGGCATTAGGAAAAACTACTATAATAGTAATTTTATTTCATGTCTAAAATAATGGAAATGTAAGTTATAAGAGTAAAAATAAAGCACTTTATCCTAGATTAAAATAACTATACTTAATCATATAAATATCGGTTCTGTTATGAACGATATTATATCGGTTTGCTTGCGCTAATACCGCCAACTAAATATTAGATATTTATAATTATCTCCAACTCTCATGTGGTTTAACTTACATATCAAACTATCTTAGCCAATGAATTTACATAGTGATATAAGTTGAAACTTTAGAGCTTTTACACTTTATATTTACTTATACATTTGTTGTTGATCTATCTCTATTAAGTATATATTTTAAGTTATAGAATGTAAAATGTTAGGCGGACTGAGTGGGAATATACTACGATTGTTTCTATTGTTTATCAAAGAATAATGTCACTAATGATAGTACAAAATATAATCAACGCACAGATATAAAGGAATTTATAATATTGACGTTAGTATAAAACAGTCAACTTGATAGGGAACATAGATAATGGTGCAGTACAAAATACAGTCAAATGTGCAAACATCGAAGTTCAAAACACGAATAAAATGATAAAATTAATTTGCTGTGAGATACCGTAGCAGCCTACGTAACTGCAAAGCGTAGCAACGTCGCAGCGACGCGTTGCCTACGACGCGACGTAGCTTTCATTGTATAGCTGACATTTTGAAAACTTTTTATCAAAATAATCAATCGTAGTATGTTTCCAAAAGAAAAAAGATATGAGAGTTAACTTATGACTTGTTATTGCCTTTACCCTTACATTATTAAACCTATTAATATTAAATCGGAACATAATCATGTCCAAAAAGTTTCAATTATTGTTATTTTGATTCCGTGTTAGGACTGAGAACATGTGAATGAAATGAACTATCAAAACCTCGAACTTGCATTCATGTCTTTTTGCTGCCGGTTATAAACCAAACAAGAGAAAAAAAAAACATAAAAAAAAATGCAATGAAGTTTGATTAAAGTCTTTGACAACGGGAAGCCTTGTTCTATGTAAAGAATGACCAAATTTTAATCCTACTGCATAGGATATTATATAAAAGTATAACTGTTTTTTCAAATCCCTATCGATTTAATGCAGAAGTATTATAGCCAAATAAAGGTAAAACAACTTTAGAGATTTAAGAAAAAAAATTATGTACCTAGGTATATTATGATTAAAGATGCACAGTAGAAAACAATTAAATGTTAGTTACACAGGTTACACTATGTGTAGTAGCTATATATTTATATATTGTTTACTAAATATGTGTACAGTACACATTTCGGTAATTATATTTACCTACACGATTGTTCTCAGCCAGTTTATTTTTTGGCAAATTATTAAGTAAGTACCTAGACAGATTACAGAAACAAAAAGGACGCTGTTCTAAAACCACTTCCAGCATGAGATGAATGGCATTAATATTAATGGTTTAAAATACGCTTAAAAGGTTAAACCGAATATCGGTTAAAAAATTATCGCGAAATTATATTTACTTATTTGACGTTGTAATTAAAAACTGTTGGGATTTATAAATTATATATATTGTATTGATATTTAAAAAAAAACAATATTATTGATTTAAATAAAAATTATAAATTATATTGTCGTGTCGATACTCGATAACAGGCACAGTTGATTATTTATTTTAAGGAGTTAAAATGTCAATGCTGTGGTGATAACATAATATTTAGATTTGTAATATAATTCAATGTTTAGCAAAATGTTCCTTGTTCCTATTTTAGTTTTGGAAAATAGTTTTGTTCCAATATGCTGTTTGCTTTAAAAAGAAAACTTGATATTATATAAATTTTCTTTTTTTGAAAGATCTTTCAGCAATAAATTACTTATTAGAAAGAAAAGGTTTTGTTGTTAATATTCATAGTATTTATTAAGTATTTACGTTATCTTAGCGAAATATATAATATAATAATCTAGTACCTAAGTGAAAATCGTATACATATCATCGATGTCGACTGTCATGCTTGACATGACCAAGAATATCAAAACATATCAAAGTTTAGGATTAAGGCTAGTTTTAATCAATTACTCGTATCAATTATTGTATTATTATGGAAATGCTAAGAGTCAATTTGTCAGTATTCAATTAATATATTTTGTAAAAAATCTTTGAGGTTGGTGAATTTTTTGTCTCGAAAAAAATATAGGTACTTAATATAAAAATAATTTTCAACTTATCCTGATATTTTTGAGTGGAGTTATGATGTGAAAGAGTTTCTTCATGTGTAACTTATAAATGGGGAATTATACTAAATTCAAAATTTTACTACTTATGTACTGGATGTTACTTAATGACGATAGCTTTTAAGCGCGCCGCGAAGCACAAGTAGAGATGTGGTAAAACATCTTATGAGAAGTAGGTACGGTAACATTTACTTATGTGTAACAGTAAATAAATATTGTATCGTTATAATATTACAATTAGTTAATATATCGTTAGATATTAAAGATGTTTATTTGCTGACAAAAGCTGAAATCAACGAATAGTATATTTTGTTAAATATTTTTTAATAATTATGTTATTTGAACACAAAGTTCATAATTTATTTGTAGCTGTAGTTTTAAAATTATAAAAGTTTATTTATGTTTATATCTAATTGTTATTTCAATCGAAATTGATTACCTATACTTCATTGTTAGCTATTTGTGTTGATCTGATGGATGATAGTGTTACAGTACATAATATATGTATTAATAAAATTAATAGATATAAAAAACATAAGCCTTCCTCACTAATATCGAAGGCCTTACCAGAAGAATGATTTTTTTCCTACAAATCTCTATTTATGATTATATATTTTACCTACCTGTATAATATTTATTATAGGTACCTACAATATATACTTATCACGAGTTATACAAAACTCTTGATATTATATAATCATACTTACCATGTAAGAACTTATACCTATTATACATTGTAGGTATAGTTGATATTATAATTATTATTGTACCTATAGCTATTAATATCAATGTTATTCTTAGATTAATTTAAGAGAACACACGCCAAGCTTTTTACCCTATCGTAAATTATTGGAATAATCTCATTTAAAAACATAAACAAACAAATATCAATGTCTGCTGAATGATATTAGATGATTCTGATGGTGTGGTATTAAAATAATTAATTAAAATAATAATATTTATCGTTAATCAACTAAAATGTTAAATGGTGGATGTGTGATGTTAGCACGTTCGTAGATATGTAGAACTATAACATCAGGACGGTTTATGAAATTAATTAAATGTAGGTGCAGTTTGAATTCAGGTGGGGTGTAGGTGTAGGTAGATGAAAGGGGCTTCATGTTCCAAATTTAGAGAACGAGAAAATAATAACTGTAAAGAAGTGCTCTTTGCAAGTTCACCAGCACAGCTGGAAAATTAACTTAATGGAGGTGTTAGTCTCTCGTAGTCTACAAAACATTAAAATGTGATCGCTGATCCACAATCATCTAGGAGTTATTTTGGAACCACGATTATTTTGGATGCACTATCATTTTAGAATCACCATCATTTTGGATCCACTATCATTTTAGAACCACGATCATTTTGAATCCTCCTATCATTTGGATCTATAATTATTTTGATCCCTATCATTTTGGAACCACGATCATTTTGAATACACGTGTACAATGTAGTGGAATCTTGGATCCAGTACCTATCATCTTTTTTACTTTGAATCCAATTTGATTTAGTATTTGAATCCAAACCGCCCTGAAATTAACACGCGTGTAGCACCTGCACAGAGGAATGATTTGTGAAGAGATGTATCCGTGTTCCTAGTTTGTATCATTGTTAATTATAAGAAAACATGCATTATTAATCTGATAAAATTATTACTGGAACACATCATATTTGAGTCAGTTTTAAAATCTTTGACGAAAATAGAAATGTATAACATTGAGATTACAATGATTGTCTAACAAATAAATACCTTATTGTCTTTAAAATATATTAGAAAATCTAAATGTACCCTTGCCACTTGTAATGTAAACATATCAAATTGCTTATATACCTAGTATTATAAGAATTGTATGTAGCCATAAATGTTAAATGTTTAACTAGATGTCACCAGTACCTGTCCGTACTACGTCACAGTGTAAGAAATACCAGTGACACGATGAGAGAATTATTATGATTTGATATGTCAAAACATAAAATAAAGCAGCGGGATAATTGAGTATCAATGGCAATACCATTCATTTTGACAGCTCAACAACATTCTTTGAGTTATTTACGTTGTCAAATAAAAGGAATTTTAACTCGGAATCATATAAGATTTCAGAGACCTTTTCCATATAACCAAAAAATATAAAATACAATAGACGTTGATACATTTAGTAACCTATTCCGCTTGACTATTCTTCAAGAGTCCGAAAAACCCTGTAAGAAATCGACACGTGTTTCACCTCTCAACGAGGCATCCTCAGGATGACGATTGACCAATTGCAAACCAGAACGCGACGTGTTACCACACCGAGCGCTGGATGCAAAGAAAAAAAAAAAAGACGGAAAAATAGTTTTTTTTCTGGTTCTGGGCGTTCGCGTTCTGGATTTCCGCAAGGATGGATTCACGCCTGAATCAATTAACTAACCAAAAAATATACCAAAAGAATATCTGTAACTACTTCTTGGCGGCCAATGAGCATGCTACTAATATTTTGTACACTGTGACAACTCATACATGTATGTAGCTTGTAAGTGTATCCGTGTCAATTGAATGTTGCTCTCAATAAATCAAACTTTTCGTTGGATTTAAGCTTTTTCATTCATTCTTTACCCTGAATCCGTGCTGTTAGTATTACCCACATCCACACTTCTGATATAAAAATAAATGGGGAAATTAGGCTCTATACCAGTTTGGTACGATTATTTCAAGATTATACCAAGTCGATTTTGAAACAATATAAAAGGAAATAATTATTAGCTATTTCTTAACCCGAAAACCTAGGTTTAAACAAGGAAGGATCAGTGACATAATTATCTAGATTATGATAGGTCCATAAACTTGAAATTAAAACCACAAATTGCTTAGGTTTACCAATTGATTGATTTATTCATGTGCACACAAAATATGCATTACATTAACATTTCATATAATAAATACAATTTCTGTTGATTACAACAATTGATTACAAAATTTTTACTACCTATACATAACAGTCAGTTTGCAATTCCATTTCTAGTAGGTACTATATTTATATGCTCTGTAGTATACAATAACATGGCAATTCAATATTATTTCATAGTAGGTATGTTTATTTTTATTCTTGTATGAATCTAGCCTACTTGTAGGCCTAACGTATCGGAAATCGTTACAACAGGTTTCATTCATGTAAATGATGAAAACATTTACCTTTTCTTAAACCTTGTAAAAGGGGTTAGGATCTTGCAATTTATTTATTTATATAAAATATAACAGTTAAGTAATGATTATTTTTCATTGGTTTTTATTGATTACCTACGATTTCATAAACCACTAATAATTCATTTTTAACTGTTTTTTTTCTATCATATTATCGGCCACAGTGCTGTATTTTTTTTTTCAATTAAACATGATTACAACACATAAGTGCAATTGATAGATACTTTTTGTCGGCAAATAAATCACTGGCGTACTATTGTATCCCCATAGATCGTCTATCACAATTTATAATAACCCGAAAGCAATCCGACAACCTAAAAAATCTTATGGTTACCGGAAAGATGGAAGAAAAGAGAGCCAGGGGACGCAGCCATATACTGACTGTCTGACCACGTGAAGCAACACCGACACCAAGATCACCGACGCGTTACAAAAAGCCAAAGATCGTCACATCTGAAGGAGGAGGAGGAACACATGCTCACCGTTGAAAAATCTTGGACAACAGGGAAATAATTTAATAAAACGATTTTAAATGCAGGATAATCGATTTTATTCTAGATCGGAACTCGCCAATCTTAGCTTCCTATCCTTTCAAGTCGCTTTATAATTTTTCAATCAACTAAAATCTGTAAGTGCAATAGTTGCGCCACTGTGTCGCAACAAAAAGTATCCGTCGCCAAAACCAAGATATACAGTTACCACTTTTGAAGTGCACTTATCACATACATAGTTTACTTATCATAAATTATTTTTTACAATATTAAAATAAAATTCTCTATTTAATTTCTGATTAGTATCAAAATATATCTTTTTACCTTTATTTACACATAATATAATTTGTTCGGGATGACTTCCTATTCTATTAAGTAGGTATACATACTATTATCTTTTAAAAACCGTAGTTTGGTGAATTAAAACTAACAATCATGTATGTATCTTAGCTATAACATTTATAAGTGAAGTCTTCAAAATCGATGTGATAACAATTATGTACCATATTATACACACACCGGCAAAATTAGAGGAACGCAAAAAAATACGTGCCTTTTTTTAAAAACTTGTGCGTATTTCGACAAATTGTTCCGTTATTTGAATAATTACCTATTTTTCATTATACACAATGGGCTTTTTTTTTCATTTTTCAACCTTCTAACAGAAATTGTACCCTCTTAAGTGTTTTTTTACACTTTAAGTTTCTAAGTGTTTTTGATAAGAAAGTTGGTTTATGCAGTCAATGGTGGCCTTATCTCATTACGTTTGTTTTTTTTGGAGAGTTAACATTATATTGCATACAGAATGAGTGATTTGCCTGCAACTGAAGTCACCAGGGCTGTAACAATGATTGAGGAAGGTCACACCTACCGTTCAGTCAGTCAAACGTTGGGTGTATCAGTATACGTGATACACCGTAATGTGCAACGGTACAGACAGACAGGATCTTACGCGCGCAGGCGAGGGCAGGGCAGAAATCGTGCAACCAGTGCCGTAGACGACCGTTTTATAAGGGTGCAAACTTTAAGAAATCGTCGTCAAACGGCTATTCAGACCCGAAATGTCTTATAAGAAGTGCGTAACGTACGTGTTCGTGAACGAACGTGAGGAGAAGGTTAAATGAAGTTGGTTTAAAGTCATACGTGTCAGCAAAAGCTCCAAAACTTGAGGTGAACCAGAGTATCGAGATTAGCGTTCGCTCAAATTGGTCCGATTTGTGGAGTCGAGTTTTGTTCTAGAGTGGAGCCGTTTTTGTGTAAATTTCTCTCCTGTCCCTTCTGTCGATGAAATTTACACAAAAACGGCTTTCGTCGGAGAACAAAACTCGATTCCACTCATCGGACCAATTTGAAAAATGTAAAAAAAAAGCCCATAATGTATAATGAAAAATGGGTAATCATTCAAATAACGGAACAATTTGTCGAAATACGCACAAGTTTAAAAAAAAGGCATATTTTTTTTGCGTTCCTCTAATTTTGCCGGTGTGTGTAGTTCATTCACAGGCACTTTAAAAGGTCAAAAAGATACTTGCAGTAAGGGTCTTCCCCCTTATTAGGAGCAGGCAAATTGTCAAAGAAAATATTGGTCTATAAATATCTATAATATGCGATTGATAAGTTGAATTCATTTTTATATAAAGGCTCATACATGTTGTAGAGTTTTGCTTGATTTTCGCTAATGGCACTTAATTTGACTTTTTACATTCATGTGGTAATAATGTATCTCTGTATTCATTCGCTACACATAATTAAAATGGCTTATCCGATAGTGCTATGACCGTTACTATCGGATAATCCTCATAAGATAACGTTATCATCATCCAAAGGAATTTAAGTTCCGGGTAGTCAATAATTTTATCCTTACATATTATAAAACAAAGTCCTCCGCCGCGTCTGTCTGTCGTCCTGTACGCGATAAACTCAAAAACGCCTGCACCGATTTTCATGCTGTTTTCATCGATGGATGGAGTGGTTCTCGAGTAAGGTTGTAGTACTAACCGACATCCACGCGGGCGAAGTCGCGGGCATCAGCTAGTACAAGATAAAAACATATTTCTTTCTATCTACACAAATATCTAAACATCGTCAAAGTGGAAATGAGTCACACATAGATTCGTCCAAACAAGAATTTTACAGATATACATTTTGAAAAGAGTGAAATACAATATAAAGTCAGAAATATGCCAGTAACTGCCACAAAAGTTACTTGAATAAGCATGCTTGAATATGCATGCCATTGTATCACTAATCAGTAGCCCAATTCCTGTAATTAAAACATTTAAAATCTAGTCGCAATTTCATCTCAGCGTCAATCAATGTCAAATTGAAGCTTTAAAAAAAATTGCGCGTGCACCGTACACGTGACAGAAGTGAAATTTCTTAAAAAAAGAATTAAGAGAGATTTAGTGAGAGAGACAGAGAGTTATATCGGGTGTAAGGGACAGCCCTCCTCAAACTGATGGGATGAATTCAGTATATCATACTAAGACGGCCGGTATTTGAAATTATTTCAGGAACGTTATGCGAATCCATTAACCTGTTTTGTTTTATGACCTCACACGCACTGTATCGTTACCGTGGCACAACTCACATAGCCGCACTCCCGGGGGGGCTCGCGCCGCGTTATTTATCAATGTAAATTTTGAATTTACGCGACGTTCGCTATAGTATTTCAACATCCATTGATGGTTTTTTTTATATTTTAGCTGTTTTATTTATATAAATGGACTGTTGCTTACAGAGATATAATTAAAAATTGAAATTAAAAAAAAAAAAACTAAAAAAAAAAAACATTTTCCTGAGAAAATTTTCGGTGGAATAGGATTCAAAATAAGGAGCTGAATGCCCCCTGTTAGTTTGTGGAGAGCTGTCCCTTACACCCTGTATGTTTCTTCTCTCTCATGTAACAAAATGTGCATAAACGAGACGCGTCCCTGAAATTTCACTCTCAATTCTCGTCCAACTATCGAATCGCCGCCTAGGACGTTTCACATCTAAATATATGTAAATATATTGAAGTAGTTCTAGCACTATAGTATGGAAGCTACTTGCAAGTTTTTGTGCAAGTTACTTGCATGTGTGTTCCTGGCTTAAAGAAGGTTTATTTCATCAAAATATAATTACAATAAATAGTGATTCTTCATCACATCACGACATAAGTTTGCAGTCATAGTATTAATACCACAGAGTAGTAAGCAAATGGAACACTGAGCCAATGACAATACACGCCATGCTATTAGTGTGTCAGTTCATTACTCCATTTAATAACTTCTCTATGTGAATATGATAAAAATAAATGCTTTATATTACGCAAAGTTCATTATTAGATTAACACTTTCGTTGTATAGTCTTTAAAATTAGCCTTTTTCAACTGGCCTAGACGTCATATTATTTCTTTATTAGGAGTTCGGGTACAAAGTATGGTTTAAACATGATACCATCACGCCCCTATGCCCCGAATGGCAAAGGTGTATAGTCCATCCACATTACCCAATATAATAACATAATAACAGTTCAATGTCGTGCCTAGTAAACTAGTTGTAGTATACGTTTCTAATAGCCGTGTGACGTCACTGATCACGTCATTTCGTGACGAGGAACGCTGGCTCGCAGTTGCAGTCATTCTCATCGGATTTTACCTGTGAACACGAGATGAATATGTTAATATACCAGTGTGGCGTTCACTATAGTATACTAACTACCTGTGACTAACTACCAAGGGATCGAGTGAGGATAAGGGAGAGTAGATAACTTACTGTTATTAAAAAGTAAACAAATAACGCTAAATTAAAGTACATATAAAATGGTGAACTTTGAAAGTAAAATATTTTATTTTTTAAACGCAAAAATTATTTCAAAAACCATTGAAAACTTTATAAGTGAGTTGGATGATGATGCAGACGCAGAAAGACTTGTTCAAACTATAGCCTTTATTGAACACTCGTTGACTTTCACCTGTCGATTACTGATTTTATTAAAATCAACAGAGGTGAAACAAAACAGTTGTTTCAAAAGGTAGCGAGCACTAAAATAATCAAACACAAAATATAAAAATATTGGTAATATTCTATCCAGGTCATTGTCATAACAAGGGTATCGTGTGACAAAACTGTGGAGATCAGATACGCAGTCACTCCATGGAAATACTGGAGGCCAAGTTCACTAATTTACTAAAGTTGCAATGGTCTCACCATTGTAAGTTTTTAAGAGATTTGCCATACTATTTTGTATGGCAAATGTCGAAAACTCACAATGGGGAGACCACTGCAATGTTTGTAAATGAGTAAACTTAGGCTCCAGGTATTTAGCTGCATCCGGTTAAACAGCTCCCAACATAGTTGCTGGCTAGGCAGATGAAGATGGTGACTGACCATAAGGAAGTGATGCAAGGTCAGCGTCTCGGCCCTGGGTCGCAGGTCCGCGTCATGCGTGAGGCACGACAGGCAGAACTGCTGGCCCTCGTCCGACAGCGTCGTGGGGATCTCAGGTCTACCTCCAGAGCCCACCAGGAACATGATCTGGTAGTTGCTGTCGTATTGGGAGAAGGGGCGCTGGGGAAGATAATCGCAAAGGTTCATTACAAGTTCAGGATACAAAAGCATTTTTTTCTTCTTACTGGCATAAAGTTATTTACCTTCCCGGAAGCCATCTCAGTGACTACGCAGCCGAGTGACCAGATGTCTGCGGCGCGCCCGTGACCTGATGACTTCATGAACACCTCGGGCGCCATATACGCTGAAATACGACAAAATGATTTGCAAATTATTACATTTTTACATCTATGATGCCCTTTCACTTGGATCATTGACTGACAACATTTTTTTTAATTTACTTAAATTGCCATGAGAAAAAAAAAACAAGATAAAAATCCTTGATTTTACTCTAGCTCGATTAAAATAAGGCTTACAAATACTTCTGTTTGAACATCCAAAAAGACATCCCACAAAACCTCTCACCATTTCCAACATCCGGCTAAGTGGAGAAGAAGTGGGTTAACAAAATTCCTTACCATCCCAACCGTTCGTTTTGAGAAGTACTTTTATCTGTTACTTATTTTGTTACTTGGAAAAAGATAAGAATATAGCACAAACCTTGCGTGCCGACGAATCCCTGCAGCTCTCCCGGCGCGGTCGTGTTGGCGCGGATCTTGACGGCGCAGCCGAAGTCGCCCAGCTTCAGGCAGTGGCCCTCGTTGGTCAGGAATATGTTGCCGCCTGGGGACAGAGCAGGTGCGTTACGAACAACAAGTAAAGGATATCACTTGTAAAAAATAAAAGTTGCAGTTTTGGAGTTATAAATATTTATTAAAATACAAGAGACATTAATAAGGTTTATTTTTTTGGGATAGTACATGTTTTTCGCGTATTGAAGTAAACTATTTCATGGCGCAAACACTCTTGATGACACTCTTGATGTCCCTGTGCGCGATGGCGCGCGCGTGCAGCTCGCGCACGGCGCTGAGCAGCTGCTTGGTGTACTCACTCTTGATGTCCCTGTGCGCGATGGCGCGCGCGTGCAGCTCGCGCACGGCGCTGAGCAGCTGCTTGGTGTACTCACTCTTGATGTCCCTGTGCGCGATGGCGCGCGCGTGCAGCTCGCGCACGGCGCTGAGCAGCTGCTTGGTGTACTCACTCTTGATGTCCCTGTGCGCGATGGCGCGCGCGTGCAGCTCGCGCACGGCGCTGAGCAGCTGCTTGGTGTACTCACTCTTGATGTCCCTGTGCGCGATGGCGCGCGCGTGCAGCTCGCGCACGGCGCTGAGCAGCTGCTTGGTGTACTCACTCTTGATGTCCCTGTGCGCGATGGCGCGCGCGTGCAGCTCGCGCACGGCGCTGAGCAGCTGCTTGGTGTACTCACTCTTGATGTCCCTGTGCGCGATGGCGCGCGCGTGCAGCTCGCGCACGGCGCTGAGCAGCTGCTTGGTGTACTTACTCTTGATGTCCCTGTGCGCGATGGCGCGCGCGTGCAGCTCGCGCACGGCGCTGAGCAGCTGCTTGGTGTACTCACTCTTGATGTCCCTGTGCGCGATGGCGCGCGCGTGCAGCTCGCGCACGGCGCTGAGCAGCTGCTTGGTGTACTCACTCTTGATGTCCCTGTGCGCGATGGCGCGCGCGTGCAGCTCGCGCACGGCGCTGAGCAGCTGCTTGGTGTACTCACTCTTGATGTCCCTGTGCGCGATGGCGCGCGCGTGCAGCTCGCGCACGGCGCTGAGCAGCTGCTTGGTGTACTCACTCTTGATGTCCCTGTGCGCGATGGCGCGCGCGTGCAGCTCGCGCACGGCGCTGAGCAGCTGCTTGGTGTACTCACTCTTGATGTCCCTGTGCGCGATGGCGCGCGCGTGCAGCTCGCGCACGGCGCTGAGCAGCTGCTTGGTGTACTCACTCTTGATGTCCCTGTGCGCGATGGCGCGCGCGTGCAGCTCGCGCACGGCGCTGAGCAGCTGCTTGGTGTACTCACTCTTGATGTCCCTGTGCGCGATGGCGCGCGCGTGCAGCTCGCGCACGGCGCTGAGCAGCTGCTTGGTGTACTCACTCTTGATGTCCCTGTGCGCGATGGCGCGCGCGTGCAGCTCGCGCACGGCGCTGAGCAGCTGCTTGGTGTACTCACTCTTGATGTCCCTGTGCGCGATGGCGCGCGCGTGCAGCTCGCGCACGGCGCTGAGCAGCTGCTTGGTGTACTCACTCTTGATGTCCCTGTGCGCGATGGCGCGCGCGTGCAGCTCGCGCACGGCGCTGAGCAGCTGCTTGGTGTACTCACTCTTGATGTCCCTGTGCGCGATGGCGCGCGCGTGCAGCTCGCGCACGGCGCTGAGCAGCTGCTTGGTGTACTCACTCTTGATGTCCCTGTGCGCGATGGCGCGCGCGTGCAGCTCGCGCACGGCGCTGAGCAGCTGCTTGGTGTACTCACTCTTGATGTCCCTGTGCGCGATGGCGCGCGCGTGCAGCTCGCGCACGGCGCTGAGCAGCTGCTTGGTGTACTCACTCTTGATGTCCCTGTGCGCGATGGCGCGCGCGTGCAGCTCGCGCACGGCGCTGAGCAGCTGCTTGGTGTACTCACTCTTGATGTCCCTGTGCGCGATGGCGCGCGCGTGCAGCTCGCGCACGGCGCTGAGCAGCTGCTTGGTGTACTCACTCTTGATGTCCCTGTGCGCGATGGCGCGCGCGTGCAGCTCGCGCACGGCGCTGAGCAGCTGCTTGGTGTACTCACTCTTGATGTCCCTGTGCGCGATGGCGCGCGCGTGCAGCTCGCGCACGGCGCTGAGCAGCTGCTTGGTGTACTCACTCTTGATGTCCCTGTGCGCGATGGCGCGCGCGTGCAGCTCGCGCACGGCGCTGAGCAGCTGCTTGGTGTACTCACTCTTGATGTCCCTGTGCGCGATGGCGCGCGCGTGCAGCTCGCGCACGGCGCTGAGCAGCTGCTTGGTGTACCGTCGCGCGGTGTGCTCGGCCAGCGCGCCCGCCGTGGCCACGAGCGCCTCCAGCGAGCCCTCCACGCACAGCTCCATGAACAGCAGCATCTCCTCCTGGAAGTGTCAGGAAACTCGTTCATTATGAGCGTTAGGAACTAGAAACCACCAAACACGTCGCGGTTGTAACGCGTGTCGTCGTTGGCAGGGCGCGGGACTGTTGCGGCAACCGGAACATAATGTTATCAGTGATGACCAGCTGGGCGCGACCAGTCCGCTATAAGCGCGCTGTTTGGCGCTCTTATATGAATAGCTAAACTACAGCTCCAAACAGCGTCCCGAGAACTTGACTGCTCAACTCTATAAGCCCATCAGTTTTTCATATAGTACGACCCGCCATGTCACAGGTTTGCAACCATTGATATATAAAAACCCAAGATGCACAGTCTCGAACAAAATTAATACTCAAAACTGTCCCCAACTATACGTAGGTAGTTATAGTCATGATATAAACATACTTGTTTGGAAATTCAACCTTACGCGCATGTTTTAAAGTTGTTTTTACAAAGCAAAGTTTATAAAGCAATAAAATTTTATGACCGAAGTTTGCCGGTAGAACAAGGCATGGATGGAGTCGAATATATTTTTATACTTTAATTTTTTTATGCATTTACTTAGTATTTTAAGAGTTTTTAAAATGTATATAAATGTGTGTTCCAAATACATATTTATACTTTTATAATAATAGGTATTGTTGTTATCGAAACTAAATAACTAATTAGGTTAAAACTTATAATTATCATAATACTGTACCTCTTATACTTACTTAGTACAGTAACAATATGCAGATTCTGGTATTTATTTTATTTATGTGAATATTGAGAATGTGGATTATGAATGATTCTGTAATGGTCGTATTTATTACAAAATTATTCAAAGAAATAAAATAAAACTCATAAATGCAAATTTAAGTATTTATTCCTTTAACACAGTAGACAACACATTAATTTCCTTGAAATAAGTTTAGCTTATTGTAGAGTTGTCTTTTTGAATTAGATTTCAGCCTTTCTGTTGTCTTATGTTCATCATCAGGTCATAATAATGTTTGTATAGGCACAACCAAAGACTATTCTTACAAAGACCATAAAAAGAATTACTCAGTTGGGCCCATAAAATAAGTAGGAAATCAATATACAAACATAAAAAATCTTCGAATTGATGACCTCTTCTCCTTTTGGAAGTCGGTTAAAAACTATACAAGAATATTAATTTAATTCTAGTCTAAATACAAAATGTATAAAAGTTAATATAAATAATTAAAAAAAATAAAAACATAATAAAAAAATTCGACTCCATTGAAAAGAACAGGGTCGATTTATATTGTACGACTAAATTCAAAGGAGGTTGTAATGCATTGTTCTTACGCTGAAAAAGCGGCCATTGAAATTTGCCGTATTATACTTGGACTGTTGAGTGAAATTTTAAGACAAATTAAATCAAAATCACCTATTGCTCCCTATATTGAGTCATAAAAACCACATAAACAAATCAACAAACTCTTTAACTTACCGAAAGTATGATATCCCATCCTTTTTTAACGTTCTTGACGTAATATTTTTACAATTATCGAAGCAACACTTCGGCATTTTTAACGTGCGTTCAGTGACGCGAGTGACGTGATACTATTTGAAATGAGCGCACAATTCTCAATTGTGCGCTCTTTTCTTGCGGACGGTTTTGAGACGCTGAATGTGTATCTTGGGTTTTTTAGTATATCAATGTTTGCAACAAAGAAAGTTGAGAGTGCAATATCAATCTAAATTCTAGTTGAACGTGATGAAATAGAGAACATGAAATGTACTAAAATTACAGGTTTATGACGACTTCCGTCACAAACAGCATCTCTAATCCTTCATCCACTTTTATTAAGTTAGATCCATGTCAGACTGTATAATAGCATAATCAGTGGCGGTACTTTCATACAAGCCCGAAAGCCCGGCTTGCCCTAATAAAATCATAATTCACAAGAACAAACGTAAGCCTACCAATAAAAAATAAATTAAAAAAAACAGTCAATAATCTCGAACTCAATCATTCATGTCATAGGAATAATCAAATTTCGAAATCCCCGCTCTATCTGCCGCGCGCACTGCGCAAGGGTGCCAGATCTATGCACTCATTGAACTCAATTATTCATAAGAATACAATTTTTAATTCCGCGCTTTGTTGCCAAACCTACGAGCCACTACAATGCATTCAAATGCGCCTTCTCGCTCACACTCGTCGGCTTTCAATGGGGCTTGCCTTACCTTTCTTTGTCTAGCAGTTTTCGCCTACAAATTGCTATAGAAACGTTTACATTTGTTGACATATTGGTAAGTACTTATACGCAGATTTGTATGAAATGAAAAGCCGGGCTTTTGGGAGCACAGAGTACTTTTTTAGAGTTGTTAAGTTCGCGCAAATGCACTAGCCGCGATGTTGACCCGCGTAAAGTGAGTTGCAAGTCCGCGATGCGACGGTCGACGCGACTCGATTTTTTATTGTTTTGAAATTTAATATTTTGAGATCAGTATTTTATTTCCAAGTGCTGAGGTAATCAATTAGTTTTATTATTTAAAATGATGTGATAGTTATTGCGGCTGTCATTCGTAAGTGTGTGTGTGTCTTAGTAAGTGATTATAGTGTTATTTTTATCATCAAATTGTGAATTCGGAAACTGTGTTCGAAAAGGGAAGTAGGTACATTGAGTTTTCTGACAGTGTAACTCTTTACTTCACCGTAATCAACCCCAACTTACTGTACCTAATAAAATTCGGAAAAAAACAAGTATTTTTGTCAGTTGAAGAATATAATTGAAATTGGCATTCGATTGTTTATTATGTTGATGAATATGACAAACTTAGGTAGCTGGTGCCATAAAAGACATTTTATGGCACCAGCAGAATTTGTATAGTGTTGTTTGTATGGCAATTGTAGTTTCGGAAAACCACTGAAAAACAAACCATCTTATTATTATTACATCTCATCAAGATCACAAAACACAATAATTTTCCTATCGAAGATATTCTTCATACCTAGGTGTTTTGAAATAAAGATTAGAGTTGGCTATTGTCATTATGATTAATTTAAAAAAAATATATAAGTACCTAATGTTATATCTCATTTAACATTTTCAATCGACATTATAATTCATAAAACTAAGTATGCTTACGGTAATAGAACAACAAATCGATAATTTGGGGGCCAGCTAGCGGCTTTTGATTGAATAATTTTGGTGACAAGCGAAAGAATTTATTATGGTGAAAAGTTCCTGCTAATCGGTGTGGTTACGCGCATTCGTTTATATAGATGGCGCTTACTTATAATAATGGTGTTATCATGAACAACAAAGAAAATCCGTAAATCGCTCACTTGGCTGTTTTTTTAAAATCTTAAATAGTCTTGCAGGCTTGCCCTAATTTAGAACCCTAGGCACGCCACTGAGCATAATCAGCCTATAATGTTCCCACTGCTGGGAAGCAGGCCTCTTTTTTACATTATAATAATTTTATATTTGTATGATAAGTATGTTCTCCCTACCCTGTGCAGCTCGCAGCCGTAGTACCTCACGAGGTGTGGGTGCAACACGCCCTCCAGCACCTTCAGCTCGTTGGCTGCCCTCTGCAGAGCGCGCCTGTCTCCCGCGCCCACCGATAACTCCTTCATGGCGAGGAGTTGACCGCTCTCTGTGTTCACTACTGTGTACACCTGGGAAGAAAAAGGAAATGATTTCAGTAACAGAAATTACACACAGGATTTTATCTAAGATTTTTGTATATTGTGTCAATTTTCATGCCCGAATCCACCGTAGAGCAAACTCTTTTGTGACTTGAGCTTCGCACCGTTCCCAAGACAGAATTGCGCGGAGTCTTACGTCATTTTGGGGTTTGGAACGGACTGGTTGAAAGCGTATCCTCGTTGCTCACCCGCGTCCCTCACACCATCGAGATTCGGCGACCAAGCTAATTAAGTGGTCGATCCACGTTCGACCTTGACTTTGGCTAAAGCGAGTACTTAGGTTACTGTGTGGCCATAAACTCGTGTGCAGTGCCGAGCGCTACCTTGCCGAAGGTGCCGGCCCCTATCTTGAGCCCGCGCTGCCACTTGAAGGTGAGCTGGCGCAGCTTGGGCTCGTAGCTGGTGAGCGGCGCGCCCAGCACGTGGCCCACGCTCTTGTTGCTGCGCAGGCGCGAGTCGCGCTCCGTGTCCACGCGCTCGGTCGCGGTTAGCACGCGGCGTCTGTGGCCTGTGAACACAGACGACGTAAATAAAGGGAAATAAATCAACCGCTGGAAAAAAAACCGTTGAAGAACGTATTTACGTTTGGAGAAGATAGATATTCATTGCACATGCAAAGACGCACATAAGCAGCACTGTTATAAATAATTAGAAACAACATAAATAAAAGTTCGTAGGTATAAATAATCCAAGGGCTAGCTGGCCGTACGGAGAGTGGGACAGAGCGATCAATATAATTACAGTCTGGCTTTCAAAATTGGAACACCCCTTGTTTCTCACCGATTGTGTAACCCTCGTTGTATTAGCGTCAAGCTTTGTAATCGACTTCATTAGGGGGTTTTAATTTCCTATCAATCTGTGTTGTACTATTACGGCTTCCAACTATAACAAATTTATTTATTTATTTATTCATAGGAGAACCAACAGCTATAACAGATGGATAGCAAATAAATATGGCAAAGGCACTTACTGTTAGCCTCGACTTCTGGATAGCTGAGCGGATCCGCTTCCATAGGCGGCGGAGTGGGCGGCGTGGGCGCCTCGCGGCTTGGGCAGTTGTTTGGGAATGGACTCTGTTAACATCACGGTCAGAATGTAATGTAATATTATTTTGCTTAGAAAACAGCTTTTTCACTACAGTCCGTTTTTTAATCTCGTAGACTAATTTGACAGGTGGAAATTGTAAAACTCTAAATTGAAAAACAAACAACAATCAATTGAAATGTCAAATTAGTCTACGAGATAAAAAAACAGACTTTACAATATAAGCAAATGGGTAGTATTTTGTTTACCAATAACTATCATCATTTTTTATTTTGAACGTGATCATTATGGCGATTACCAATAGTTCGCAATAGCGATCATACAAAGGCAGTTCGGCGACAGATATTTAAAAGGTTTTTGATGATTATGATGATTACAAAAAATATACGACTAAGGTAAGACAATATTGGTTCATGGAAGGATGAATTTTAGCGAAACTTCTGTACTTCTTATATTTGTATCGTAAGCTATCGAGTGAGGACATACCGGCAGGCGAGGTCGCGGGCGAGGCGAGTGTGTCGGCGGGTTGGGTGCGGGCCGGGAGCCGATCACGTGCGAGATACACCCATCCATTAAAGTCTTCAGCTCCTAAGGAATCACAAATATTATTATTACTACTTTATTTGTTATACAAAGAAGTAGGTACCTCTGTGTCGGAACCGAAACTAAGCACACAACATCAAACTTCTTCCTTTTTAGTAATTACTTATTTATTTCTGAAACGGTTATATTTATAGTTACCTCAAACTCTTCATCACTGAGATGCTTCGTATTTCGTGGGTCGCAGGCCAACATTAGGAATTCTAAGCCTTGACATGCCCATCTGTAACAAATATAATCTTATTAATTATGTTTAATTTGCTTAACCGCGGCGTTTACTGTCGATGCTTTTAATTACAAGCAAGAAAATAAGGGTAAACCGTTCGTCGTGAAATTGATGTTATCATACGATAATGTAGTCATAAGAAGGTTATTAAGCGCGTCGAATCGTGAGTGAAATTTTGTATTTGTAAAAATTACATTATCTCTCGAATGGAGTATCTTACGTAACTACAAAAACGGTTCAGCTCGCCTCTTTATTACCCGACTACGTGATAGCAAAGATTGGGTTATGTTTTTCATGCGTATCTAAGTTTCTTTGTCAGTGGGATTATGTTTACCCTCGAAGCATCCTAACGGCTGGATGGATTTTAATACATGAGGTGTCTATAGACTCGTCTAGGTCGCGCGATGGTTGTATGCTAGCTTTCGCTATAATAAAATCATAAGTTACATGAAATGTAAACAGCACTACCGCGTAACAAGTCAGTAAATGTCATCACCTGCAGCTGGAAAAACCCTCAGTATTTTCAAGGTATGTTCCTCACCTGGGTCTAAGCCCTCGCCCCCTGTCGCACCGCTCCACCACGAACAGCATCCAGCACCTCGCGAACTGTATGACCCCGCGGGCCACCCGGGCTGCCCACTGCCTCTCCTCACAGCTGGCGCTCCGGTCCACTGGCGCTCGGAGTTCCACTTCATCTTCGGTGGGGGGCTGTTCTCCAGATAGGATGAGCTCGATGCTGCTTTGAGTCTGTGGATGAGATGACCAGAGTAATAAAAGTGAGTAACTTTGTAAACTGGTGGACGTGTAGCGACCCAACATAGCATTATTTTGGTAGCAAAGGCTAGCATTGAAAATCTTCTAGAAACGCATACCTATCCTTATATTATCAAACAAAGTCCGCGTCTGTCTGTCTGTCGTCCTTTTCGCGATAAATTCAAAAACTACTGCACCGATATTCATGGTGTTTTCACCAATAGATAGAGTGGTTCTCGAGTAAGGTTTTAGTATATAATAACCGACATCCACGGGGGCGAAGACGCGGGCATCAACTAGTATCGTATAAAAATCGGTTTATACAAGTCATGTTTATATTTATATACTTTCACAGACAGACAAAATACTAACCAAGGGTTTCTTTTGTAAAGTAAAGATTAATTCGCACGAAATAAGTGGTAGCATATGTGTACTTTTTCTTAGTGTGTCGATGGCAATTTAAATGTGAACTAAATGTAATTGGCCCAGAATTCTTCTATAAAGATCTAGAAAGTGTTAGTATATTCTTATTTGGTTTGATCAACCGCCCTCGCCCATTATGGCACTTTGTATGTAGCTGTATTACATAAGAGTAGACTTTTTTTAAATTTAAAATGTTGTGCTCCTGGCTGAGACTGTTTACTTAAATATCTTTTACAATGCTTGTGCTCGAAAATAGCGTTTTCAAAGTAGCCAAATTGTGTGGAAAGTGGCACTTTTTCGCAAGAGGGCTTTTTACTTTTCAGTTTTTTTTTTATTTTGACTCCGTCGCCAGCCCGACGTAGTTTTAAATCATACGAGAGGAGGGGAGGGGGGGCGCCGTGTGCGGGCGAGCCTCGTCAGGAACGAAGTTCCTTAGCAAGAAAACTAATACTTCATTAAACGCGTTAATTACCTACTCTAGATTTAGATTTTGATCGATATATAAATTTTTCAATATATTGTTTTTATTTCCTCGCACAATGCATAGTAAAACGTTGTATGATACACGCGCGTAAGATGATTGCCGCACTTATATCATAAATAACTATTCTTTCTTTTTATCTTTCACTAACCTGATTCTCTCCAAAGTGATGAATGTTATCGAACAGGCGCTCGTCGAACACGCTGTTCTCGTACTCGTCGGCGATGCTGTCGGAGCGCATGAAGCGCGTGCGGCGCGCGGGCGGCGAGCGAGCGCGCGCGCGGCGAGGCGGCGCGGCCGGCGCGCGCGGCGCCTCCGACACCAGGCGGTGCAGCTCCTTGTGGATCTGGCGGGGGGGGGCAATAGCAACGGTCGGTTTTAAAGAAAGATGAGTTTGGTTGGCAAACAACTTAGGCGACTTACTTAATAAGTAAATTAAGAAATATAAAAATTAAAACCCAACTACGACTAAAAAGGGTATAAACAAGACACCACAGACAGACAAATTAAAAATCCGGAGTCACACGTGTTAGGACATAAATCGAACAGATTACGTGTGACTCCGGATTTTTAATTTGTCTGTCTGTGGTGTCTTGTTTATACCTTTTTAGTCGTAGTTGGGTTTTAGTTTTTACTACTTAAATTTTTTTGAAGTGTGCTCATTAAACCCTTTCATTTGATACCTAACATGGTACGATGAAACAATTTTTTTTTTTCAAGTTCCTGACATTTAATTTAATGTGACGTCACATAGCCTGTAACCAGCGGACGATCAAGACGCTTTAAACGATACCTCACTTGTCAAATTGTGATGAGTGGTTTAGAAGATATGAGGGAACAGATGAACATACATACATACCGGTCAAAATCATAACCCTCCTTTTTCTTCGCCGTAGTCGGGTAATGAGACAGAATTTGTGTAAAATTATCAGGCAAATGAGCTTACTAATTAACGCCTAACTATTTTTTGCAGAAAAATGGATGTTTTAATTACCTATAAAGGCCTGTTTGCACCACAAATCAGTGACCACGTTTAGTGGTAAACGACTATAAAATCATGGTTCTGTTTCTGTAAATCGTTTGAAGATTACAGAGACAGAATTATGTTTTATATGTTTTATATGTTTATCGTTAGATATAGTTAGTCATTTATTGTAATACAAGTAGCCTAATGGGCGCCAGAAACTGTAAAGGGTTAATAAACATAATTATTATGTATTAATGCAACAAAAAGCAAGCCACAAAAGTAAGAAAAAAAGCCGCACAAAAATACAATCAATGTAAATATATTACACAGTAGAACATCAGGAGAGACAAGAATTAGAACATACACAGAATCGAACCACTTTGATTGTAACTAGAATAGAACTCTACGAGCTCTCTTACCTATACATCTAACTAAAATAGCTGTAAAACACACAGAACATAAAAAACACAACAAAGATGGCGGCCAAAACTTAATCTAATGTCGATCTAAAAAATCCTAAAACAAAGATGGTTGCTTAGCACCAAATGTTAACTAAAGACACCACAGAATGAAATTAGCCACTATTCAAACTAACATTACAATATTAATAAAACAAAGGTTAAAAACTGACCACAAACTCTTCACTACGCCATATCTGCAACAACTATTAACTGTAGGATCTAACACAAAGTTAGCACAACATTTCTTTGAAAACAAATACTACCAAGATTTCTTGCTACCGTGGTCGATCGTATACGCGTAGAGAACACTGCATTGACTCATAAAGAATACGGATTTTAAATCGCACAAAAAAGCTTTGATTACCCTTCGCATCTAGCGTGAGCGTTCGTCGAACCTTAATTTCGACATAATCAGGTCGACGTGGCTTCAGAGCAGCATTTACGCGTCAACCAACACCAGATATGAAGGATAAAGGTACCCTTAAGCCAGAGCCACATTGTCGGGGTGTGACCCTGACACCATAATGCACTCGGCTGAGCAGTGTTCACGACTCGGCTGCGTTCACACGATGCAACAAATCAACGCTAATGCAAAAAAATCCCAAGCGTCACACACCCTACACCCCTACCGTCCCCTACCATAGGATTAACAGACTCATGCACGATCATGGTCTCAGGCCGTTTCCGTCGCTCCACCATGGGCGGCCTGATCGGCTGCAGCGACACGGGCCGGAGTCTCCGCAAGGCAGGGTCCTCGGGCCGCTGGCAGTGCACGAACTTGTATAGCTCTTTATGCAGCTGTGGACAAGCGTGCGGTACGTTACGAGTACAAGCTGTTAGAAGCTGCTGCAGTATTCGTGGCTGAAAATAAGCCTGGACCCCTGTTTCATTGGAGCATAACCAGCGAAATGGGGTGTAAATTCAATTCATAAAATCTCTGCAAAGATTTGATGTATAAATAAACACAGGTTACTGAGCAAAACATTAGTATACTAAAACCAAAACCCAGAGAACATAAGGCGGAAAAGTGGTTCTCGAGTGGTACTCACACAAGAAGATAAGATACAGGCTGAGAAACAGCATTTTATAGTAGATAAGTAAGAAAAAAGCACATTTTTAGATTAAAATTGTTGTTTCTCAGGTTCTTGATAAGATTGTTTACCTTATTCAAAAGATTGTGTTGCCTACCCTTTGTGATTATGTATTTAAAAGTGCACCTTACTGATCGAATAATAAGACAAAAACTGGGACGGTTATCACATTTTAATAATAAGTTGTATTTATTCATAAAAGCGGAGAAAAGTAAATCAGTTTACAGTTAGTTTTACATTTACTTTGCATAAAAATATAGTGCATAAAAAGCTGTGTTAGCAGATGCATAGTGAACATCGAACGTGCACCGTATTGAAGTTACCAAGACCTATTCAGTCATATCCAAATCTGTCTGCAGCAGTTAACTTGCGTGCCGGAGGTCTTCCTTTCGGACTCCGTGCTGTTAAGCAGGTTTCCCACAGATGCACTCGCCCGTCATACAAGTGGTTTTACATCTTCTGATATCATAGATTAGTCTGACTGGATACATTAATTTATAGTGTTTCTACGGTGTCTGTTACTTGAGCAAGTAAAGTTGCGAGGTACCCGCGCGAGTCACAACCTGTGCGTCACTGCGTTAGTCGCTGGAGCCGCGCACTTTACACGGTAGTTTACATAATATATATATAATATAACCTGCGAAGTGCCTCAACATGCGCATGTTACCCGTGCCGTGTACCTACATGCACCATAGGCTACGCCCCATTTTTAGTCGTAGCATTTGTATTAGAGAACCCAATTCATGCGGGCGTTTGTTTATATATTTGTGGTAGGCTTACCTCGAAGCCCAGCTTGAACATCTGCAGCAGAAGCTCCCGCACTCTAGTGGCGACAGTCTCGAACAGCTCGCGGTGCATCTCTTCAGAGGGAGACAGCCGGCTTTTGTCGAGGACGAACCCGATGTGAGAGGTTATGAAGTCACGGATCGCCATTAAGCAGTTCTGCATAAATCGTGATTTATAAAAAGACATCACACAAATGAGTGACAAAGCCGAACAATTATTAAAACTCGACCATGTTTACGGCGGGTATAGTGTTAGGCAATAACATGTGTTGTTTATGGGAATGCTGTGGTCTTGGGTATAAGTCGAGAAAAGTAAGGAGCAGGTCGGAACCACGTTAGGTAAATGGCAATAGCTCGCTCCTATACAAAACGTATTATAATTGGCCACATGTTTATAGGCAGGAGGCTAGTGACAACTCTTAGGTGTCTGAATACAAGCGAGCGCTGCGACAATTTTTTTTAAATGTCGCAGCATCATGCTGTGTTAATAATTGATGATAATGAGACAATAATGGCACGCATCACCACTATATTAGGCATTTAGGCTTATTATTATTATAAGCTTGTCGTGTCCCACAGCAGGGCGAAGGCCCTCCGACTTTCAAGCCTTAATTAATAACGGGTGTAAAAAGACACGTAATCATTTTTTTGTTCTGGACCTTGAAGGGTTAAGTTCTTAACTTTTTCAGACGTTTTTTAAAGAAAGCAGGTTTTAAATGTTATAACTTAATTTTAAATACGTCCAGGAACCCTGAACCGTTGCATGCACCCATAAACACAATGTTTGCGCAATGTTTTTTTTATTTTTGTGCACTGTTACTTAATTTATAGAACCATTCTCCCTCTAAAAAGTTTATTTTATTCACTGAATAAAAAGCACTTTTAATCACTGTTTTGGTGTTTGAATTTAGAACACACCAATATATTTGACCTCCATCTCAATGCTACACAACCTCCTTGCGAAAAAATACTCGATACAAACTCCAATTTGATTGGTCGACATTTTCGACAAGGAGTTTAGCATTAGAATAAAATTGTTTTGTGTTCTTTGCTGTCATTAATAAATTGGCGCCATTTTAAATACTGTAAGTTGTACGAATGAACACACAAAGTTTAGTGTTAGTTAATAATAAATCGATTGAAAATGCATTCAAGTGATGAAGAATATGTGTTAACACTTGATTTATGAAAAAGAGGGCGGGCGATATAGTAGAAAACTTGTTACCCAACAAATCACGGCTGGTTTACATCAAAGCCTACGATGAGTTTTGCAAATGTAAAAATGAAAATCAAGTTTCTGGCATATTTCAGAGTATGTTTGCCTAACTTATTTTAATGAGTTGTCGAAGAAAAAGAAGTCATCGACATTATGGAGTATGTATTCTATGCTACAGTGTACTACAATAACAAGGCATAACATTGACATAACAGCATACTTGAGTTTGCAAGTTCTTTTTCTCGTAGTCATGTTATAAAGTATATAGTATATTATATAGTATGTAACTCTTGAAACGGGTTTATATCGAGGGCCATGAATCACTCGCGTCGCTTAGGATTCTAACACTTGAATCACTCATTATGCTCATGATTCAATGATCATGAATCACTCCCTGCGGTCGTGATTCAGACATTAGATTCCATCACTTGCTCGTGATTTATCTATGGCCCTCGCTTAAATCCGTCCTTTATTCACTAATTGCATAACATATTTACTATTGTTGTACAGAATAAGTAGTTGAAAGCTATATGATGGGTCTTTTTACACTCTGTATACCTCTTCCCAATCCATCAGTGTAAACGGCATAAGGCTATAATATGTTGCAGTAGTGTGAAGTGACTCAAAAGGCTGCCCAACTTAAATGGGACTGGGCAGGACACGTGTGCCGCATGCCAGACAAACTGTGGGCCCAAATAGCACAGAACTGGTGCCCTGAGACAGCGAGACGGGGTCGCGGCAGACCACGTAAGAGATGGCGGGACGAGTTGGATAGGTTCCATCAAAACTGGAAAGAGGACGCGCGGGGTCGAGACAAATGGAGGCCTATGCCCAAAAAAAAAAAAAAAGTTTTTAAGTACTCACAAAAATCTGCCCTCGCTGGTGCATATACGCGGGCGGCGGCGCGCGCGCCAGGCGGGCGGCCAGCGCGCGCGCCCACTGCGCCGCCTGCAGCGCCGCGTCGCGCGAGCTCGCGTACATGCTCTGCGCAGAGCGACACACCGCGTAGATCGCGTGCCTGACACCCGAAGGACGTGATATAGTATTGAAATAAGGACAGCAGAACACAGAACGGTAAAAAATAACATTATATATGAAATAAAAAAACACGGTTGAGAACTTCGATCAAAAATACACTAGAATATACGGTATTACGACCAGAAACTCATCGCTCAACTGGCCGCGATTGATAGTATTATAGAATAGGGCTATCACAATTTTTCTGAATTTGAGCGTTTTACTCGGGTTTTGATGTATAATTATGGTTTAGATATAGCCTCAAAATTAAAAAAATATGCCCTATAAAGTTTGATTATTTCTCTTGGGAATGTTTTAAATCAAAAATCAAAATCAAAATATTTTATTTCACATAAACCTACATGGGCACTTATGAAACGTCAGAAGCTAGGTGCACGGTTCCAATTGGTCGTTTCCTATGGAGAAGAGCCGGGAAGAAACTCCACGGTTACTCTTTTAAAAATAATTGGCTTTTACAATATTTTTAAATTACAGTGTTAGTAGGCATGGGAGGACAAATTGAAATATTTATTTAAATAAATATTTCAATTTGTCTACACAACTCAGTAAAAACCTTGTCATTGCAAAGGATGTTTCATAAAATGTAAGTCTTTTGATACTTTGTTACATCGAAGATATAGTAATTTAATCATTTATAAAAATGTCCATGGTACAACTGTATCTTGAACTTTGGAGTGCTTAAGTAAATTGTTTATGTTTTAGTAATACACCAAAAGTAATTCCTTAAAACAGATAGATCATTTTTCGTCCGAAATTATACTTTTTATCTATGAATATACATTCCAAATTTAAACAAAAAGTATTTAATAACAAGGGTCACCAGGCTTGAAAAAAAGCATTTTTCGAAGTAAAATAATATTTTTAAACAATTGTTGTATGCAATGCTAAACATCAATATAAATCTCGGGACGCGCGGACTTTAGTCTTAGGCTGAGTCCTGAGTGAAAGCGCACCGCGCAGGCGGAATGATCGGCGGATAAAACAAACGTTCGAGATGTTCGAACTTGTCCGGAGTGCGAGCGGGCGCGCGCATTTCACGGCGCATTTGACGTTTCGCATTATACATGCCGCGATAACTTTGTATGAACGTATACACATGAGATCGAAAAATCAAATTCATAATCCTCATGAATTACTATATTATCCATACACTATATATAGCAATGAGTATCATTCGAAAGCACCAAGTTTCACTTTATATTGGAAAAATGCACTCAAAACACGAATTAATGGTTGATTAATATTCTCACAGGATGATATACAATGTCGTCATGTCTTTCGGTTCGTTGCTATGGCAACGGTAGTGCCATGGCAACAAACCTGTGGCCCTAGTGAAAAGGGGTATAAGTCCGATTTTATGTAAAATGAGTTAAATATACAGAAATAATCAGAAAAAAAATGCTCTATCGTTTGGTGTAAACGGATCTAAGCTATCTCTAAAAATAAAGAAGTTAAGTATAAGGGTCCAACTGACACAAAAAAAAACTACAAAAGTCGGTTTCAAGTACTTTTGTATTCTTTTAAACGGGGAAAAAAAAAAAACTTTTTAAATCTAAATTAACATAAATTCCCCACGTTTTAATTTGGTTGG